>JABMCL010002815.1:1662500-1682500 GCA_018857735.1 Alviniconcha marisindica | reverse complement strand
GCGTGCGTGCGTGCGTGCGCGCGCGCGCGCGCGCGCGCGTCGTGTGTGTGTGTGTGTCTGTGCCTGTATGTGTCGGGGGGGGGGGGGAGATAGAGTGGGGGTCTAAAACATCGCCGCCTTTCTCATGTTTTTATCTATGAATGACTTTTTACCAGGAGGTTTATTTGCTGTTGTGTAATTAAATGTTTTATGATTGGAGTGAATGTGTGATGAGCGTACTTGGCACCACAAAACATTCCTCGTGCAATCAGTGTATTGACACTTGGCAATAAAGTTATATTGTATGTGGATGTCTGCGTGTGTGGAGGGAGGGGGGAGGTAGGGGGTGTATGTATGTGGGCGTGGCTGTGAAGGGACAGGATGGAAACAGAGATGTTATATTTGCGCCTATTAATGTATTATACGACATGTTATATTTGTGCCTATTTATGTATTATGCGACAGTCATATGTGTGCGATACTGTTTATTTTACAGCGCGCTTCCGTAAGTAATATACTGAATATTCTGTTTAAATAATGCTTGTGGCATTTGCACGTTATCCCGCGCTCTTAGACTGTGAACCTCTAATATGAGCAGATTTGATTCCGTTGCTAGTTATTCATGTGGGGCACCCACGCTTTCCTTTGAATGGAACAAAGACGTACTTGGCTTGACTTGAACTGAACTGACTTGACTTGACTTGACTTGACCTGACTTGACCCATGCCGCAACCCTCCTAGTACACGTGTTGCGAGACAGACAGACAGACAGAGGCAGAGACAGAGATACAAAGAGAGACAGAGAGAGAGAGACAGAGAGAAGTCAGTTCTCGGACTGCAAGGTCCCGTCACCTGCACAGGGTTGTCTCAGGACCAGGTGAGGGTGGCGAGGAGATGGACAGACAGACAGAGACAGAGACAGAGACACACAGAGACACACAGAGAGACACACAGAGAGACAGAGACAGAGAATAGTCAGTTCTCGGACTGCAAGGTCCCGTCACCTGCACAGGGTTGTCTCAGGACCAGGTGAGGGTGGCGAGGGAGATGGAGACAGACAGACAGAGACAGAGACAGAGACACACAGAGACACACAGAGAGACACACAGAGAGACAGAGACAGAGAATAGTCAGTTCTCGGACTGCAATGTCCCGTCACCTGCACAGGGTTGTCTCAGGACCAGGTGAGGGTGGCGAGGGAGATGGAGACAGACAGACAGAGACAGAGACACACAGAGAGACACACAGAGAGAGACAGAGAATAGTCAGTTCTCGGACTGCAACGTCCCGTCACCTGCACAGGGTTGTCTCAGGACCAGGTGAGGGTGGCGAGGGAGATGGAGACAGACAGACAGAGACAGAGACACACAGAGACACACACAGAGACACAGAGAGAGAGACAGAGACAGAGAGAAGTCAGTTCTCGGACTGCAAGGTCCCGTCACCTGCACGGGGTTGTCTCAGGACCAGGGGGGAGGTGGCGAGGGAGATGGAGAGACAGACAGATAGACAGACAGAGACGGAGAGAGACACACAGAGAGACAGAGACAGAGAGAAGTCAGTTCTCGGACTGCAACGTCCCGCCACCTGCACAGGGTTGTTTCAGGACCTGGGGGGAGGGAGCGAGGGAGATGGAGAGACAGACAGATAGACAGACAGACAGACAGAGACGGAGAGAGACACACACAGAGACAGAGACAGAAAGAAGTCAGTCAGTTCTCGGACTGCAACGTCCCGCCACCTGCACAGGGTTGTCTAAGGACCAGGGGGGAGGGGGCGAGGGAGATGGATAGACAGACAGAGACAGAGGAGAAATAGAGAGTAAGTAGACTGCAACGTCCTGTCAGCCGCACAGTTACCTCAGGACGGGGTAGGGGGGGGAGAGAGGGGGAGAGAGAGAGAGAGAGAGAGAGACGGACAGACAGATAGACAGACTCAGAGAGAAAGAGAGACAGACAGAGACAGAGAGGCACACAGAAAGAGGCGACTCAGGTCTTTGTAGTTGTACTTGTGTTACGTATTTCGAGCGCTAATTAACTCCCTTGTGTGTTGAGAGAGAGAGGGGAGACAGAGACAGAGAGACAGAGAGAGAGACAGTTCTTGGATTGTAACGTCCCGTCAGCCCGTCCCGTCAGACAGACAGACAGAGACAGACAGACAAACAGGCAGAAACAGAACAGACAGACAGACAGACAGACAGACAGACACAGAGACAGACAGAAACAGACAGACAGACAGGCAGAAACAGACAGGCAGACAGACAGACACAAACAGACAGACAGAGACAGACAGACAGAGTTCTCGGATTGTAAATTCCCGTCATCCAGCGCACAGGGTTACCTCAGCACGGGGGGGAAGGAAGGAGGGAGGTGGAGAGACAGACAGACAGACAGAAACAGACAGACAGAGACAAACAGACAGACAGACAGAAACAGACAGAGAGAGTTCTCGAATTGTAACGTCCCGTCAGCCAGTGCACAGGGTTACCCCAGCACGGGGGGAAGGAAGGAGGGAGGTGGAGAGAGAGACAGACAGACAGACAGAGAGACAGACAGACAGACAGACAGACAGACAGAGGCAGAGAGACAGACAGACAGAGTTCTCGGATTGTAACGTCCCGTCAGCCAGCGCACAGGGTTACATCAGGACGATAGTGGAGGGAAGGAGGTGGAGACTGAGACAGACAGACAGACAGACAGACAGAGACCGACAGACCGACCGACAGACAGAGACAGACATTTCTCGGATTGCAATGCCCCGTCAGCCACCGCACAGGGTTACATCAGGGCGAGGAGGGAGGGAGGTGGACAGACAGTCAGAGAGACAGAGACAGACAGAGAGACAGACAGACAGACACACAGTCAGACAGAGACAGAGGGAGACATTTCTCGGATTGCAATGCCCCGTCAGCCACTGCACAGGGCTACTTCAGGACGATAAGGGAGGGAGGGACCGGGAGGGAGGTGGACAGACAGACAGAGACAGACAGAGAGACAGACAGACAGACACACAGTCAGACAGAGACAGAGGGAGACATTTCTCGGATTGCAATGCCCCGTCAGCCACTGCACAGGGCTACTTCAGGACGATAGGGGAGGGAGGGACCGGGAGGGAGGTGGACAGACAGTCAGAGAGACAGAGACACACAGAGAGACAGACAGACCGACACACAGTCAGACAGAGACAGAGGGAGACATGTCTCGGATTGCAATCCGCTTTCAGCCACTGCACAGGGCTACTTCAGGACGATAGGGGAGGGAGGGACCGGGAGGGAGGTGGACAGACAGTCAGAGAGACAGAGACACACAGAGAGACAGACAGACCGACACACAGTCAGACAGAGACAGAGGGAGACATGTCTCGGATTGCAATCCGCTGTCAGCCACTGCACAGGGCTACTTCAGGACGATAGGGGAGGGAGGGACCGCGAGGGAGGTGGACAGACAGTCAGAGAGACAGAGAGACAGACATACAGACAGACAGACAGACTGTCTGAGACACAGAGAGACATTTCCTGGATCGCAACGCCTCGTCAGCCAGCGCACAGTTTTACCTCAGAGAGAGAGAGAGAGAGAGAGAGAGAGAGAGAGACAGACAGACAGACAGAGAGAGAGAGAGAGAGAGAGAGTTAGCTAAGTCAGTTCTTGGATTGCACGTGCACGTGCGTGCGTGCATGCATGCTTCATCCTGCGTAACCTCAGCCCCGCCAGCTTTCTCAGCGACATGAAGCACAGCTTGGATTTCATCCAGCTTCAAAAGTCTTCAATTTCGGGTTCGCCGGTTTCCTCGATTATTCTTCCATACCCCCAAACACACACACACACACCCCCACACAACACACCCCGCACGCACCCCGCACGCACACGCACCCCCACACACACCCCCCCCCCCCCCGCACGCACCCCGCACCCCCTCTCTTTTCCCCCTCTTTTCTCCCCCCCCCCCTCTTTGGGGGGGCCCCCCCCCCCTTTTTTGGGTGGACGGGGGGTATGTTTCTGGGGCATCCAAAATACGTCCTTTTGCCAAAACTGAAAACCTTCTTTCACAGTATTTCCATCCTACAAATCAGTACCCAGTTTCTGCTACAGTTTTGTTTTTGGTGTGTGTGTGTGTGTGTGTGTGTGGTGTGGTTTTTGGTGTGTGTGTTGTGGGTTGGTGTGTGTGTGGTTGTGGTGTGTGTTTCGTTTGGTTTGGGGGTTTTTTTTTGGTTTTATTGTGTGTTTTTTGAGTGCATTTTATTTATTTTTATATAATGTTTATGAAAATTGTTTTGGTAGGATATTTACAGGTGTATAGAATATCATATTTAGGTTGATATGCATCATGTGAGCGCTCAGGGCGTTGATGAGCGCATGATAAATGTACGTTATTATTATTAACCGAGCCCGGTACAGTCAGTTATTCTCAAACGATTCTACAATTGCCGAGCTATGCTACAGTTCCCTCGCGGGTCCAGCGTAGCGTCAGACCGAGAGATTAAAGCGCTCCCGCGTAAAATGTTTGCTTCCGTCGCAATTAGTAATAACCCTTCCCCTTCCCTCGGGACGTGGTATGACGTCACTGGCACAGCGTCATCACCACGTCAATCTCACTCAGTGTGTTGACGTGGTAAAACAACTTGCTGGAGTTCCAAATTTTATGTGCATTCTCACGATGGGGGAACAAAATGTCGTAATTAAGCTTACGTTTCTGGCCTGCTAATTAGACTCGATATGAGGTGAGCCCAAACCGGCAGCAGAATTTTTTTTGTGGAGGGCACAACTGCGATGAGCACTCCTTATAATAATTATGCAGAATGCGCGTACCTTCCAGGTGCGCCATAAATAATCTATTATCATATTATGATATTTAATAGCCGTAATGTCGACACTGGTTACACTGCCCGCTGGACTTCGGTAAGTACCACCCCCCCCCCCCCCCCAAGCTCCCCATCCCCAGCAGTATTTTCCGTTTCCTTATTTAAATTTGAATAAGAAATTAGTCCCCGCATCCGACCCCCCGAGTGTAAACATGAAAACATTCGGTGAAATCCAAACACGTAAAAGGTTCAACAGAACGCTTATTTATTAGGACACAAACACACAATCTGCAAATTCACACAATCTGCCAATTTTCGGGTTAATCCCCTTTGTCAAGCTACAAAACGACACATAAAACAACAGTTAAACGGTTAAAAACGATGAAGAACGAGATGAGAAGCGAAATAACTCATCCTTTTTTTGGTTTACCTGTGTTGTTGTTATGAATATTATGTGACGTAAAATTCTAATGGCACAGAAGAGTGACAGAGAAAGGTGAGGGGGGGGAGGGGGGGGGGGCGGAAGGGGAAAAGGGGAGCAGAAAAAAGAGGAAGAGAAGACAGACAGACAGACAGAAAGACAGAGACAGACCCCCCGGAGACAGAGATCGTGCGAGCTTTGGAATACGGATGGAGAAAAAGAAAAAAAAAAAAAAGGGGGTGGGGGGGGGGGGGGGGGGGTGGGGGGTTGGGGGTTTGGGGGGGGGGGGGGTTGGGGTGTGACCCCGGGGGAAAAATCCCAGGGGTTTAATGGGAAAACCGGAGTACCCGGGAAAAAAAAATTCGGTGCAGGACCTTTTTTCCCCTGCCCATCCGTTTGGACTTTTGCCCAAACACGCCGCCCCTCTCATTTTTTTTTAAGGGCGCCCTGAAGATGCACCTGTTCAATAATTTCTAAACTGTTTTTTTGTTCGTTTGTTTTTCTCCCCCGCAGCCGTGCCTATCCCCCAAATCCGCGCGCGCGTGTGTGCGTGCGTGCGTGCGTGCGTGCGTGCGTGCGTGCGTGCGGGGTGCGTGCGTGCGTGCGTGCGTGCGTCTGCTCGTGCGTGGTCGTGGTGCGTGGGGTGTGTGTGTGTGGTGTGGCGTGCGTGCGTTTGTGTGTGGGTGCGTGTGTTTGTGCGTGTGTGGGTGTGTGTGTGTGGGTGTGATAAAATGAGCATATCCGTAGCCTTTGGAAGCGCTCCAGGCTTTTACGAAAAAAAACGGCGCGCCGTAAATAACCTATTATTATATTGTTTGATATCCGTGCCATCAACGCTGGTTACACTGCCTGGTAGACTTCGCTCAGCCTGGCACATCGCCCATGTATCTGTCCGATCGCCTTCAACCTTACACTCTAACAAGGCAACTGCGATCCACACCCCACACCCGACCCTTTGTCACCAGACACGAAAGCATTTGGAGATCGTTTTCTTACGCTCGCCGCCCACCACCTTTGGAATAGTTGTCTCCAGCACTCTGCCACTCTGATTCTTCTTGTTTTTCTAAGGTCGCCCTCAAGACGCACCTGTTCAATAATGTCTAAAACGTCTTTTTTTTACAGCCGTGCAAATCCCACACGTCTGACGTACGTGTGTGTGTGTGTGTGTGTGTGTGTGTGTGTGTGTGTGTGTGTGTGTGTGTGTGTGTGTGTGTGTGTGTGTGTGTGTGTGTGTGTGTGTGTTTGTGTGCGTGAGTGCGTGCGTGCGTGCGTGTGTGGGTGTTTACGTTTGAGCGTGCGTGCCTACCGGTGTGTGTGTGTGTGTGTGTGTGTGTGTGTGTGCGTGCGTGTGTGTGTGTGTTGCTAGTGTTGTTCAAAAGTGCCATGTGCTTCCCACCTTGTGTGGCAGATGGGTGCTATAAAAATCCCCTTTATTATTATTATTATTATTATTATTATTATTACCTGAACTACACCCTCCAGAGAACTTCCATGAGCACGCTTTATAATAATCAAGCAAAATGTCGTACCCTTTAGTGGCGCCAGGCAGATTTTATCAGCCACCCTAAAGTCAGAATGCAGGAGCCTGAAATACCAACAACGTTCATTCCTTTGATTGCTGAAGTGACAGCTAACATCTGATAGTGACATCTGACATCCGACAGTGACATCCGACATCTGACAGTGACCTATCTGAGCGACACCCACCTGACAACACCTCGCCAACGAGAAGGCCCTTATAATGCGCAACATCCGCGAACCTTCAGCGGCTCCAAGCAGATTTGATCAGCACGCCCGGAAGTCGGAATGCAGATGCCCGAAATGCCAGCACAACGTTCCCTCCAATGCCCGCTAGACTTCAGTTAATCTGAGCGACATCTGCCAGACAGCTAGAATCTCGCGGAGTAGGTAACTCGGTGTTTTACGCCTAGTCAACCATCGCGGTTATAATTATCCGGGCGAATCTCGCGGAGTAAGTAACTCGGTGTTTTACGCCTAGTCAACCATCGCGGTTATAATTATCCGGGCGAATCTCGCGGAGTAAGTAACTCGGTGTTTTACGCCTAGTCAACCATCGCGGCTATAATTATCCGGGCGAATCTCGCGGAGTAAGTAACTCGGTGTTTTACGCCTAGTCAACCATCGCGGCTATAATTAGCCGGGCGAATCTCGCGGAGTAAGTAACTCGGTGTTTTACGCCTAGTCAACCATCGCGGCTATAATTAGCCGGGCGAATCTCGCGGAGGACACCAGGCTACTGAAAGCGCCTTAAGTAAGTAAACATGGTGCTTAACGTCCACAGACGGGGAGAAGGGGGCGTGGGGTGAGGGGGTATGGAGGTGGGGGGGAGAGGGAGATTATATACCTATCGCTACACTGTCACCACCAGAATGACTTCTGCATTAAAGTGGGCAGCGATGAGAGCCATTTTTTATGTTTCATTAATTGTGAGGGACAAAAGTCACAAGGACAGTGTCCACAGACCGCAACCTTTGAAGTGAAAGGACAGCCGAAGCGGATTCGAACGGAGGTCCCTCTGCTTACCAGCCTACCGCCTTACCGCTAGGCCAAACCGGCTCTCTAAAAGCGCCTTAATCGTACTAGTAGCGTTGCACGCACCGTAAGCCCGTTCTTAACTGGGCGAATGTTTGTTCGCCGAACACACTTCGGACAGTTCGACGAACTATGATTCGTTTCTTAATTGAACTTTTAGTTCGCCGAACATGGTTCGGACAGGTCCAAACTTTACTTGTTCTCAATTTGGGTCGTAATGAGATGCAAGCTTCGGCCCGAACTTGCGGCAGACGCGCAGCAGACAGCATGATCGAAAATGTAGGCTAAAGTCAAGTCAAATCAAGTTAATATACTTTCATCGTCCCTCACAGGGTAATTCAACCAACTACCATCTCATTCTGGGTCTCCGAGACAAGACTGCGTCTCCCACAAGTCAACAAATAAACAAATTCCCTCCGAAGCGAATGGAGAACCTAGCGACACCGTCATCCATTTTTATTTGTATATTTTCTTCATCCACAGGAGAGCTCTGCTCTCAGCCAATCAGAGGCAATGATCGTCGAATAGGGCGAATGTTCCCAGAACATGCTGAGCGAAGCTTTTTGGACCCCGAATATAGCTTCGACGAATACTTCCAACTAGGTTCGCGAAGAAAAGTTGGCCCAATTAAGAACCAACTAGCTTCGCCGAATACTTCCAACTAGGTTCACGAAGAAAAGTTGGCCCAATTAAGAATCAGCTAACTTCGCCGAATACTTCCACAGGTTCGCGAAAAACATTCGCCCAATTAAGAACAACTGGTTCGCCGAATACTTCCACAGGTCGCGAAGAACATTCGCAATTAAGAACAATGGCTTCGCGAATCTTCCAACTAGGTTCGCGAAGAAACATTCGCCCAATTAAGAACCAACTGGCTTCGCCGAATACTTCCAACTAGGTTCGCGAAGAAACATTCGCCCAATTAAGAACCAACTGGCTTCGCCGAATACTTCCAACTAGGTTCGCGAAGAAACATTCGCCCAATTAAGAACCAACTGGCTTCGCCGAATACTTCCAACCAGGTTCGCGAAGACTGAAACATTCGCCCAATTAAGAACCAACTGGCTTCGCCGAATACTTCCAACTAGGTTCGCGAAGAAACATTCGCCCAATTAAGAACGGGCTTTACGGTTACGCAGATGCCTGCCGCGTTTGTAAAACTGACCGCTGGGCATGGATCAGCAGCGACGGAGTCCAGGCGGGGATGTTTCACTTTAGTGCGTACATAAGGATCTTGGATGGGTCAGGGTGATACTGTGAGCCGGTTTGGCCTAGCGGTAAGGCGTTAGGCTGGTAAGCGGAAGGACCTCGGTTCGATACCGCTTCGGCTCTCCTTTCTCTTCAAAAATGTTGTGGTTCGTGGACACTGTCTTGTGACTTTGTCCGTCACTTCCTACTGAAACATTAAAATGGCTCTCATCGCTGCCCATCTTAATGCAGAAGTCATTCTGGTGGTGACAGTGTAGCGATAGGTATATAATCTCCCTCTCCCCCCACCTCCATACCCTTTTACCCCCCCCCCCCTTCTCCCCGTCCCTAATAAGCCGTACGGTTTCTGTGGACGTTAAGCACCATGTTTACTTACTTACTTACTCAGGGTGATAGTGGCCAGGGGAATAAGCCGGCGGGGTTAATTAATTAATTAATTTGTTGTAGATAATTCTTATAATTGCTTTTACTAGGACAGTAACTTTTAAGAGGGGGTCCTCGGGAAGTGGCAATTTATGTTATGTGATACGCACAGCCGCTTGATGCCAGTGGGATTTTCTCATGTTTGTACCTATGAATGACTTTTTACCAGGATGTTTGTTTATCTGCTGTTGTTGTAATTAAATGTTTTATGGTTGGGGTGAATGTGTGATGAGTGTACCTGGCACCACAAAACATTCCTCGTGCAATCAGGGTATTGACACTCGGCAATAGAGTTAAAGTTATATTGTGCTGTACGGTATGAAGTTACTACGTCCTCCAGACAATGTCTGGCGGAGAACACCCCGAAAGGTTATGAGAGCACCCCCCGCATGGTGTGCAAGGTGCACGCACGTACGTACCTGTCAGTGGCTGGAAGCAGACCTTGTCCACGCACTCGGAAGTCGGAATGCAGAAGCCTGAACGGCGAGCGTCCTTTTTTCCAGTTTCTGAAGGGAAACGGCTTCAGGCGCAAATTTCTCGCTCAGCGTCGTTGAAGCACAGGAGCCAACGCGCACTCGAACACAACAAACTCGGGTTGCCGTGGACAGTCCTAAAACCAACGGGCGCTGGTTCGTCCCTCGCGTTTGCAGTCGGTGAGAAAAGCCCGAGGCTGAGACAGAGACCTTCCGGTCGTGCTTACGACGACGTCGCACGTGCACAGTCGTAATAATATTTTTGTTCTAAATTTAATTTAAATGCAAGCCACTGAGCGTCCGCCCGTCCCTCGTGCTGTGGTCAGTCAGGGGGCTGGGTGGGACGGCGCCTGTGGTCAAGCGGTCTCTCTCTCTCCTCTCTCTCTCTCTCCTCTCTCTCTCTCTCTCTCTTTCTTTCTCTCTCTCAGCAGATGTCAACAGCAGCGCCGAAGCCGGTGTCCCTGGCGACTAGCTCCCTCGGAGGATCGAGGCGCACGCACGGTCCCTCCCTCCCTCCCTCGCTCGCTCTCACACACGCCCTTCCTCGCCCCGCACTAAGGACGCCGGCGACGTAAACATCTCAGAATTGGACAAGCGGCAGCACCACCAGCAGCAGCTGCTGTAGCAGCAGCAACAGCAACAGCAGCAGCAGCACCAGACGACACGACAACAACGACGACACTGCGGCACAACACAGCCAGCGCGGCAGCGACAGCGGCCGCACAGCAAGGCTGGGGGCACCGCTACGGCACGGCACGGCACAGCAGCGGCCCAACGGCTCGCAAGACTGGGCGAGAGAAGAGAGAGAGAGACAGACAGAGACAGAGACAGACAGAGACAGAGAGAGAGAGACAGAGACAGACAGAGAGAGACAGAGACAGAGACAGAGACACACACACACAGAGACACAGAGAGAGACAGAGACAGAGAGACACAGAGAGACAGAGAGAGACAGAGACAGAGAGACAGGAGACAGAGACAGAGAGATAGAGACAGAGACAGAGAGAAAGCCTGAGAGAGAGAAAAGCCTGAGAGATAGAGATAGAGACAGAGACAGAGACAGAGACAGGGAGAGAGAGAGACAGAGACAGAGACAGAGACAGAGACTGAGAGAGAAAAAGAGACAGAGACAGAGACTGAGAGAGAGAGAGACAGAGACACAGAGAGAGGAAGACCAAAGATGCAGCGAGAGAGGATGCGGCTCGCTCGACAAATCGCAGTTCGCTACATGCTGCCTTCGCGACATCGCGACATTGTCGCTCTGGTGCTTTTGAAGTAGAGCTATTGATCGAAAGGGTGGGAGTGGGGGGTGGGGGGGGGGGGGGAGGGGGGGGGGGGGGGGGGGGGGGGGGGGAGGGAGGAAGAAAGGATGGAGGAGGGAAGACCGTGACAATCACAGTTACAACCTACAGCTGACTCGATGACAAAACTTTGTTTCAATTACTCACCGGGCCCTCGGTGTTTGCTCGCCAATTACCGCTGATGTACTAGATCCTATTTCCGAAGTCTTGGAGGCGGTGTGGTGGTTAGGGGAGTGGTGGGGGTCGCGGGGGTGGGGGGTGGGGGGGGGTAGGGGGGGTGGACACTGCTGGTCCTGATTCCAGACAACCGTTGCGGCCCGATTAATTACGGTGTTGTTCGGCGGTCACCATTGCAGCAAAACGTCTTGCGTTCGTTACTCCATGCCGGGAGCTGCGGGTCCCCTGGGCCTCCGTTGTGCCTGTGCCTCCCTTGAAAACTATCGTCTTGTGCCTGTCTCTGTTCAGAAACAATTGTCGTGTGCCTGTGTCTGTTCAAAAACTAGTATCGTCGTGTGCCTGCGTCTCTGTTCGAAAACTATTGTCTTGTGCCTGTCTCTGTTGAAATCTATTGTTTTGTGCCTGTCTCTCTTGAAAACTATATCGTCGTGTGCCTGTGTCTCCGTTGAAAACTGTCATCTTGTGCCTCTCTCTGTTGAAAACTATTGTCGTGTGCCTGTTTCTCTTGAAAACTATATCGCCGTGTGCCTGTGTCTCCGTTGAAAACTGTCGTCTTGTGCCTGTCTCTGTTCAAAAACTATCGTCGTGTGTCTATGTTTCTGCTGAAAAGTATCGTCGTGTGCCTGTGTTTCTGTTCAAACTAACGTCGTGTGCCCGTCTCTCTGCTGAAAACTATCGTTTTATGGAAGTGTCTCCAATGAAAACTATCGTCTTGTGCCTGTGTCTGTTGAAAACTATCGTCTTGTGCCTGTGTCTGTTGAAAACTATCGTCTTGTGCCTGTGCCTCTGTTGAAAACTAGCATCTTATGCCTGTGTCTCCGTTGAAAACTGTCGTCTTGTGCCTGTGCCTCTGTTGAAAACTAGCGCCGTGTGCCTGTCTCTGTTCAAAAACTATCGTCGTGTGCCTGTGTCTGCGTTGAAAACTATCGTCGTGTGCCTGTGCCTCTGTTAAAGACTATCGTCTTGTGCCTGTGCCTCTGTTAAAATTATCCTCTTATGCCTGTGTCTCTGCTGAAAACTGTCGTCTTATGCCTGTGTCTCCGTTTAAAATTATCGTCTTGTCCCTTTGCCTTTGTTGAAGACTATTGTCTTGTGCCTGTGCCTCTGTTGAAAACTATCGTCTTGTGCCTGTGCCTCTGATGAAAACTATCGTCTTGCGCCTGTGCCTCTGATGAAAACTATCATCTTGTGCCTGTGCCTCTGATGAAAACTATCGTCTTGTGCCTGTCGTCACACTGGTCATTTACCTCTTGCGTGACTGGAGAAAGGAAACTGATCAACTGTGAGCAAATCAAATTGAAGGGAAACAAAAACAAACAACAAAAAGCAGAACAAAAGAAGGAAGAAAAGAAAAAGATAAAAAGGGAGCCGGTTTGGCCTAGCGGTAAGGCGTTAGGCTGGTAAGCGGAAGGACCTCGGTTCGATACCGCTTCGGCTCTCCTTTCTCTTCAAAAATGTTGTGGTTTGCGGACACTGTCTTGTGACTTTGTCCATCACTTCCTACTGAAACATTAAAATGGCTCTCATCGCTGCCCATCTTAATGCAGAAGACATTCTGGTGGTGACAGTGTTGCGATAGTCTCCCTCTTCCCCCCCCCCCTCCTCCATACCCATCCCCCCCCCCCCCTTTTTCCCGTCCCTAATAAGCCTCATGGTTTCTGTGGACGTTAAGCACCATGTTTACTTACTTACTAAAAGATAAAAATAAGAAAAAGTGTCAAAAGACCAAAACAAACAACAACAAACAAACAAACAACAGCACACACACACACACACACACACACACACACACACACACACACACACACACACACACACACACACAAAAGCGTCAATCAACAACATTCAACGGTTAGTGCTTCTTGTCTCGGGTCGATCCAGATTCTCCAGCACGCTACAAATAATTACTGTAGTTCTAATCGCCGTTTCGTATTGATGACGCATGCTGCTGGATAAAGCGGCTTTAAAACTGCCAGACAGGCTCATTTTCCACAAATCATTTCCATCCAGCAACAACAACAAAAACAAACGAAACAAAAAAACAAAAACAAAAACAAAAACAAAACAAAAAGGGTTTCACTCTAGCAAGAGATCATGTGACACAGCTCTGACGTCAACCGCAAACAAAACGGCGGGAAAGCCGACACAGACAAGGCCACGGGCGTGCGAAAGAAATGTGTCGGTATATCGGCATAGTTTCCGTCTTAATGAACTTAAAGAAATGTGTCGGTATATCGGCATAGTTTCCGTCTTAATGAACTTAAAGAAATGTGTCGGTATATCGGCATAGTTTCCGTCTTAATGAACTTAAAGAAATGTGTCGGTATATCGGCATAGTTTCCGTCTTAATGAACTTAAAGAAAGAAAAAAACGAAGAAGAAGAAAAAGAGAGAGAAAAAAAACCGCATTGAGAGTACGGCGGATAAAGCGATTCAATCAGATCCGTAGCGAATACGCATTCAAAAGGAACTTACTTTCCCAGATTTTGTGGATTTAGCGCCCTGCCCCCCCCCCCCACCCCCCCCCTCCCTTCCCCCCCCCCACACCCCCTCCTTTCCCCCACCTCCCCTCCCACCCCCCCACCCCCCGCCGCCGCCCCCCTCAAAAAAAGGAAGAAAAAACGAGAGAAAAAAAAGAAAAAAAAATCCCAATGATTCTTTTCTTTAAAAGATTTTTGTCATGATTTGTCTGTTGCTAATTTTACCCCCCACCCGCACCCCCCCAAAAAAAGGAATTATGAGTTAAAAAAATAAAAAATAAAAATCTCCTGGACCTTTTTTTTTCTTCTTCTTTTTTCCCCTAGAACAATGCAATACGTCATCAAAAGTTCACTGCACAGATAAAAGCAATGGGTGACAAAAATGATTGCAATCCACATTCATTTCTTCCGTGACCTGCACACAAATCTGAGAGCTTCCTGGTGTTCTATCCGTGACGTCAAAGACATTTTGGTGACGTCAAAACCAAGCGCAGAGAAAGAGCGCACAACGCGGTAATGAGCTTATGAAACAAGTGTGAGAGATGGTGTCATAAAAAATATTAAGGCTTATGAAACAAGTGTGAGAGATGGTGTCATAAAAAATATTAAAACAAATAAAACAAATCACTTTCTAAAATCGATACAAAATCGACGGCAAGTTCTATTGCAAAACATTTACTTTTGTTCAAGACCATGTCCACTCTGTGTGTGTGTGTGTGTGTGTGTGTGTGTGTGTGTGTGTGTGTGTGTGTGTGTGTGTGTGTGTGTGTTTGTCCGTGCGTGTGTGTGTGTGTGTGTGTGTGTGTGTGTGTGTGTGTGTGTGTGTGTGTGGTGTGTGTGTGTGTGGTGTGTGTGTGTGGTGTGTGTTGTGTGTGTGTGTGTGTGTGTGTGTGTGTGTGTGTGTCCGTGCGTGCGTGTGTGTGGTGTGAGACACACACACACACACACACACACACACACACACACACACACACACACACACACACACACACACACACACACACATGGGGGAGAGGGGGCGGCTGGGTGGTGGGAGGGTAGGGAAGCAATAGGAAGAGACGAAGATGGAACAACCACACGAGAGAGAGAGAGAGAGAGAGAGAGAGAGAGAGAGAGAGAGAGAGAGAGAGAGAGAGAGAGAGAGAGAGAGAGAGAGAGAGAGAGAGAGTGGACTTTTATACTGAAGGATAACGATTTTAGGCAGAAGCCTAGCCTTACAATTTATCCTCGCTAAAACACAACAACAAATGAATACACACCCATCTATGCAAAGTGTAGAAGTATAGCCAAAATGCTGAAATGTCAAACCTCAAGCCTACACTCTTGTCTCAAAAACTCGCCTTGCTACAATGTATAAATGTGTAGGCTACAGGATACTAAACAGGAAAAAGGGCAAATCAAAACAAACCTACTGAGAGTGAGAATAGACACGTCAAACACGAAGAACAAACAAAACAAAACAAAAAAGCAGTGCCTATAGCATAGCATCGCACGACTGACATTATCAAAGAGAGAGAGAGAGGGGGATAGAACTCGAACTTGAAAACTTTAAGTTTTCGAAAGATTGTGGTTTAGGTTCCGTCTACTAACTAGTCCTTGCTTAGCTACTAATGACTGAAAAGTACAATTACAAGGCATCGTTTATATACATACTAAGCATCAATGAATAAGTGAAATTCTAAAAGAGAGCGAAAGAGAGAAAGACTGAAAGATTGAGAGAGAGACACAGAGAGAGAGAGAGAGAGAGAGAGAGAGAGAGAGAGAGAGAGAGAGAGAGAGAGAGAGAGAGAGAGAGAGAGAGAGAGAGAGAGAGAGAGAGAGAGAGAGAGAGAGGGAAGAGAAGAGAGAGAAAGAGAAGAGAAAGAGAGAGAGGGACATACAGAGAGACACAGAGAGCCGAGAGAGACAGACAGAGACAGAGAGAGACAGCGGGGGAGAGACAGAGACAGAGACTGACACACACACACAGAGAGCTAGATCTGTCGTTGCAGGATTGAAATATAAACTTCATCTTCTGCGTTCGATATGGACCGTACGAGCTATAGACTCTCGTCCAGGAAGCTGCCAACAAGTCTGCTGTCAGTGGCAGCTGCCACTGCGTATTCTCGGCGAGCCCCCAGACCTTGTGGTGAAATACCGACACCACAAAATATACCCGCGGAACAAAGTAACGTGCCACAGTCCTGACTTCAATTGCTCAAAAATATACAATCTGAAAAAGAATCAGGCCCAGAGCCATAGTTCAGGAGCTGTGTGAGAGTCGAGGTGGCCGTCCTGGGCTGTCCGTCCTAACGAGCCTTCTGGTTTCCGTGGACGTAAAGCTATATTGAACCATGCTTCGGCACTGGTCACAGCTTGTCCCTAATATGTCAGCCGACATCTGAGGACATTAAGCAACACTTTTGATTGATTGATTGATGATCGCTTATATAGCGCTATTCTCCGCTCTCTTGAGCAGACTCACTGCGCTCGCATGTGGTTCTACGTGAGTGGCTAGCTTTTCATAGCGCGTTTTTTGATATCCACCGAAGTGGTGTACTTACAGCGCTGACATGGCTGGTGCCACATGAAACTGCAGCCGTCTCGGCGCAAGTTCTGTGTACACCATACAACCATGCACTACGTCACTTCATGCAAAGCCACTACGTAAGGTGTATGCGTGTTTAGCTGTAACCTGCCACCTGCACTTTTGGCAGAATGACCGGGGTCTTTTACGTGCTACTGCGGTAACACAGGGGTGGAACGGATACCGAAATAAGAGTCAGCACAGAAAGTCGACCCTGGAGAAGAAAATTCTCCCGCCGCTCCTCTCCTGCAGGGATTCGAACCCGCGACCTTTCAATCACGAGTCCGGCGCTCTAACCACTGAGCTATCCCCGCCCACTTCATCATCATCGCCCACAGCGCCTGTGCAGAACCAACAAAAAGGGATGGTGAGGCTGACGAAATAGAACAGCGCTAGAGAAATGTACTCACCTAAAATGTACTCAACAAAAAGGGAGTTAACTCACACTCGAAAGTTGCCACACAAACAACAACAAACAAAGACCTGAGTCGCCTACGGTAACTCACATCGGGAATGGTTATGTACTTTGTATTTATTTTACTCGTATGCCACGTGAGAGTTGCCGTAGGCGACTCGGGTCTTTGCTGTTGTTGTTTGTGTGGCAACTTTCGAGTGTGAGTTAACTCCCTTTTTGTTGAGTACATTTTAGGTGAGTACATTTCTCTAGCGCTGTTCTATTTCGTCAGCCTCACCATCCCTTTTTGTTGGTTCTGCACAGGCGCAGAGAGCCAGTTAACTCCCTTGCTTGTTGATTCTGCTCAGAGTAGTGTCATTAGGGTTACACAGTTATTATTTCGTTGTTGATTAGTTGTTACATCTCGATTTTTTTGTTGATTTTTTTTTTTTTTGGGGGTTTTATTACGCTACAATGTGATCCAGAAAACCGCAAAACTCTGATGATGACGTGGAGCTTAATGTCCTCGGATGTCAGGCTGACTTAATATCAGGGACAAACCGTGCCCAATGCGTGTGCATGGTTCAATGTTGCTTTACGTCCACAGAAACCATAAGGCTCATTAGGACGGGGAGCCCAGGACGGCCACCTCGACTTTCACACAGCTCCTGAACTCCGGGCAAAACTCTCGCGCCTCTTCATTTAGTTACAGCTAGGTGGGTGGAAGAAGAAAAAAACGCGTGGTGTCGTTTTGGACTTTGGAAGCTCAGTAGCTTGTACGGTCCCTGCCAGCTAGACACGGACTGATTCTTCTTCGCATTGGATGAACCAGGTTAGCAGGGAAATACTGTGGAATTGCCAAAGCAGGGAGTGATTCGGCCTCACACTGAATGAACCAGGTTAGCAGGGAAATACTGTGGGATTGCTAAAGCAGGGAGTGATTCGGCCTCACACTGAATGAACCAGGTTAGCAGGGAAATACTGTGGGATTGCCAAAGCAGGGAGTGATTCGGCCTCACACTGAATGAACCAGGTTAGCAGGGAAATACTGTGGGACTTGCTAAAGCAGGGAGTGATTCGGCCTCACACTGAATGAACCAGGTTAGCAGGGAAATACTGTGGGATTGCTAAAGCAGGGAGTGATTCGGCCTCACACTGAATGAACCAGGTTAGCAGGGAAATACTGTGGGATTGCCAAAGCAGGGAGTGATTCGGCCTCACACTGAATGAACCAGGTTAGCAGGGAAATACTGTGGGATTGCTAAAGCAGGGAGTGATTCGGCCTCACACTGAATGAACCAGGTTAGCAGGGAAATACTGTGGGTTCTAAAGCAGGGAGTGATTCGTCCTCACACTGAATGAACCAGGTTAGCAGGGAAATACTGTGGGATTGCTAAAGCAGGAGTGATTCGGCCTTATACTGAATGAACCAAGTTAGCAGGGAAATACTGTGGGATTGCTAAAGCAGGGAGTGATTCGGCCTCACACTGAATGAACCAGGTTAGCAGGGAAATACTGTGGGATTACTAAAGCAGGGAATGAGTGATTCGTCCTCACACTGAATAAACCAGGTTAGCAGGGAAATACTGTGGGATTGCTAAAGCTGGGAGTGATTCGGCCTCACACTGAATGAACCAGGTTAGCAGGGAAATACTGTGGGGTTGCTAAAGCAGGGAGTGATTCGTCCTCACACTGAATGAACCAGGTTATCAGGGAAATACTGTGGGATTGCTAAAGCAGGGAGTGATTCGGCCTCACACTGAATGAACCAGGTTAGCAGGGAAATACTGTGGGATTGCCAAAGCAGGGAGTGATTCGTCCTCACACTGAATGAACCAGGTTAGCAGGGAAATACTGTGGGATTGCCAAAGCAGGGAGTGATTCGTCCTCACACTGAATGAACCAGGTTAGCAGGGAAATACTGTGGGATTGCTAAAGCAGGGAGTGAATGATTCGTCCTCACACTGAATGAACCAGGTTAGCAGGGAAATACTGTGGGACAGCTAAAGCAGGGAGTGATTCGGCCTCACTCTGAAAGAGCCAGGTTATCAGGGAAATACTGTGGGATTGCCAAAGCAGGGAGTGATTCGGCCTCGCACTGAATGAACCAGGTTAGCAGGGAAATACTGTGGAATTGCTAAAGCAGGGAGTGATTCGGCCTCACACAGAATGAACCAGGTTAGCAGGGAAATACTGTGGGATTGCCAAAGCAGGGAGTGATTCGGCCTCACACAGAATGAACCAGGTTAGCAGGGAAATACTGTGGGATTGCCAAAACAGGGAGTGATTCTTCCTCACACTGAATGAACCAGGTTAGGAGGGAAATACTGTGGGATTACTAAAGCAGGGAGTGAGTGATTCGTCCTCACACTGAATGAACCAGGTTAGCAGGGAAGGACTGCGTGATTACTAAAGCAGGCAGTCCTCACACTGAACGAACCAGGTTAGCCGGGGCGGACTGTGAAAACACGTTGGCCAGAGCTTGCTGAAGCTGACTGCGGTCTGGAAGGGTCCCGGATAGCTCAGTTGGTGGAGCGTCCGGAAGGGGCCCGGATAGCTCAGTTGGTAGAGCGTGCGGAAGGGGCCCGGATAGCTCAGTTGGTGGAGCGTCCGGAAGGGGCCCGGATAGCTCAGTTGGTGGAGCGTCCGGAAGGGGCCCGGATAGCTCAGTTGGTGGAGCGTGCGGAAGGGGCCCGAAGCTCAGTTGGTGAGCGTCCGGAAGGGCCCGGATAGCTCAGTTGGTGAGAGCGTGCGGAAGGGGCCGGATAGCTCAGTTGGTAGAGCGTGCGGAAGGGGCCCGGATAGCTCAGTTGGTAGAGCGTCCGGAAGGGGCCGAGATAGCTCAGTTGGTAGAGCGTGCGGAAGGGGCCCGGATAGCTCAGTTGGTAGAGCGTCCGGAAGGGGCCGAGATAGCTCAGTTGGTGGAGCGTCCGGAAGGGGCCCGGATAGCTCAGTTGGTAGAGCGTCGGAAGGGGCCCGGATAGCTCAGTTGGTAGAGCGTGCGGAAGGGGCCCGGATAGCTCAGTTGGTAGAGCGTCCGGAAGGGGCCGAGATAGCTCAGTTGGTGGAGCGTGCGGAAGGGGCCCGGATAGCTCAGTTGGTAGAGCGTCCGACTGAAAAGTCAGGAGCAGCACTGACGCGGGTTCGAGTCCCCGGTGCGGCAAGGGATTTTTCTCCCAGAGTCAACTTCCGGTGCAGAATCTCTCTTACGGCGTCCGCACAGCCCT
>JABMCL010002815.1:1647500-1652500 GCA_018857735.1 Alviniconcha marisindica | reverse complement strand
AACCCTACAGAAACAAACACACAAGTCGCCCGGCGATTTCGTCGGGGAGCCAACAAAAGCCAGATCTTGAATTATGCATCGATGGAAGCTCGGCGTTTTGGCGTCGCCGCCCGGCAGCAAAGGTGCCTGAAATCAGAATCGAGTTTCGGCCTTGTGCCGTACGTACCCAGCGCCTGCACCTCCGGCGGCCCCACACTGAGGTGTATGTAACTGTCAGAGCGAAATTCCGGCGTTTCAGGTTCGCCACAAGGTTGGGCATCGAGATTCCGGTGTCTCGGAATGTCTGCGTTCGAGATTCCGGTGTCTCGGAATGCCTGCGTTCGAGATTCCGGTGTCTCGGAGCGCCTGCGTTCGAGATTCCGGTGTCTCGGAATGCCTGCGTTCGAGATTCCGGTGTCTCGAAATGCCTGCGTTCGAGATTCCTGTGTCTCGGAATACCAGACAGACAGATAACCCTCAGTTCTGCAACCTGTTTCTAACTGCAGCAGAATCAGAAATTTGCTCTCCCAAAGCTAAACACACAGCAGAAACCAGGCAGACACACCCTCAGTTCTGCAACCGTTTCTGACGGGGCAGCATCGAATTTCCCCCCCCCAAGCTAACACAGACAGAACCAACGAGACAACGCAAAGACACCCTCAGTTCTGAAACCCTGTTTCTCCCGCAGCAGAATCACAAATTGCTCCCCAAGCAAACAAGAGCGAAACGCAGACAGACCACCTTCAGTTCTGCAACCTGTTTCTAACTGCAGCAGAATCCCAAAGCTAAACACAGAGCAGAAGCCAGCCAAAACAGACGCGGCACCTTCAGTTCTGCAACCCGTTTCTAACTGCAGCAGAATCCCAAAGCTAAACACAGAGCAGAAGCCAGCCAGACAGACGCGGCACCTTCAGTTCTGCAACCCGTTTCTAACTGCAGCAGAATCCCAAAGCTAAACACAGAGCAGAAGCCAGCCACTGAGACAGACGCGGCACCTTCAGTTCTGCAACCCGTTTCTAACTGCAGCAGAATCCCAAAGCTAAACACAGAGCAGAAGCCAGCCAGAACAGACGCGGCACCTTCAGTTCTGCAACCCGTTTCTAACTGCAGCAGAATCCCAAAGCTAAACACAGAGCAGAAGCCAGCCACTGAGACAGACGCGGCACCTTCAGTTCTGCAACCTGTTTCTAACTGCAGCAGAATCCCAAAGCTAAACACAGAGCAGAAGCCAGCCAGACAGACGCGGCACCTTCAGTTCTGCAACCCGTTTCTGACAGGAGCAGAATCAGAAACTTGCTCTCCCAAAGCTAGACAGAGAGCAGAAGCCAGCCAGACAGACAGACACACTTTCAGTTCTGCAACCTGTTTCTGACTGGAGCAGAATCAGAAATTTGCTCTCCCAAAGCTAGACAGAGAGCAGAAGCCACCCAGACAGACAGACACACTTTCAGTTCTGCAACCTGTTTCTGACTGGAGCAGAATCAGAAATTTGCTCTCCCAAAGCTAGACAGAGAGCAGAAGCCAGCCAGACAGACAGACACACTTTCAGTTCTGCAACCTGTTTCTGACTGGAGCAGCATCAGAAATTTGCTCTCCCAAAGCTAGACAGAGAGCAGAAGCCAGCCAGACAGACAGACAGACAGACACACGGACAGACAGATACACCCTCAGTTCTGCAACCTGTTTCTGGCCCCGCGCTCGACGAACCGTCAAAAAATTTGGCCCCCAAAAGGGCGACCCAGGTCCACCAGTTGTGTCCACCAGTTGCGGTTTATGGGTGCCATGGTTCCTATGGTTTTAACCTCGGGTGTCAACACAACGAAATGCTTGACACTGCTACCTGACCGTCGCGCCGCAAACATAATTTTTTCCGCTGACAGGCAATCAGACATAATAGAAAGATGATCTTACAGATGGGGAAAGGGGCGAGAGAGAGAGGGAGGTGTGTGTGTGTGTGTGTGTGTTTTGTGTTTTGGGGTGTGTGGGGGGTGGTGGGGGTGGGGGTGGGGGTATGGGGGTGGGGTTTGTGTGTGTGTTTTGTGGTGTGTGTGTGTTGGGTGTGTGTGTGTGTGTAAAAGGGAGTTGTGTGTGTGTGTGTGTGTGTGTGTGTGTGTGTGTGTGTGTGTGTGTTTTGGGGGGGGAGAGGGGGGGGTTTGGGGTGCCTCTCTCTCTCTCTCTTCTCTTCTTCTCTCTCTTTTTTTTTTTTGTTTTTGCTCTTTTGTTTTTTGTTTTTGTTTTTGTGTGTGGTGGGGGAAGGTGGGTGGGGTGAGTGGGGGGGAGGGGGGTGTGTGTGTGTGTGTGTGTGTGGGGGGTTTGGGGTTTTTTCTTTTTGGGGGGGGAACCAAGGGGGCCCCCAATTATTGAATGAAACTGGTGTGACGGCCCCTTTGCAAATCCAGCAAGGGACACACACACACACACATCACACCACCCCACCACCCCTACCCACACACACACACAAGTCTGGAGTAAAAGGTTTTTGGGTTTTTAACCCTTGCCCTTTAAAAAATTAAAAATTTTGAGAGAGAGAGAGAGAGAGAGAAAAGGGGAGAGAGAGAGAGAGAGACGGGACAGACAAAACAGACAGACCAAAAGGACAGACAGAGACAGCGGGCGGGCAGGCAGGCAGAGGCAGGCAGAAAAACAGAAGGGCAGGCAGACAAAACAGGCAGAAAAGAAAACAGCGGGGACAAAAAAGGGACAGAGACAGAGGGGAACATTAGAAAAACAGAGACAGAGAGAAAAATTCCCAAAACCTTTCCCTGCCCAGACAAAGGTGAAATGTGGGGTGGCCCCCACCCCCAAACAGCAAGAAAGAAAAGGGGCGGGGGGGGGGGGGGGGGGGGGGGGGGGGGGGGGGGGGTGGGGGGGGGGGGGGGGGGGGGCCGGGGAAAAAAGAGGGGACGGGGGGGGGGGGAAATTTGGGAGGGGAAAGCGGAGGTAATACAGCCTATTTTCCGTGCACCTGGCTCTTTTGGGACAAAAATTAAAATGGTTTTTGTCTGGGAACGATCTCCCCTTTGTTTTACATCCAGGCCCCGTCCAAAAATTTTGCCCCCCTTTTCCTTTCCCCACACAGCGAGAGGCGGAGATGGGGGGGGGGGGGGGGGGGGGGTTAGAAAGGGGGAGGGGGGGTTGGGTGGGGGGCGGGGGGGGGGGGGGAGGTTTGGGGGGGGTCTGTGAGAGTTCCTGGGGAAAAAAAGGTTAGCAGGCTGGACTCAGTGCCTCTGTCTGTCTGTTTTCCTTTTTTCTGTCTGTCTGTCGTCTGTCTGTCGTCTGTCTGTCTGTCCCTTTCTTTCTCTCTCTCCCTCCCTCTCTCTCTCCTTCCCCCCCCCCCTTTTTTTTTTTTTGCTTCAAATGTTCTATGTATAATGATATCAGACCCAACGTAATGAAAAACATAGAACCATATCAAGAGCCAGCACAGCTGGCGAGGCTTATGCATTCTAGGGATGACGGAACAATAAGAAAGATAGCATGGTATATGTTCAAGGCTTTTGAATTGAGAAAACGTGCAGGGGACTCAATGGGACAGTGAAACTAGTGTTGGATTAGTCAGACACGCCCGTGCCGTGGAAGCGATTGTGAGTGTACTATTTTCCCCTGTGTGGTGTGTGCGTTTTGTGTGGGTGTGTTTTGGTGTGTGTGTGGGGTGTGGTGTGTGTGTGGTGGGGTTTTTGTGTGTGTGTTTTTGTGTTTTTGTTTTTGTTTTTGTGAGAGAGGGGGGAAAAGAGATAAAGAGAGAGAATGTTGTGGGGCGTTGCGCGGGGTGCCGGCTGTTGTGTGTGGTGTGTGTGTGTGTGTTTGTGGTGTTTTGTTTTTTTGTGGTTTGTGTGTGTGTGTTTTGGTGTTTTCGCGCTGTGGTGTGTGTGTGTGTTTTGGTGCGTGCGGGGCGTGCTGCGTGCGTGCGTCGTGCGTGCGTGGTGTGTGTGTTGTGTGGGTGTGTGTGTGGGGGGTGTGTGTCTGTGTGTTTGGTGTGTGTGGGGGTTGGGGGTGTTTTTGTGTGTTGTTGTGTGTGTGTGTGGGGTGGTGTTGTGTGTGTGTGTGTTTTTGTGTGGGGGGGTGTGTGTGTGGGGGGTTTTTCCAGGGGGTATGTTGTGGTGTTTTGGGGTGTGTGTTTTGTGTGTGTGGGGTTGTGTGTTTGTGTGTGTGTTTTGTGTTGGGGTTTGTTGTGTTGGCGGTGCCCCCTCAGGCGAAACACGACTGTAATACAAAATGTGAAAATGTACACATATTGAAAACCCATTGTTACCCCTATGAAACTGGGCGGGAGGGCCTAAAATCATTAAAAAAAGTCATTGTCATTCTCTCTCTCCTCTCTCTCTCTCTCTTCCCCCCCCCCCCCCCCCCCTTCTTTTCCTTCTCCCTCCCTTTTTTCCCAACAGCCCTTTTTCCGATTGCTTGTGGGGGAGTGCCCCCCCCCCCCCCCCCCCGCCCCCCCCTTTTTTTTTTTTTTGGGGGGGGGGGGGCGGGGGGGTTTTTTTTCTTTTTCCCTCTCCCTTACTGTTTTTTAAACCCAAGATAAGCATTGACTGTTTTTCCTTTTTTTTTAAACTAGTCTTACTTTGAACCCCAAACCCTGCCTTTTTTGCGGGGTTTTATCCCCAAATAGGGAAGAATTTTGATCAGGTTTCATCGGCGCGGGGTCCCCCACGCTATTTTTTTCTGTAAATTCTCACGTATGGCGTTTCATTTCATTTCATTCGTGCCTATATGTTTTAAAAATGGTGAGGAAAATTTGATATCTGTCATGGGTAGCTTGAAAGGACTTGTTTGGTTTTTTTGTTTAAACCTAAATACAGCCCTTGTAAAGTTTTCGAGTTTTTTCTCTCTCTCTCTCTCATCCTCCTCCCTTTCCCCCCTTCTAAAATCCCCTCTCTCTCTCTCTCTCCCCCCCTCTCCCACCTCTCTCTCTCCCCCCCCCCCTCCCCCTCACTTTTCCCCCCTTTTTTTTTTTTTAAAAAAAATTTTTTTAAAAAAAAAAAGGGTTCCCCGGGTTTTTTTTTTTTTTTTTTTTTGTG
>JABMCL010002815.1:1635000-1637500 GCA_018857735.1 Alviniconcha marisindica | reverse complement strand
TTGTTGTTGTTGTTGTTGTTTTGTTGTTTTGTTTTGTTTTTGTGGTTGTGTGTGTGTGTGTGTGTGTGTGTGTGTGTGTGTGTGTGTGTGTGTGTGTGTGTGTGTGTGTGTGTGTGTGTGTGTGTGTGTGTGTGTGTGTGTGTGTGTGTGTGTGTGCGTGTGCGCGTGTTGGTCTGTGTGTGTCTGTGTGTGTCTGTGTGTGCGTGTTTGAGGATGTAGCTCTGGTGGAGTTTATGTACCTACGCAGGCCAGGTGAGAGTTACCGTAGGCGACTCGGGACCTTTGTCGTTGTACTCGTGTGACGTCTTTCGATCGTGGATTAACTCCCTTGCGTGTTGATTCTGCGCGAGCGCTCTGGGCCTCGTTCTGTTTCCGATTTTCGGTTCGTTTCCCCGAGTGACGGCGCGGCCAGCACAGCAATGAAAGGGTTAAGGGCGGTTATAAAGATACACTTTAATGTTGACCGGCTTCAGAGCTCCGGAGCTGTGTCAGTGAAGAGGGAGGTGGTGGGGCTTCAGAGCTCCGGAGCTGTGTCAGTGAAGAGGGAGGTGGTGGGGCTTCAGAGCTCGGGAGCTGTGTCAGTGAAGAGGGAGGTGGTGGGGCTTCAGAGCTCCGGAGCTGTGTCAGTGAAGAGGGAGGTGGTGGGGCTTCAGAGCTCCGGAGCTGTGTCAGTGAAGAGGGAGGTGGCGGTGGGGCTGGGCTTGCTCCCGTTCCCTATCCCATTCTCCCCGCGTCCCTAATAAAGCACACGGGTTTCTGTGGACCTGGAGCACCGTGGGAGAAGAAGTTGCCCAGCCGACCGTGTGCGGCTTACCCGACTTTTAAGATGCTGAACAGCCGGTTCTAGAAATACAGAATTAATGTTTTCTTCTTCACGGTGTCGCAGCCAACTTTCTGGGCAGGGCGCCTATGACACATTTCGGTGGGGGGGAGGGGGGGAGGGAAGAAGAAGGGAGGATAGCGGGGGGGGGGGGGGGGGGGGGAGGGCGGAGGGGAGGAAGCTTGGAAGAGAGATGGGGTGACAGAGAGAGGGAGAGGATAGAAGGGAGAAAGACGGGGGAGAGAGAGAGAGGGAAGAGAGAGAGGAAGAACAAAGAAAGCTGAGAGAGAAAAGACGGAAAGGGTGAGAGAGAGAGAGAGAGAGAGAGGGAGAGAGAGAGAGAGAGAGTGTGTGTGTGTGTGTGCGTGCGTGTGTGCGTGCGTGCGTGCGTGCGTGCGTGCGTGTGGATGTGTATGCGTATGTGTGTGTGCTCTCTCTCTCGGCATGCGCACGCGCGCGCGCGCGCGCGTGTGTGTGAGAGAGAGAGAGTGTGTGTGTGTGTGTATGTGTGTGTGTGTGTATCAGTGAGTGAGTGCGTGTGTTTGAGTGTGTGTCTGTGTCTGTGTTTGCATGTGTGCAAACCAAACCCGACCCGGCACAAACTCCACCGAGTCTAGCCTCGAGTCGAGGATGTGTCGACAAGCAAAACACATCGAGTGTCAGTGGTCAATGGTCAAGACATCTGATCCGATCAACGGATAATGGACAGAGCTCAAGCGAGCGGGAATAGCTCAGTGGTTAGAGCGCCGCACCCGTACTCGAAAGCTTGCAGGTTCGAGTCCCGGCAGGAGCGGCGGGAGAATTGTCTTGTCCAGAGTCAGCTTTCTGTGCTGATTCATATTTCGGTTTCCGTTCCACTCCCGTGTTACCGCAGTAGTACGTACAAGACCCCGGTCATTATGCCAAAAGTGCAGGTGGCATGTTACAGCTAAACACGCATGCACCCTAGGTGTACATGCCTTCGAATGAAATGACACTGGAAACTGGTGCGTGGTTGTGTGGTGTACACAGAACGTGTGCCGACACGGCAGCAGTTTCGCGTGGCACCAGCCGTGTAACAACCAAATAGCACGGTAAAGAACACCACTTTGGCGGATATTCAAAACGCGCTGTTAAAATTACACCAGTCATTAACTGAGTGTCCGCATGCGTCAAGACGTCTGTTTCTAACGGAAGGTTGGGGATGTGTCAACCTAATGATTTTTTTAAAATTTAATCTGAGAGTTTTTACGTTTTGGTTTGACACAGAGAAAGCATTATTCCAGGTAATTTGGGTCTTGCTATAACTAAGTATTAGTGTATGCAGATTGAGAGAAAGGGGGCGTATGTCTAAGAGCGTGTACGTGTGTGCGGTTCATGATTTAGAATTATTATGTTCTTCGTTGTGCGATCGAACGACAGCTTTAATTTCCCCCTGGGATAAATAAATGTATTGTTATTGTTAACAGGCTACAGTCACTCATACATAACCGGGTGCAACAGGAACGCTGTGAGCTGTTCGGGAGTCGAGAATAGCGCTATCTGAAAGCGATCAATTTCATTAATATACACTCAAATATGCATGCACAGTTTATGCATGCGTCGTGTACAGAAAGATACGCAGATATATCTAAACAAGCGATCGGACAAGCACTCTCATTACAGTCAGTCACATGCAGGCAATGGCAGCACACTGAGTGA
>JABMCL010002815.1:1620000-1627500 GCA_018857735.1 Alviniconcha marisindica | reverse complement strand
AGCTCGACGTGGCTCCTCGCAAGCTGCGGTAGACTCGTTGTGTGTATCCCTTAGAGTGTTCTGGGATGCCAACGCCGAGGTAGGTAGGTAGTGTTGCTTAGTGTCCTCCGATGTCAGATGACATACTAGGGACAAGCTGAGACCAACGCCGAAGCATGGTTCAGTATAGCTTTACGTCCACGGAAACCGGAAGGCTCGTTCGGACGGACAGCCCAGGACGGCCACCTCGACTCTCATACAGCTCCTGAACTATGACCAACGCCGAGCTCTTAGAAGTACCCTTTAGAGTGCTCTGGGATATGCCAACGCCGAGCTCTAAGAAATACCCTTTAGAGTGTTCTGGGATATGCCAACGCCGAGCTCTAAGAAGTACCCCTTAGAGTGTTCTGAGATGCCAATGCCGAGCTCTTAGAAGTACCCTTTAGAGTGTTCTGGGATATGCCAACGCTGAGCTCTATGAAGTACCCTTTAGAGCGTTCTGGGATGCCAACGCCGAGCTCTATGAAGTACCCTTTAGAGTGTTCTGGGATGCCAACGCCGAGCTCTAAGAAGTACCCTTTAGGGTGTTCTGGGATGCCAACGCCGAGCTCTAAGAAGTACCCTTTAGGGTGTTCTGGGATGCCAACGCCGAGCTCTAAGAAGTACGCTTTAGACTGTCCTGGGATATGCCAACGCCGAGCTCTAAGAAGTACCCCTTAGAGTGTTCTGAGATGCCAACGCCGAGCTCTTAGAAGTACCCTTTAGAGTGTTCTGGGATATGCCAACGCCGAGCTCTAAGAAGTACCCTTTGGAGTGTTCTGGGATATGCCAACGCCGAGCTCTAAGAAGTACCCTTTAGAACGTTCTGGGATGCCAACGCCGAGCTCTAAGAAGTACCCTTTAGGGTGTTCTGGGATGCCAACGCCGAGCTCTAAGAAGTACCCTTTAGGGCGTTCAGGGATGCCAACGCCGAGCTCTAAGAAGTACCCTTTAGGGCGTTCAGGGATGCCAACGCCGAGCTCTAAGAAGTACCCTTTAGAGTGTTCTGGGATGCCAACGCCGAGCTCTAATATCACCTGGCTTATTAAATTTTTATAGAACCTCTGTGGCTGCCCATCAGGCCTGAGCAGTTTCAGCCAGTCAGAACGTCGCGTGGATTCGTACTGTTTTCCATACCGCTCCCGGTCAAGTTGCGGAATGTATGTCCTCATCCTCATCCTAATCAGTCACCGCCATCACCACGACCACCACCATCGTCATTATCACTACCACCATCAGCATTGTTACTGCCATCATTATCGTTGTTACTGCCATCATCATTATTATTACAACCAGCATCACTTAAAAATTAAAAACTATAGAAATTGACACTTTGGCCAATCTGGCGTTTTACTCCTCTTGAATTTTAAGCTTACTCTGGTGGAATCCAAGGCATGCATGTTTTACTCACTTCTCTTGAGTTTTAAGCTCACTCCGCTGGAATCCAAGGCATGTTTTACTCCTCTCGAGTTTTATGCAAGTTACTCCGCTGGAATCCAAGGCATGTTTTACTCCTCTCGAGTTTTAAGCAAGTTACTTCGCTGGAATCCAAGGCATGTTTTACTCCTCTCGAGTTTTAAGCTTACTCCGCTGGAATCCAAGGCATGTTTCACTCCTCTCGAGTTTTAAGCCAGTTACTCCGCTGGAATCCAAGGCATGTTTTACTCCTCTCGAGTTTTAAGCCAGTTACTCCGCTGGAATCCAAGGCATGTTTTACTCCTCTCGAGTTTTAAGCAAGTTACTCGAGTTTTAAGCAAGTTACTCCGCTGGAATCCAAGGCATGTTTTACTCCTCTCGAGTTTTAAGCAAGTTACTTCGCTGGAATCCAAGGCATGATTTACTCCTCTCGAGTTTTAAGCAAGTTACTTCGTTGGAATCCAAGGCATGTTTTACTCCTCTCGAGTTTTATGCAAGTTACTTCGCTGGAATCCAAGGCACGTTTTACTCCTCTCGAGTTTTAAGTTACTTCGCTGGAATCCAAGGCATGTTTTACACCTCTCGAGTTTTAAGCTTACTCCGCTGGAATCCAAGGCATGTTTTACTCCGAGTTTTAAGCTTACTCCGCTGGAATCAAAGGCATATTTTACTCCTCTTGAGTTTTACGCTTACTTCGCTGGAATCCAAGGCATGTTTTACTCCTCTTGAGTTTTAAGCTTACTTCGCTGGAATCCAAGGCATGTTTTACTCCTCTCGAGTTTTCAGCAAGTTACTCCGCTGGAATCCAAGGCATGTTTTACTCCTCTTGAGTTTTACGCTTACTTCGCTGGAATCCAAGGCATGTTTTACTCCTCTTGAGTTTTAAGCTTACTTCGCTGGAATCCAAGGCATGTTTTACTCCTCTCGAGTTTTCAGCAAGTTACTCCGCTGGAATCCAAGGCATGTTTTACTCCTCTTGAGTTTTACGCTTACTTCGCTGGAATCCAAGGCATGTTTTACTCCTCTTGAGTTTTAAGCTTACTTCGCTGGAATCCAAGGCATGTTTTACTCCTCTCGAGTTTTCAGCAAGTTACTCCGCTGGAATCCAAGGCATGTTTTACTCCTCTTGAGTTTTAAGCTTACTTCGCTGGAATCCAAGGCATGTTTTACTCCTCTTTGAGTTTTACGCTTACTTCGCTGGAATCCAAGGCATGTTTTACTCCCCTTGAGTTTTAAGCTTACTTCGCTGGAATCCAAGGCATGTTTTACTCCTCTCGAGTTTTCAGCAAGTTACTCCGCTGGAATCCAAGGCATGTTTTACTCCTCTCGAGTTTTACGCTTACTTCGCTGGAATCCAGGGCATGTTTTACTCCTCTTGAGTTTTAAGCTTACTTCGCTGGAATCCAAGGCATGTTTTACTCCTCTTTGAGTTTTACGCTTACTTCGCTGGAATCCAAGGCATGTTTTATGCCGGCAGAGGGAGTGCAGCAATGGGAAATGCAAAAGAACCATGTGCATGGAAACGAAAGTGTTCTGCTTGCCGGAATAAGAAAGAAAGAAAAAAGGGAAAAAAGAGTTGGGGAGGGGGGTGCGGTGGAGGGGAGAAGAAGAAAGAAAGAAACGTTAAAAAAAAAGAAAAAAGCGTCTGGCAGGGTCGGCCTTGTCGCCAGACGAACACTCATTACTACGCAGTCTCGGCTGATTGTTTGCACAAGGGATTCGGGAGAGGGATGGGGAAGGTGGAGGGAGGGGGGGGGGGGGGGTCACAGAGTAAAACATAGATAGACAAACAGACAGACAAGGAGACATACAGGCAGGCAGACAATCACAGAGAGACAGACGTACAGAGGAAGGAGACAGACAGTCACAGAGAGAGAGATGTACAGACGATGAGACAGGCAGACAGTCACAGAGACAGACAGACGAGGAGACAGTAACAGCTAGACAGAGAGACAGACGAGGAGACAAGCAGATAGACAGACAGTCACAGACAGACAGTCAATCGGAGACAGACAGACGAGGTTACAGACAAACAGTCACAGAGAGACAAAGAGACAGACGAGGAGACAGGCAGACAGACCGACAGTCACAGAGAGACAGACAGTCAGAGACAGACGAGGAGACAGTCACACAGACGAGGAGACAGGCAGACAGACCGACAGTCACACAGAGACAGTCAGTCAGAGACAGACGAGGAGACAGTCACACAGACGAGGAGACAGGTACACAGTCAGTCACAGAGAGACAGGCGAGGAGACAGGCAGACAAGTCACAGAGACAGACAAGGAGACAGGCAGACAAACAGTAACACAGAGAGACAGACAGACAGACAGAGACAGAGAGAGAATGACATACAGACAGACAGACAGATAGACGTCACCGTGAGACAGACAGACTGACAAGGGAACAAGCACACAGACAGATGGTCAGACAGACAGACAATAATTATGGTGATCAACTGACCTTTTAGATTCCTGTCCAACGATTCCTTTTTCGCTCGTTTGACCTCAAGTCGTTCCTGCTGGTCCCTGCAACACACACACACACACACACACACACACACACACACACACACACACACACACACACACACGCACACGCACGCACGCACGCACGCACGCACGCACGCACGCACGCACGCTCAGATCTTATGATCACAGGAGTTTGCCTGCAGTGACGTGTGTGTGTGTGTGTGTGTGTGTGTGTGTGTGTGTGTGTGTGTGTGTGTGTGTGTGTGTGTGCGCGCGCGTGTGTGCGTGCGTGTGTGTGTGTGCGTGTGTGTGTGTCAGCGTGCGTGCGTGCGTGCGTGTCTGACTATGGCTGTTAATTAAGAAGGCACAACAACAACAACAACTTTCTTGACAAAAGCGTTCATTCTGTTCTGCTGCATGAATCACTTAAACTGAGCTGAGTACAAAGATCAAGGCTGGCAGGCTGGAATCATTATAATCTTTGGTCGTGGAAAGCTGGAACTTATCGCCACCTGAGGTTGTCGGCGCCCCGCAATCCCTGCAGATTTTCAAGAGCCATCGGGACTCCACTTGGCAAGACAGGAAGGTAACTCACCGAACTTTACCCACCCACGAACTTATCACTGTCGGGAGCTGCCGCAAGTATAGTTTTTGTCGCGACAAACGCGTGTTTGTCGCGACAAAACAAACGCGTGTTTGTCGCGACAAAACAAACGCGTGTTTGTCGCGACAAAACACGTCTTTTGGTGCGAAAAAAGTATGCTTGCTGCGACAAAATATTTTTGGCGCGACAAAATATTTGCCTGTTTGTCGCGACAAAAAAAAAAAAAAAAAAAAATCCGCGACAGGCATACTTTCAGACTTTCAAGTGCCACCGGGACTCCACTTGGCAAGACAGGAACTTAACTCACCGAACTTTACCCACCCACAAACTTATCACTGGCGGGAGCTGCCGCAAGTATAATTTTTGAACAAAACACGTCTTTTGTCGCGACAAAACTTTTGTCGCGACAAAATTATGTTTGTTGCGACAAAATATTTTTTCGCGTGACAAAACTTTTACGTGTTTGTCGCGACAAAACCCGTCTTTTGTCGCGACAAAAGTATGCTTGTCGCGACAAACGTTTTGTCGTGACAAAATTATGTTTGTCACAACAAAATATTTTTGTCGTGACAAAAGTACAAATATTTGTCACGACAAAGACGTGTTTGTCGCGACAAAAATGATGCTTGTGGCAGCTCCCGCCAGTGATGCTGTATCATCATAACTGTACTACTACGGGCCGCAATGACTGATGCAGTTACCTGAGGTACTTGAGGGTGGCCAGCAGCAGCCCCAGCAGACTGAACGCCACGAAGATGATCAGCCAGCCCATGAACTGCCAGGCCCCGGCCCCGTCCTCGGCGTTGCCACCTCCGTAAGGTGCCCCACCGCCGCCGTAAGGTGCCCCACCGCCGTAAGGTGCCCCTCCGTGACGTCCCGGCCCGCTGTGAGGTGGCCCGCCGCCGTAAGGTGCCCCTCCGTGACGTCCCGGCCCGCGGTAGTCTGCCCCTCCGTGAGGTGCCCCGCCGCCGTAAGGTGCCCCGCCGCCGTAAGGTGCCCCGCCGCCGTAAGGTGCCCCGCCGCCGTAAGGTGCCCCTCCTGGATGTGCCTCGCCATAATTTGCCCCTCCGTAAGGTGCCCCTCCGTGGGTTGCCCCGGTGTCATAGCGCCGACCCCCTGTTCACCAGTTCACATGTTAGGTCATGTCATGCTGACAACGTCAGGTGGTGGTGTCATGCTGAAAACGTCAGGTTATGTCACGCTGCCGACGTCATGTTGTGTCAAGCTAAAACCGTCACGTTGTGTCGTGCTGACGTTAGGTTGTCATGATGACTTCAGGTGTTGTCATGATGACGTCAGGTTGTGTCACGCTGACAACGTCAAATTGTGTCCGGTTGTGTCATTCTGACGTCAGGTTGTGTCATGCTGACAACGTCATGTCGTGTCATGCTGACAACGTCATGTCGTGTCATGCTGACAACGTCAGGTCGTGTCATGCTGACTACGTCAGGTTGTGACGCACGCACAGACACATCAGATTTCTTTGCACACACCTAAGTATATACGCATCATCCCCTCCCCCCCCCCCCACCCCCATCTCTCTCTCTCTCTCTCTCTCTCTCTCTCTCTCTCTCTCTCTCTCTCCACACACACACACACACACACACTGAAACACAACCGTTGTGGCTCCACTCTAGTAGAACCTGCACATCAGAAATTCTGTATTATATTTATAAAGCGGTTAAATCCAAAGAGACGGTCGTAAATTCCTGGACCGTTTTAGAAGTTATTTTGGGTCACAAATATCATCACAATCATTAAATGAGGTGCATGTCTACCGATTACAGCCAAAATCCGCAACAAAAGGTGAGTTTTCAATAATATATTGTTGTCTTTGATTGTTTCGAGTCGGCGTCACAGATTGCAAATGGCGAACGAAGCAGACGAAGTGCTGCTAGGTAAGCGGCCTCGTTAACAAGCTACGGCTATTAAAAACCCGCGGAAAATGTACGGACAATTTTGAAATCTGAGAATGTTGAGTCGTGAGTACGATTGCCTTGCCAACACTGATCGGCACTAAGGAAGCGTTCACGTTGTTACTGGGAAACTAGGTCAAATGTCAAAGGGTGAAACAATCAAAGACAAAAATATATGGAAAAAAAGGTAAGTTTTACCTTCTGTTGCAGAATTTGTCTGTAATGGGTACATATGGACCTCATTTAATGACGGTGATGATATTTGTGACCCAAAATAACTTTTCAGTAAAACAGTCCATGAATTTCCGACCGTCTTCCTTGGATTTTACCTTATAAAGCTGTACCTTACCTAAACCGAAGCTCTGGTTGTCCATCGTTGACACCTCTTGAGAATCTGCTCACCCAGCAAATATTACGTCGACATCTTTTCAGTTCAAGTTCTAATCCAAGTCAAATCCACACAGAGCGACTGAATAATCCTAAAGTCGAGCAGAACTTTACGTTCCGTTCGTATTACACTTGTGAGGCCGGCACCGAAGGCTTTGGCTTGGTCGAAGTGCTTTCCGATCAGCACCATCATCCCTGACAAAGCAGTTTGAACTGCGGGCATTTGCTGAAAAACATTAGTGATCCAAGTGTTAACTTGGCGTACTGCCCCAGGGGAGGTAAGGCTAGGCGACTCGCAAGATTAACCCTTTCACTGCCATGCTCGCCGCCGCTCCGTCACTCCGAAAAAGACAAACTAAAAGTGCCAAATTTGAAATCGTTAAGGTCTTTTTTCCCTTTGCATGAGCACGTCAAAAGATTTCTATCAAACTGCAGAGTACTGAAAGTAGATTTGATATAGGGCCATCACTGAAAATACTGTTTGCAGGCGCGTACGCGTGCACTTTTCAGCCCAGAAATTTTACCGTCTGGGGCAGTGATGGGGTTAATCGTCGAGAATCAGCCCAGTGAATTGTTGTCATGCTGTCTGCGTCCGAGTGCGCCGATATTTGTCCACGCAATGCACGGGTATTTCGTTTTGTCAGTGGTATTTGTGTTGCTATTGTTGTTTTTGGTGCTGTTTTGGTGT
>JABMCL010002815.1:1595000-1612500 GCA_018857735.1 Alviniconcha marisindica | reverse complement strand
CCTCACAATTATGAAACATTAAAATGGCTCTCATTGCTGCCCACCTTAATGCAGAAGTCATTCTGGTGGTGACAGTGTAGCGATAGGTATATATAATCTCCATCCTCCCCTACCTCCATACCCCTTTCCCCCCCTTCTCCCCATCCCTAATAAGCCTTATGGTTTCTCTGGATGTTAAGCACCATGTTTACTTACTAGAAATCAGACAGGGGCTCATTTAGAAATAGACATGTGAAGATTAAAGTTTCAGCAACAAAAAAAGGGGTGGGGGGGGGGGGGGGGGGGGGGGGGGGGGCTTGAAAGAGAGTGATCTTTCATCAGCATGGTCTTTTATTAAGGATCAGTTGATATATAATTGGTGGGTGTTTTCATTGTTGTTGTGTGTGTGTGTGTTTTTTGGAGGGGGGGGGGGTTGTTGTTGTTGTTTTGTGTGTCATTTTCAATGTCATGTTTGTGTGCAGACAAGATTTACTGAACTGTCAGTTTTCTAACAAATTGTCATGTTGTTTTGTTTTTCACCAGTCAACCATGGCAAACTTTCATCAAAGGTTGCACTGCCTTATAAGTTATATATGACTGTCAAAATATGCTCTTATGTCTTTATGGATGGGGCAAGTGTGTTCTCTTTATCTTCCCTTAGAGTTAGAGACCCTGAATTTTACTGAAATGTTTTATCATCAATGTGTTGAATAGAGCCCTGTTTTGGTCTTAAAGATCTGTTTTCCTCAAAATATGTCTCATTGAACATTTAGAAGAGAGTAAAATAAAAACTCCAAATGAATAATTTCATTAATTCCTTTGAAATGCTTTGTTAATGTCCCTAATCTTTATGAGATAAATGAGAAACTTTAGTTTCATGAGTGACGATTAGCAGGATTGGATGAACAGAAGCACTGTCATCATCATTAAAAAGTTTTTATTTTGCTGCCCATTCTACAGAGTGTGCTTTGAGAACTTCTCAGTGTGCCTATGCATTCTGTGCACAACCTCTGGATTATTTCAGGAGCAGAGGACTTCATACAAGGGTTCATAGGAGAAGTGATATATATATATAATATAGAGAGAGAGAGTTCTTAGATTTCAGTGTTCTGTGTACTGCACAGGGTCACCTCCGGACGAAACTAATAAAAGGTGTACAATGCCGCCAGTACTGCACAGTCAGGCCTACAGTGTTGTGTTTGTACTGTTAACACAGATTTGAAAGGGCCATGGATTTCTTCTGAAGCAGAGCCAGAATATATTCGTAACTTCATGGTTCACTGGGTGTTGAGAAAGAAATCCAGATCTGCCTAGCTGTGTTGCTTACACACACTCTCTCTCTCTCTCTCTCTCTCTCTCTCTCTCTCTCTCTCTCTCTCTCTCTCTCTCTCTCTCTCTTACAATCCTTGTAAAATAAGGTTTTCGAGTTCAAGTTCTCTCTCTCTCTCTCTGTCTGTCTCTCTGTCTCTGTCTCTGTCTCTGTCTCTGTCTCTCTCTCTCTCTCTCTCTCTCTCTCTCTCTCTCTCTCTCTCTCTCTCTCTTCTCTCTCTCTTTCCCCCCCCCCCCCCCCCCTCTCTCTCCCCCCCCCCCCCCCCCCCCCCCCCCCCCCCCCTTCAGACAGTACAAACATGCAGACTTGTTAATTGTCACGAGGTGTTGGTCTTATTTACATACATGCCTACATTTAAAAAAATTATCAGCCTGATTATTTGAATCTGTTTGTTGTTGTGTTATTTATGAGAACAGGATGCACTAAGCTGGATGAGTCATCTTGTGAGTGTCCATCCCTGAAACATAACAAGATCCTGGTACAGTGGTAGTGAGGGACGGTGAATGTTACAGGAACTAGAAGGTCTGTTTACAGGTATCAAGATCTGGATGAAATATATATATATATATATCTAATATACAGGAGTGTAAGCCTACATGGAAGGCCCACCATTAATTTATGGCCTCCGGTCCACTCTGTGCTTGTCAGCTTTGTGCAAATGTGCATTGTCATTGACTGAGAGTGAGACAAGGAGAGTAAAGATCTGGTGGACAGTGTAACAGTCTGTGTAACAGTCTGTGTGGCAGCAGCTATTGCAGATGTGACGGAGACAAGGAGAGTAAAGATCTGGTGGACAGTGTAACAGTCTGTGTAACAGTCTGTGTGGCAGCAGCTATTGCAGATGTGACGGAGACAAGGAGAGTAAAGATCTGGTGGACAGTGTAACAGTCTGTGTAACAGTCTGTGTGGCAGCAGCTATTGTAGATGTGACGGAGACAAGGAGAGTAAAGATCTGGTGGACAGTGTAACAGTCTGTGTAACAGTCTGTGTGGCAGCAGCTATTGTAGATGTGACGGAGACAAGGAGAGTAAAGATCTGGTGGACAGTGTAACAGCCTGTGTGGCAGCAGCTGTGGTAGGTGTGACTGAGACAAGGAGAGTAAAGATCTGGTGGACAGTGTAACAGCCTGTGTGGCAGCAGCTATTGTCGATGTGATGGAGACAAGGAGAGTAAAGATCTGGTGGACAGTGTAACAGCCTGTGTGGCAGCAGTTGTGGTAGGTGTGACTGAGACAAGGAGAGTAAAGATCTGGTGGACAGTGTAACAGCCTGTGTGGCAGTGACTGTGGTAGGTGTGACTGAGACAAGGAGAGTAAAGATCTGGTGGACAGTGTAACAGCCTGTGTGGCAGTGACTGTGGTAGGTGTGACAGACAAGGAGAGTAAAGATCTGGTGGACAGTGTAACAGTCTGTGTGGCAGTGACTGTGGTAGGTGTGACTGAGACAAGGAGAGCAAAGATATGGTGGACAGTGTAACAGTCTTGGCGGCAGTGACTGTGGTAGGTGTGACTGAGACAAGGAGAGTAAAGATCTGGTGGACAGTGTAACAGTCTGTGTGCGGCAGTGACTGTGGTAGGTGTGACTGAGACAAGGAGAGTAAAGATCTGGTGGACAGTGTAACAGCCTGTGTGGCAGCAGCTGTGGTAGGTGTGACTGAGACAAGGAGAGTAAAGATCTGGTGGATCCAGTGGACAGTGTAACAGCTGTGTGGTGGCAGCTGTGCTAGGTGTGAGTGAGACAAGGAGAGTAAAGATCTGGTGGACAGTGTAACAGCTGTGTGGCAGCAGCTGTGCTAGGTGTGACTGAGACAAGGAGCATAAAGATCTCGCTGACACTGTAACAGTCTCCACGGCAGCTGCTGCCGTGGCAGTAGGTGTGGTCATTTTCCCACAGATGGTATCACCCTTACACAGTTTCTGTTGCTGCCATTAATGTACTATCCATTACACCCAGGTTCATGACTGGATTTTGCTGTTCTCTTTTTCTTCTGGTTTTGCTCCTAACCACAAGGCTGAGAGGGAGAAAGTGTAATATATATATATATACGAGCATGATTCTATTGAGTATGAATTTTTTTGTATCGGAATAAAAGGTTTGGTTTATAATACAAGTGAGACTGTCATTAAGAGTGATCTACTGACTCAAGAAAGATTTGTTCCAGACTCTATGACCTTGCTTCCCTACAGAATCTGTTGTTGGTACTCATCAAAAATAAGTATATATATATATAATATATATTATATATATATAACTAATTGTGCAACTAATTTATCCCCCACTGCTGTGGATGTGCACAGATGCCGGTGAATATGTTTGTCAGAAGAGGAGGTGCAGGCAGTACTCATTAACGTTCCCTAATGGTTGACCTAATCCCCTGCTTGTACTAGTTGTAGGCATCTTTTCAGCTCAGTTCAGTTTAAGATGGTATCCCTGTGCACAGGGAAGCCCATTCGCGCTCCACCCCATCTCTCAGAAGTTTGACAACACGTTAACTACACGACGTGCATTGTGAAAACTTCCAGTCGTAGTTCGTTGTATGTTTAATGGTCTCCATTTTTTATGCACGCAATTGTGTGGTTGTATATTTGCCATCAGATGCCGTCAAACTTCTTCTTTTTGAAAGATGAAAAAAAAAGCCTGGTCTGTGTGTGTATCTGTATGTAACATGGTTTTTTGGTTGTCATTTAAGATGTATGTATTGTGTGTGTCAGTGTGATGCCCCTAAGTTTAAAAAAATGTTAAATCCATCCACACACAAAAATCCATGATGCACACGATGATTCTCAGGTCGAATTGTCTGGCTGTGTGTTTCAGGTTTCAGGGGCAGGCTGCTGGCATCAGCAGGCAGGATAGTAAAGGTCAGGCAGGCTCTGTGCCTGAGGTCAACATCTTCAGGCAGCCATGGGTTTCTGGCACCAGCTTTGTCTCTTGCTGTGGAAGAACTTCACTCTCCGACGCAGGCAGCCAGTAAGTAGACAGGGTTCGCATTAATTCCCTGTATTTTACCAGGTAGGTAGGTAGGTAGTGTTGGTTAATGTCCTCAGATGTCAGTTGACATATTAGGGACAAGCTGTGACCAATGCCGAAGCATGGTTCAGTATAGCTTTACGTCCACGGAAACCAGAAGGCTCGTTAGGACGGACAGCTCAGGACGGCCACCTCGACTCTCACACAGCTCCTGAACTATGTATTTTACCATTCATGATCAGCATATATATACCGGGGGCAGGGAGGGAATCAGCAATCGGTCCAATGATTTTGTTTGACGGATTCTCCCCAAAAAAGTGTTCAAATGCAGCACAGTTCATGGTGTGTGTGTGTGTGTGTGTGTGTGTGTGTGTGTGTGTGTGTGTGTGTGTGTGGTATGTGTGTGTGTGCATGTGCACATGCATGTGTGTGTATGTGTGTGAGACAGTGTATGTCCCAGTATGTGTCACAGTGTGTGTATGTGTGTGTGTCACAGTGTGTGTGTCACAGTGTGTGTGTGTGTGTGTGTGTGTGTGTGTGTGTTGTGTGTGTGTGTGTGTGTGTGAGACAATGTGTCAGTGTGTGTGTGTGTGTGTGTGTGTGTGTGTGTGTGTGTGTGTTCCAGACAGGGAAGGGAGCAGGGTGACTGCTAGCAGAGCTTTAGCAATAGTACGGATGGCAGTGCATCTGACTGGTCACAGTCATTGTCTAACCAGTTTTCTGTAAACCACTTTCGCCACCTTACAGATGTCACACTGCTTTGAAATATGTCCAGCAAAATCACTGTTCCTGGTCCCTCAACCTGTGTCGGAAATTCAGGTCGCCTTTCCTGGGTAGGCATCCCCAAGAGCATCATTACCCATTCCTGTCAGTGTGTGCAGTATTTTCCTACGTCCAAACAATGCTGTGAGTGCCAGCATTTGGGATTTTTAACGTGCGCACAGATGCTGATGAATGCGATTGCAAGAGTCTGCACTGGAAATTGACTGGGAGAAAAATCCATTGCCGCACTGAGGACTCGAACCCACATCAGTATTGCGCCTGGCGTTTCAGTCAGACGCCCTACCAACCGAGCTATCCCTGCCCCAGTTATCATCTCTCGTTTTGACTTGCTGTATTGATCTGGGTTGGGCTTTTTTCTCAGTTTTTTTTTGTTTGTTAAGAAAGGTTTCTGTTCTGTGGAACCTTTAGCGTAGGCAGTATAGATGTATGTGGTGCTGTTGTGTTTTTTTAGAGAGCATGAGAGACAGGGAGAGGCAGAGACAAGACACAGACAGACAGAGTTAAGACACATGGGCAGACAGAAACAAGACACAGATAGAGTTAAGACAGACAGAGACAAGACACAGACAGACAGAGTTAAGACGCATGGGCAGACAGAAACAAGACACAGATAGAGTTAAGACAGACAGAGACAAGACACAGACAGACAGAGTTAAGACGCATGGGCAGACAGAAACAAGACACAGATAGAGTTAAGACAGACAGAGACAAGACACAGACAGACAGAGTTAAGACACATGGGCAGACAGAAACAAGACACAGATAGAGTTAAGACAGACAGAGACAAGACACAGACAGACAGAGTTAAGACGCATGGGCAGACAGAAACAAGACACAGATAGAGTTAAGACAGACAGAGACAAGACACAGACAGACAGAGTTAAGACAGCATGGGCAGACAGAAACAAGACACAGATAGAGTTAAGACAGACAGAGACAAGACACAGACAGACAGAGTTAAGACACATGGGCAGACAGAAACAAGACACAGATAGAGTTAAGACAGACAGAGACAAGACACAGACAGACAGAGTTAAGACACATGGGCAGACAGAAACAAGACACAGATAGAGTTAAGACAGACAGAGACAAGACACAGACAGACAGAGTTAAGACACATGGGCAGACAGAAACAAGACACAGATAGAGTTAAGACAGACAGAGACAAGACACAGACAGACAGAGTTAAGACACATGGGCAGACAGAAACAAGACACAGATAGAGTTAAGACAGACAGAGACAAGACACAGACAGACAGAGTTAAGACACATGGGCAGACAGAAACAAGACACAGATAGAGTTAAGACAGACAGAGACAAGACACAGACAGACAGAGTTAAGACAGCATGGCAGACAGAAACAAGACACAGATAGAGTTAAGACAGACAGAGACAAGACACAGACAGGACAGATTAAGACACATGGGCAGTACAGAAAAGACACAGATAGAGTTAAGACAGACAGAGACAAGACACAGACAGACAGAGTTAAGACGCATGGGCAGACAGAAACAAGAAAACAGATAGAGTTAAGACAGACAGAGACAAGACACAGACAGACAGAGTTAAGAACGAATGGCGTTTAGACAGAAACAAGACAGACAGTGAGTTAGAGGCAGACAGAGACAAGACTCAGACAGAAAGGTTAAGACACATGGGCAGACAGAAACCAAGACACAGATGAGTTAAGACAGACAGAGACAAGACACAACAGACATGAGTTCAGAGCATGTGCTGCAGACAGAAACGACACAATAGGTTAAGACAGACAGAGACAAGACACAGACAGACAGAGTTAAAGAACATGGGCAGACGAAACAAGACACAGATAGAGTTAAGACAGAGAGAGACAAGACACAGACAGACAGAGTTAAGACACATGGGCAGACAGAAACAAGACACAGATAGAGTTAAGACAGAGAGAGACAAGACACAGACAGACAGAGTTAAGACACATGGGCAGACAGAAACAAGACACAGATAGAGTTAAGAGAAGAACAAGACCAGAAAACAAAAGACACAGACAAAACAGAGTTAAGACACATGGGCAGACAGAAACAAGACACAGATAGAGTTAAGACAGACAGAGACAAGACACAGACAGACAGAGTTAAGACACATGGGCAGACAGAAACAAGACACAGATAGAGTTAAGACAGCAGAGACAAGACACAGACAGACAGAGTTAAGACACATGGGCAGACAGAAACAAGACACAGATAGAGTTAAGACAGACAGAGACAAGACACAGACAGACAGAGTTAAGACACATGGGCAGACAGAAACAAGACACAGATAGAGTTAAGACAGAGCAGAGACAAGACACAGACAGACAGAGTTAAGACACATGGGCAGACAGAAACAAGACACAGATAGAGTTAAGACAGACAGAGACAAGACACAGACAGACAGAGTTAAGACACATGGGCAGACAGAAACAAGACACAGATAGAGTTAAGACAGACAGAGACAAGACACAGACAGACAGAGTTAAGACACATGGGCAGACAGAAACAAGACACAGATAGAGTTAAGACAGACAGAGACAAGACACAGACAGACAGAGTTAAGACACATGGGCAGACAGAAACAAGACACAGATAGAGTTAAGACAGACAGAGACAAGACACAGACAGACAGAGTTAAGACGCATGGGCAGACAGAAACAAGACACAGATAGAGTTAAGACAGACAGAGACAAGACACAGACAGACAGAGTTAAGACGCATGGGCAGACAGAAACAAGACACAGATAGAGTTAAGACACATGGGCAGACAGAAACAAGACACAGATAGAGTTAAGACAGACAGAGACAAGACACAGACAGATAGGGACAAGGCATAGACAGACAGACTGAGACAAGACAAATAGAGTTAAGACACAGATGGACAGACAGACAGGGACATTAAGACTCAGGTGGTACAGAAATGTGTGCTGTTGCAATTGGAGCTAGTTTGACAATGACAGTACAGAAAAGTGTGCTGTTTCAGGACAGAAAGGTGTGCTGTTTCATGATGTGCTGTTTCAGGACAGAAAGGTGTGCTGTTTCAGAACGGAAAGGTGTGCTGTTTCATGATGTGCTGTTTCATGACAGAAAGGTGTGCTGTTTCAGAACAAAAAGGCATGCTGTTTCAGGGCAAAAAGGTGTGCTGTTTCAGGACATAAAGGTGTGCTGTTTCGGGACATAAAGGTGTGCCATTTTAGGTGCACAGGATGATGGAGAAAGTCCGTGATGGTCAGGCCTGCAGAAGCTAAGCTAGCTAGTGAATTAGAAAATTCACTGGCTTGAAGGAAGTATTACTGGCCCGATAGATTTTTCTCTTTTTCTTCCCTTTTTTTTTTTTTTTTTTTGATGAAAAACATTGGCGTTTTAATTTTTATAAAGTACAATGAAAAGGGTGCTGTTCCAGCTGCGTGTGGTGGTGGAGATAGTTTGGCCTCTCTGCCTCTTCCTCATCCTGGTGGCTGTGCGAACTCGCCCTGACCTCAAGGAAAACAAGCCAGAATGTAAGCGATGTTTTGCTTTTGTTTTTTGTTTTTAGTTTTTACCTGAAGCGCTGAAATGGTGGTTGGTCATGGTAGTAAGGTTTGTGTCTCGTTTTGTTCTTGGCTGTAAGTTTGATTTTGTGATTTGGTGTTTTTGGGCGGGGGCAGGGGTGGGGGTGGGTTGTTTGGTGTGTTTTTTTATTGGGGGAAAGAGAGTTTTTGTCTTGGGGATCACTTTTTTTATTATTCAAATTTCACACACACACACATGCACGCATGCATGCCCACACACACATATGCACACACACACACACACACACACACACACACACACACACACACACACACACGCATGCACACACACACACACACACACACACACACACACACACACACACACACACACACACACACACACAGGTGCAAGCACAGAGAGAAAACCTGGCAAAACATGAAGGTAAAAGAACACAGAAAATATTCAGTTGTTCTCCCTCTGTGACAAAGTATAACAGAACTAGCGCTGCAGTCCAACCCTTCTGCTGAGCATTTATGTCATTCTTACGGTAATTACTAACATATGCTTCAATCCCACAACGGTAATTTTCTCAGGTCACTACGACGGAAAAGCCATGCCCTCGGCCGGCACCCTGTCATTCCTCCAGACGTATGCGTGCACCTTCAACAACAACTGCAACCAGAAGGTCACCGAGGATGAACTCCCAGGGACCGTGCCTTCATTCAATGGCTCTTTGTAAGAATTTCTACAGTGTGTGGTTATATGGTATTCGTTCCACCCCTGTGTTACAGCAGTAGCACGTAAAGGATCCCGGTCATTCTGCCGAAAGTGCAGGTGGCAGGTTGCAGCTAAACATGCATGCACCCTATGTATGTGGCTTTGAATGAAGTGACACTGTAAACTGGTGCATGGTTGGGTGGTGTACACAGAATGTGCGCCAAGACAGCAGCAGTTTCATGTGGCACCAGCCATGTAACAACCGAACAGCACTGTCAGTACACCACTACTGTGGGTACTAAAAAGGGTACTATAAAGGGATACATTCACTCATTTCTGAATCACATGCAACATGAGCGCAGTGAGTCTGCTCAAGAGCAGAGAATTGCGCTATATAAAAGTGATCAATAATATATGCATATATATCTAAGTAGCTGTTACAAGAGCTAAGGCTAAATGAAACAGATTTTGACTGCTGTGAAAGCTGTATCTCACCATCTCGTTGGGAATTTGTGTGTGTGTGTGTGTGTGTACGTGCTTGTGTGTATGTGTGTGTGTATGTGTTTGTGCACAAGTGTGTGTGTGTGTGCGTGGTGTGTGTGTGTGCGCGCGCGCATGTTGTGTGTGTGTGTGTGTGTGTGCACAAGTGTGTGTGTGCACGCATGTGTGTGTGTGTGCTTGCGTGCGTGCATGCATGTGTGTGTGTGCGTGTGACTTCAGAATAGATCGAGACTTTAGCTCATGCTTCATTTTCTTCAATTTGGGGCATAGTGGGTGTTGCCCTGCATAATTACGTTGATCATTCCAAACAGACCTTTCTGAACGCTATCGCTCCGCGGCAGTTTTTGGCATCAATTGCAGGCGGTTGCCTGTCACAGTGTTTGCTGGGAATTGTGGAGTGAAAGTCTTGGACAAACCCTTGCTGGACATAGGAGTGTGTAGAAAAGTGGCATGGAAACACGACCACTGAAGTGCTACAGATGCTGGTTGGTTGGTTGGTTGGTTGGTTGGTTGGTTGGTGCTTTGAGCCCAGTCAAGCACGTCAGGTTATATCAGGGCTAACCACAGAGGCTGGGACACAGAAAATGATAGCAATAACAATGATGAAAACAGGTAAGTTAATAAACGAAACAGCATAAGTTGTTCACTTTGTTGTTTCTGAGCTAAAAGCAGGAGGTTTACTTCATATTAGGTGAGATTTTGTCTGTGCATCTGTTTGCCTGCACAGACTGTTCAGGCAGCTGCACTCTTGACTGTAAATTAGTAAACAAAACAGTGTAAATTGTTCTCTTTGTTCCGGAGCTAGAAGAAGGTGGGGATTCAACAAACAAGGGAGTTCATTATTGCTCTAGAAGTGAGTTAGCTTCTAGTTGAAGGTGGTTTGCTTGGTGTTTGGTGAGATTTTGTGCCTGCAGCTGTTTGCCTGCTCAGACTGTTCAGGGAGCTGCACTCTGACTTCTGGAGTGTGATAGCAAGCTCTGATAATTAAGAGTGAGTCTTTCTTTTCATTAGGTGCATGCTAACAGTGCTATTGAATTCTTTGTGACGTGGAATGGGTTGCTGTTCTGTGCAGAATATCACTGGCCATTGGCGACATACAGATGATCCTGGGCAATGGCACGGACAGACAAGAGGTCACCAGGCTCATAGAGGACTTTGAGACCTTCCAACAGCTTTATGACATCATTGCCAATGGCTCCTCTGTCGGTTAGTCCGCAGACCTTTTCTCTTTTTGGGTTCCATTTTTTTTTTTTTTTTTAAACAGCAAGGATGACTGCTAGCAGTCCAAAGCAAGATCCCAGCACATAAACGGTTAAAAGAAACTCTAATATGGCAATGCAAAACATGCAAATTTGGGGGTAAGCCTGTTTTTTCGAAGCGACAAAAGTACAGTTAAATGGTCATAAATAAAAATCCACCTTTGAAAACTCCTGTGGATATTGGGCAATTCAGCGAAGCTGGTTTGCTAGAGTGAATGCGCTTTGTAATCTTTTGCGCAAGAATTCACGAGAGGTCGCAGTGCACTTCCGGGCTGATTTCTGAGTAGGTGTTGCTTCACGCTGTGTATAACAGTGGAAGTTGAACCTAGAATCATGAAGCAGTACACATGCCAATACTGTTGCATTTGAAAAAATTACCGTGGAAAGGGGATAGAGGGTGGAAAAAAAGTGTCTTTGCGTCGTTTTTTGGCTGACAAGATCGCGAGTTCGTGGAAAAAATGCCTTTTGGGGCATCCTATAGCACGGGCAACAAGTTATTGCTTATTGCCAGACACAATTTGACTATGGGCCTCCAAAAATGCATTTAAAGTTGGCAGTGTAAAATTCACAAATTCACTGTCACCGCCTTCCATTGTGAAGAAAGTACGCACCGGAAGTAAAAGCAGCCAAGGGACTTAAGCGATGCCTGGCAAAAGTCAAGGGAGTTAACAGCCCCGCCTGAATCGCCCAATACTGCCTGGAACATGCTGGAGTGAAGGGAAAGGACCAAGCAGGCAGAGTTGTAGGCAAAGCAACCCTCACAAATAACCTGTCTCAAAAGATCTGAAATGTTGAGGAGCTTGAAACACTGTATGTGGACATTAGGCCAAGGACACCACACCATCCATCGACTGGAGGAGAGGAGTGTTGAAAGAAGAAGCACTGAATGATCTTCCTTGAAAGGACGAGAAAGGGCCATCATCAATCAAACATTAGAACCGTTTCAGAGGCAATGTTGGGGAGGCAGGGTTGAGCGCATATGGCATAGCTGTCAACCCCTTTTGGGAGTAAACCTTAGTCCGGAGTTTGTGAACCTGTATTTCCCTGATGTAGGCTGGGGTCTTTTGTTCTTTCACTGGTGGCAGCGAGTTTAAAACAACAGCAAAATCTCATAATTTTTTTTTTTTCCTCTGTTCATTTTCCCATAGGGCCATATCCCCCCAAATAATGATTTTTTTATATTTTATGCTGGTAAACTGTATGGGTTGACAGGTATGCTACGGGCTTCTCAAAATGCATAGATATCATCTTGACCTGAATTGAACTGAACTGAACTGACCCAAACTGAACTGGACTGAACTGAACTGAAATGAACTGAACTGACCCGAAATTACCTGAACTGAACTGACCTGAACTGACCCGAACCAGACTGGACTGACCTGAACTGAACTGACCTGAACCTGAACTGAACTGAACTGAACTGGAAGCATTCATGATGCATGTCTGTGTCCGTATGTTTATGTCAGCTTTGCTTCCTCAGTTCTCTTTCAGACTACTCAGACGTGACTTGTGTTTCAGGTGGTCTGAACGTCTCGGGGTTCTTTCTGGACCCTGAGCAGATTCGACAGCAAGTGCTTAGCCAGAACATCAGCTTGACGCCTGAAGCGCTAGACACTCTGCTCAATGCATCTGTTGCTGTGAATAGGGTATGATTGCTTACCACTGTGCTTACGAGATGTGTTTCCCAGTCAAACCTCGAGCAACATTGTTTTGGTTGTTTTGGTTGTAGCAGTAGATTATTATACCCCCCTGGAAGGAAGCGAGGGGGGTTGGGGGAGGGAGGGAGGTTATGTTATATAAATTGGATTCATTATAGTTTGTGCGTATGCCACTTGATTTATGTGTTACATGTTGTAGGTGCTCCAGTTATACTTGCATTTTTCAAACATGCTTAACAAGAATGATTTACATAATATCATGAATGCAATGTACTCTGTACTTGCATTTTTTAACATGCTGAACAAGAATGATTTACATAATAATATCATGAATGCAGAGTACTCTTTCTGAGATAGACGAAAAATGCAGATGGGGACTGCTTTTAGAACCCCTTTCTTCTGTTGTCATGGCTTCTGTTGTGTGTTCAATTTCGCCATGTTGAGACAGTCGTGGCCCATCCCTCATTAAAACATATTTGCAGGGGTAACTGTATGTTTGTCACAGAAATAGACATCTTTACCACTGTTGTGTAGGCAGAGAAAAGACTTGACATTTCTCATAAAAATTACCGGTCCAGCGGACCAGTGGAAGGCAAAGAGTTCCACTGGTCTGCTATCAGTTTTAGTGGTCAGGGACCTCCGGACCAGTGTGAATTTTGAGCCCAAGGCAAGCGATCCATCTCCATGTGCAGATTTTCCTGGATGGGGACTGGAGGAACGCCACCACCTTTCTCCTGGAGTTCTACAACTCCTCCTTGGGCAACCTGACCATCACCAACCAGACTCTGGCGGACCTGAGGGAACGGGTGTGCGATGAGGGCGACCTGTTCCGCTTCTTCAACTTCCCCAACAGGACGCAGGCGGCGGAGCTGCAGTCACAGCTGTGCAACTTGACTGTGGAGGAGGGCCGGGAGCTGTTCAACGACTTCAGGAACAACTTTGACCCGAGCAGTGCCTTGAGTGAGGTGGGTAGGCCTGTGTATGTGTGTGTGTGGGGGGGGGGGGGGTCGTATGTGTGTGTGCATGGTGGGGGTGGTGTGTGTGTGTGTTTTTGTCTGTGTATGTGTGTGTGTGTGTGTTGTGTCTGTGTATATGTGTGTGGGTGCTTGGGTGGGTGTTTTCTATATGTGTGTTTTTTGTCCATGTGTGCATGCATCTGTATGTGTGAGTGTGTGTGCAAGAATTGGTCTATATCTGTTCGTACAGCCACATCTATGCATATATATGTGCACGTTTATGCATACATTATGTATTTGGTGTGTGTGTTTGTTGTGTGCCATGTGTATGTGCTGTGTGTGTGTGTGTGTGTGTGTGTGTGTGTGTGTGTGTGTGTTGGTGTGTGGTGTGTGTTCCTATCAGTTGCTATGTGTGTGTGTGTGTTTGAGAGAGAGGGAAGAGAGAGCTGAAACCTGCCACTGATCACCTGCCATTCACCCTTCTGGTGTTCCACAGGAAAGCAGCAAAGCACATGCGCATGCAGCACATCCATGCACAAGCCATAGCAATATTGTCTTGCACTGTCTTTCATTATAGTTTGATGATGATGATGATGACTTGTTTAGCACTTTCAAAAGGTCCTGACTAAAGCAGCCTGTTTTGTGCTTTTCTTTTCTTCAGCTGAGGAATTATGTGTCGTCCAACACGGGGACCAATCCAAACTTCGATCTGCAGCTTCTGGAGACAATTGGACGCATTGGGTCTGACGTAAGTCTGAATGGAAGTGTGTCACCGGCATGCTTTTGACTTTTGACGTTCCCGCCTTGGCTAAGGCTGTGTCACAACGCTGACAGCAGCAAGGATGCCAGGGCCGCATTAAAATGTTGTTATTTAAGATTCAAGATTATTAATTATCTCATCAGAGAAATTAAGTACGTGGCTGAGCATATACCACATCACTGTAGACAACAACACGTATTGCACATTTTAAAGCTCAAAGAGCAGTTGTTGAAAATACAGGTAATATAAAAAGATACATATTAAACAAACTTGTAATTATGTAATTTCTGTGGTGCTGTAATACGACCACACACACATGCATGCACACACACACACACACACACACACACACACACACACACACACACGCACACCAAATATCATGCACCGCATATTTAAAAAAATGCTGTCTGATTATGCAGGGTCTATCTTCAGCCATGATAATCTCCTTGGGAGTCGAACCCACATCAGCATTGTGCCTGGTTTGAGTTATCCTGCCCTATAAACATTTACAAGAGCGGCTGTAACACTTTTTGGTGGGCAGATTAGTCAGCTGGAGAGCATGCAGCTGCTGACGGGCCAGCTGTCGGACCAGGTCCGGGAGCTGCGGGACTACTTGACCAACGCCACGGGCCAGCGCAACACCAGCAACGACCTGGGGCGGCTCTTCTGTGGGCGGGACCGCACCATCTTCAACGTGGGCCCCGTGGACCAGCAGACCCTGCAGCAGCAGGAGCAGACGCAGAACCAGGGGAGGCTCGAGTCCCGCACCAGCAAGGACCAGCTGGATGGCGTCTGTGAGTGATGAGGATTCCCGCCGGAACGCCCTGTTTTTGCAGGCCACCCTAGAAAAAAAATGGGCTCGATCTGTCTTGAATGAGGGCTGGCCCTCTGCATTTCTTTGCATGGAAGTAAGGAGAGAAAGGGGATAGCTCAGTTTGTGAGGGCACTGGACTTGTGATTAGAAGTTTGGGGGTTCAAGTCCCCACAGGAGATGCAGGTTTTTTGATTTATTTTTTCTATGCTCTTATTTCAGTATTTGTTCCACCCCTGTCACCGCAGTAGCACCTAAAAGATCCTGGTCATTCTGCCAAAAGTGCAGGTGGCAGGTTACAGTGTCACTCAAAGCCACATATGTAGGGTGCATGTGTCTTTATCTCCATGTCACTGCAGTAGTATGTAAAAGATCCCGGTCATTCTGCCAAAAGTGCAGGTGGCAGGTTACAGCTAAACACACATGCAGCCTTACGTATGTGGCTTTGAGTGACACGGTAATCTGGTGCTTGGATGTATGGTGTACATAGGACATGCACTGAGGTGGCAGCAGTTTCATGTGGCAGCAGCCATGTAACTACCAAACCTGGATATATGTGCTGCAAAAGGCTACAGTCACTCATTCAGAACCACATGTGACATGAACGCAGTGAGTCTGCCTGGGAGACTATATAAAAGTGATCAGTATAAAAGCAATCAATCGACAAAGTTTCCAGAAGAACTTGTTTTGAAAGAGGGGTAGTTAGTTAGTTAGTTAGTTCTTGGATGTTATTATCCCTTCAACCACATAGGCTATTTCAGACTCTCGAGCCATCGTCATCTCGCATATACTTGACAAACATACTGCCTGTCTCTCCCTCCAGCGGACACTTGTCAGAGCATCTTCAGAGCGCTGGACTGGTCGTCCTACACACGTATCCTATGGCGCCAGATCAAGCCCATAGTGCTGGGCGTCATCCCCTACGCCCCAGATACGCCGGCTGTCCGCAGGATCATAAAAGAGGTAACAGGAGTTTGCAAGGGTGCTGTAGTGTCCTTAAAATAAAATAAAAAGGTTTTAGTTTAGCTTTAGTGTCCTAAAAAAAATGGTTTCAGTTTAGCTTTAGTGTCCAGAAGAAGAAGAAATTGGTTTCAGTTTAGCTTTAGTGTCCAGGGAAAAAAAATGGTTTCAGTTTAGCTTTACAAGGGTGCTGTAGTGGCCCCCCCCCCCCCCCCCCAAAAAAAATAATTTGGTTTCAGTTTAGCTTTACTAGGGTGCTGTAGTGTCCGAAAAAAAAGAAAAAAAATTGGTTTCAGTTTAGCTTTACAAGGGTGCTGTAGTGTCCTAAAAAAGTTTCTAATTGGTTTCAATTTAGCTCTCAGCTGTATTACAGAGCACAGTCATTTTTAAAAGTCTGCATTATAAAAATGTTTCTTTCCCCCTCTGCCATACCCCTATTTCCCTCCTCCACCTCCCTTCCCCTCCTCATCCCCTCCATCTGTTGACATTCTCAAACAGGATACAAAACATGAAAATAATCAAATTAATCTGTCGGTAGTTAATAAATTTGTAAGTAGAAATTTGGGCGTTCTTTGTAACATATTGTGTGCTTAGTTTTGTTCCTGTAAAAAAAAAAAAAAATTTTTTTATCCAATCTAATCATGGCATGTTTTCCAGGCCAACCGCACATTTGAGAGCCTTGGGTCCGTCATCGATCTGGCCGACCAGTGGCTGGAGACGGTCTCCCCGGCTCTGTATACATACCTGGAGACCAGCCCCAGTATCCAGTTCCTCCGGGTAATGATCCACGTACAATTACAATTTGTTTTCTTCTGTCTGTAAAAGCTGCAATCCATCTACGATTTTTTTTTTTTTAAACAATTTGTAAAAGCTGGAATCCATCAGCAGTTACAATTTGTTTTGTTCAGTTGGTAAAAGCTGGAATCCATCTGCAATTATGATTTGTTTTCTTCAGTTTATAAAAGCTGTAATACATCTGCAGTTATGATTAGTTTTTTTTCAGTTTATAAAAGATGGAATCCATCTGCAGTTATGATTTGTTTGTTTTCAGTTAGTAAAAGCTGGAATCCATCTGTGATTATGATACGTTTTTTTTTCTTTTCTCAGTCTGTGAAAGCTGGCATCCATCTACAATTATGATTTGTTTTCTTGTGTATGTGAGAGGAGGTCATGTGTTGCATACACGAGGGTGTGTATGCACGCATACACACACACACACACACACACAATGAACCTTCCTCTTCTCACAGTATTTCCGTCCTAACTAATATCAGTACCCAGTATCTGCTACAGTCAGTGTGTGTGTGTGTGTGT
>JABMCL010002815.1:1555000-1590000 GCA_018857735.1 Alviniconcha marisindica | reverse complement strand
TTCATGGTGCTGTCATGGATCTACTCGGTGGCGATGATCGTGAAGGGGATTGTGTACGAGAAGGAGATGCGTCTGAAGGAGGTGATGAAGATCATGGGGCTGGGCAACGGCGTGCACTGGCTGGCCTGGTTCATCAACGCTCTGGTCCTCATGGTCATCACCATCGTCCTCTTCTGTATCGTGCTCAAGGTTGGGGGGTGGGGGGGGGCGGTTGTGTGCGTGTGGGTCTTTTTGTGTGTGGGTGGGTGTGAGTGTGTGTGTGTGTAGGTGTGTGTGTGTAGGTGTGTGTGTGTAGGTGTGTGTGTGCGGGTGTGTGTGTGTGTGACATTTGTATGTGTATGTGTAACGTGTTTTGTGTGTGTGTATGGGTGGGTGGGTGTGTATGTCTAGCTTCATGTGTGTGCTTTCTTTGTACTGAAGGTAGGAGTGTGGGTCCCCAGGCCACCTCTTTCCTGCTCTGTCCAGAGAGGGTGTGTGTGTGTGTGTGTGTGCGCGCATATGTGTGTGTGTGTTTATTTCCTGAACGTTCTTCTTTCATGCAGTCTGGTAAAGTCTGTGCAGGTGTGTGTTGTGTGAGTCTGTGCATGTGTATGTGCATGTGTGTGTGTGCGGCTGTGCGTGTGTGTGAGTACATGCTTGAGCCACGTATGTGGTTTCTTCATCACCCAAGCGCTCTTCTTTCACGCAGTCTGGTAAAGTCCTGGAGTACTCGGACCCGTCGCTGATCTTCGTCTTCATGCTGGCCTTCACCATGGCCACCATCACGCAGTGCTTCCTCATCAGCGTCTTCTTCAACCGCGCCAACCTGGCGGCCGTGTGCGGCGGATTCATCTACTTTGTCCTCTACCTGCCCTACACGCAGCTTGTGCAATTTGAGGAGTACACCTCCACCTCCTTCAAGATGTTCAGCGTAAGGACACAGCCTTCAGCGTTCACCTTATTCCGGTGTGGTGCCGGATTCTCTGCTGTAGTGACAAGTTTTTTGGTTGGTGTGTGGCCCACCTGCCTTCCGTCTCATTTATTTCTGTGACAGGCAGGGAGGTAACTTGGTGTTTGTATGCTTATTTCCGGGAAAGATCAGGTGACTGAAGTGTGCATTTCAGCGCTCGGAGGATAGTGTTTATAGTGAATGATTGTAATGATGAAATGCTTGTAAAGTGTGAACTGCCAGCACAAAAATTTAGCTTGGCACGCTGAACAGAAATTAGATTTAAACACACATGTTGAGAGATCACAAGCGGGAATTGACAATAACCATGACTGCCAGCAGTTCAAGCCACAAGGAGCTCTACAGCAAGACCTGCGTTACGTGTGAATCATTGAGTCTTATCCTTCACCTTTGCAAGTTATCAGTTTGGGGGATATACACCTCCCCCCACCCCCTCCACCTGTAATTCAATTCCCCATAAAAAAAAAATCAGTTGAGGTTTACCTTCATAAAACTGAAGAGTTACACTTTTGCTTAAATTGAGGTTTACCATCATAAAACTGAGAGTTACTCTTTTGCACAAGTTGAGGTTTACCCTCATAAAACTGAGACTTACTCACGCTTTTTGCATAAGTTGAGGTTTACCTTCATAAAACTGAGAGGTATTCAGGCTTTCTACACATCATAAAACTGAGAGTTACTCTTTTGCACAAGTTGAGGTTTACCTTCATTATACTGAGAGTTACTCACGCTTTTTCATGAGTTGAGGTTTGCATTCATAAAACTGAGTTATACTCATGCTTTTGCACAAGTTGAGGTTTACCTTCATAAAACTGAGAGTTACTCATGCTTTTTTTGTAAGTTGAGGTTTACCGTCATAAAACTGAGAGTTACTCACGCTTTTTGCATAAGTTGAGGTTTGCCTTCATGAAACTGAGAGTTACTCACGCTTTTTGCATAAGCTGAGGTTTACCTTCATAAAACTGAGAGTTACTCACGCTTTTTGCATAAGTTGAGGTTTACCTTCATAAAACTGAGAGTTACTCACGCTTTTTGCATAAGTTGAGGTTTGCCTTCATGAAACTGAGATTTACTCACGCTTTTTGCATAAGCTGAGGTTTACCTTCATAAAACTGAGAGTTACTCACGCTTTTTGCATAAGTTGAGGTTTACCTTCATAAAACTGAGAGTTACGCTTTTTGCATAAGTTGAGGTTTACCTTCATAAAACTGAGAGTTACTCACGCTTTTTGCACAAGTTGAGGTTTACCTTCATAAAACTGAGAGTTACTCACGCTTTTTGCATAAGTTGAGGGTTACCAAAACTGAAGAGTTACTCATGCTTTTGCGTAAGTTGAGGTCTGCTTTCATAAAGCTAAGAGGTATTCAGGCTTTCTACGCAACCAAACTCAGCGGGTGCCTCCTCTGTCCCTGTCTCCAGTGCCTGTCGTCCAACATTGCCTTTGGCTTTGGCTGCGCCTACATCGCTCGCTACGAGGAGCAGGCGCTGGGCTCACAGTGGAGCAACGTTGGTGAAAGCCCGGTGCCCAACGACACCTTCAGCCTGGAGTCCTGCATCTTCATGATGCTGCTGGATGCTGCCCTCTACCTCACCCTCACCTGGTACATTGAGGCCATCTTCCCAGGTGAGGCCTTTCTTCGTGCTGCTGGTGGTGGTGATGATGTTGCAGTGGCGGATGAAGTTGGTAGTGATGGTGGTAATGCTGCTGATGAAGTTGATGATGATGATGATGCTGTGGCTGCTGCTTATGGCAATTATAATGCTGATGACAAAGTTGATGAGGATAATGTTGCTGCTACGTTTGAAGTTGGTAGTGATGGTGGTAATGTTGCTGATGAAGTTGATGATGATGCTGTGGCTGCTGCTTATGGCGATTATAATGCTGATGACGAAGTTGATGAGGATAATGTTGCTGCTACTGATGAAGTTGATGATTGCGATAACGCTGCTGCTGCTGAAAATAATAATGCTTCTGATGATGTTGATGAAGATGATAATGCTGCAGCCGCTGCTGAAGTTGATGATGAGAATGCTGCTGTTGCTCATGAATAAGGTTGATGATGAGAATGCTGCTGAAGTGATAATGATGAAGCCGCTGATGATGATGAAGTTGATGCTGCTGCTGATGATGATGGTGATGCCGTGGAAGAGGAGGGTTGTGATGCTTTGTTGTGTGCTGAAGATGTCTCTATGTCCGTGATGCAAGACTGGGAATACATAGAAACAAGTAAATAATTATGAATAATGCTCCTAATGATGCCAACTGTTTTGAGTTCTGTGCTTGCATGCGGACGAGCACATGGTGTCATCCTGTGGTGTGTTTTTATGTATTATTTTTTGTTATCACAAATGACATCCACTTTTCTTTTTATATAGTAATATCTAGTATGTCTAGTATGTTAACTATCAGTTTAAATGCTTTTGACATTGTTCTGATGTTCTTTTTACATGTCGGTTTTAAATCAGTGAGCCTTTAGTAGTTAGATAAACTGCCCTGTGAGTGATGGTTAAAATAGATAGTTCTTTTTTAGATAAACTGCCCTGTGAGTGATGGTTAAAATAGATTGTTCTTTTTTAGATAAACTGGCCTGTGAATGATGGTTAAAATAGATAGTTCTTTTTTAGATAAACTACCCTGTGAGTGATGGTTAAAATAGATAGTTCTTTTTTAGATAAACTGCCCTGTGAGTGATGGTTAAAATAGATAGTTCTTTTTTAGATAAACTGACCTGTGAGTGATGGCTAAAATAGATAGTTCTAAGCTAAACTGCCCAGTGAGTGGTGATTAAAATAGACTGACTTGACTTTGACTTCACTTGACCCCCCCCCCCCCCACACACACACACACACACACACACACACACACACTGTCTCTCTCTGTCTATATATCTGTCTCTGTCTCTGTCTGTCTGTCTGTCTGTCTGTCTGTCTGTCTGTCTGTCTGTCTGTCTCTCTCTCTCTCTCTCTCTCTCTCTCTCTCTCTCTCTCTCTCTCTCTCTCTCTCTCTCTCTTTTCTCTCTCTCACACACACACACACACTCTCTCTCTCTCTCTCTCTCTCTCTCTCTCTCTCTCTCTCTCTCTCTCTCTCTCTCTCTCTCTCTCTCTCTCTCTCTCTCTATGCAATTGCTCAAAAGTGTTTGAACAAGAAAGGTCAGAAGTTATATGTTGCTTTTGTGGACTTCAAAAAGGCTTTCGATTCTGTGCACCACGATAAACTGTTACAAGCTATGCAAAAAGAGGGAATCCAAGGGAAATTCTTTGCCTCTATAAAATCTATGTATGATTCTTTGTTGTCTTGTGTCAGGGCAAACAGTGAATACTCTGATTTTTTTGATTGCCCCGTTGGTGTCCGCCAAGGGTGTGTATTAAGTCCTACAATTTTCTCCCTGTTCATTAATCAGCTTGCCAATTATATTACTGAGACAGGTAGACATGGTATACAACTCTTGTCGGGACTCGTTGAATTGTTCATACTCCTTTTTGCAGATGATGTAGCTCTGTTGGCAACCACTCCTTATGGTTTACAAAACCAACTGAATTCTCTGAAAGCATGCTGTAATAGACTGCACATGGAAGTAAACAGAGATAAAACAAAAGTTATGGTGTTCCGAAAAGGCGGCTACCTGTCAAAACATGAAAAATGGTATTATGATGGCGTTGAAATGGAAGTCGTAAACAAATATCATTATCTTGGTTTTGCGTTCACGACAACTTTAAGTGTAACACAAGGTAAGATCATTTCAGTGGTTGCAAAAGGTAAAAAAGCCGTCTTCAGTCTATGTACGTCTTTTCAAAAATGCAGAGACATGACAAAAGAGACTTTCTTTAAAATATTTGATTCAAAGATTCAGTCAGTTTTGTTGTATTCATCAGAAATATGGGGGCTACACATACTAGACAGCATCGAAAGAGTACATCTCATGGCATGTAAAAGATATTTGGGAGTGCCAAGCCGTACCCCAAACAAGATGGTATATGGAGAGTTAGGTAGATATCCTCTCTTTATTGCCTCATATGTTCGTTGTATTAAGTACTGGTTGCGCTTACGTATATGGAACAGAGCAGATTACCTAATCAGGCCTACAGGATGCTTGTTAATCTTGATGAAAACGGGAAACAATGTTGGGCAACGGAGGTACGAGAACTCCTGTGTAAAACTGGCTTTTACTTTGTATGGTTACAGCAAGGCGTTGGAGACATCAAATCATTTTTGTATGTCTTCAAGCAAAGATTGTTAGACATGTTCACCCAGGAGTGGACTGCTGACATCAGAGACAAAGAAAGATATGAAATGTATCGTTCTTTCAAAGTTATGTTTGGAGCAGAACAATATTTATCAGTTATAGATATATATTGTTTCAGAGTAGCACTGACGCAATTCCGACTTGGTGTACTTCCAATAAATAGCAATATGTACAGATACAGTGACTGTCCTACAAACAAAAACTGTGTATTTTGCCAAAACCAGGTTGAAAATGAAGATCACTTCCTTTTGGTTTGTCCTCTGTACACGGATCTAAGAAACGGATTCCTTGAACAAAAAGGTATTCAGTCGTTACAGAACATAATGAGAAGGAAAAACACTAAAGGTTGTCGACTGCTTTCAAAGTTCATTTTCCATGCTATTAACAGAAGAAAACTATATGTAGATGTGTAAGCACCTGGGATGATATTGACTAGAAATGACTCCACCTTATTGACCGACACACAGTACTTTGTCGGCATCTACCACCATAATGTCTCATTTTCCCGGTGCGACTGTTTGGTCCTTTTTTCTTTTGTTTATTGTTTTTGTTTGTTGTTTGTTTGTTTGTTGATATGTGTCTTGTTTGTCTGTGTGTTTTGCTGTTTGTATGTCTTATGTGTCTGTCTTTGTGTATAATTTAGTTTTGTATTTGCGGTTTGTATATGGGTCTATGGCCAAAATACAATAAACCATCTGAAGAAGAAGTCTCTCTCTCTTCTCTCTCCTCTCTCTCTCTCTCTCTCTCTCTCTCTCTCTCTCCTCTCTCTCTCTCTCTCTCACACACACACACACACACACACACACACATTCTCTCTCTCTCTCTCTCTTTCTCTCTCTCTCACACACACACACACACACATACACATATTCTCTCTCTCTCTCTCTCTCTCTCTCTCTCTCTCTCCTCTCTCTCTCTCTCTCTCTCTCTCTCTCTCTCTCTCTCACACACACACACACACACACACACACACACACACACACATTCTCTCTCTCTCTTCTCTCTCTCTCTCTCGCTCTCTCTCACCATTGGTTGAATTGCCCTGTGAGGGATGATTAAAGCATATTGAACTGACCTGACATTTTGCTGCGGCCACATTCCTTTTCCGTCTCTTCCTCCTGACTGAACGTCATCGCCTCAGTGCCTGTGTGTAGCCGCCGGTGTACTTTGTTGCAGGCCAGTACGGAATTCCCCGCAAGTGGTACTTCCCCATCCAGCGCTCCTACTGGTGCAGCCGCAGCTACGGTGACGGAGGCAGCAGTGGGATGGACACGGAGTGCAACATGGGAGACTTCTACAGTGAGTCGTTTCTCCGAGTCTGCAGTGATGTTGTGTGTGGGTGGGTGGGTATTTTATCTAGAGTAAATAAAAACAACAGGGATGGACACGGAGTGCAGCATGGGAGACTTCTACAGTGAGTCGTTTCTCCGAGTCTGCAGTGATCTTGTGTGTGGGTGGGTGGGTATTTTATCTAGAGTAAATTAAAACAACAGTACCACCATAAATGTTCAAAAATTTGGGTTTTCTTCAAAAAAATTTAACCTGGGAGACTTCTACAGTGAGCGCTCTCTCCAGGTCTGCAGTGTTTTTCGTTGTTGTTGTTGTTGGTTATCTAGAGTAAATAAAAACAAAAGTAACACCACAAATGTTCAATTTTGGGGGTTTTCTTCAAAACATTTTAGCCTGGGAGACTTCTACAATGAGCCCTCCCTCCAAGTCTGCAGTGTTTTTCGTTGTTGTTGTTGTTTATCTAGAGTAAATAAAGACAAAAGTAACACCACATTGCATTCTAAATTTTCATTTTTCTTGAAGCCTTTCTCGATGAACTGAGGCTGAAGAATGTTAAGCATCACAATTGTTTTTCCTTCTTTTCTTTTTTACGGTTTGTTTGTTTGCTTGTTTTGCGATTTTATTTCAGGGAGTTTTTTTAACTGTGGGTCATTGGGGTTTCCCGCTTGCTTTCTTTCTTTTTCTTTTTCATGATATGTAAAAGGTGTAAACGTGATTGTCAAGGAGCTGACCCTAGAGTCTAATACCACTTACGTGGAAAGCTAAATAAGAAGAAGAAGACGCCTTGCCTCTGTGCGTGCAGTTGTATGCCATTGGTTTCATGTGGGAAGGGGACGGTGGGTGGTGGTTTTGTGTGTGTTGAAAGTGATGAGAAAGATGTTGAGTGAAGTGTTGTAGGGTGTTTATGTAATTAGTAGGGTTCATTGCACTCATTATACATATCTTTAACATTTATTGTGTGCTGACAAAATATGTGTTGCCCTGATATAACCGTACTGGTTGACTGGGCGTAAAACATCAAGTTCCTTACTTGTTTCTTTGTATTGTGCGCGTTGGGCTCATGTTAGGTGTAAGTGCCTTATAAATACTCTTTTACATTACATTTTGCACAGTGAGCCAGTTTGGCCTAGCAGTAAGGCGTTAGGCTGGTAAGCGGAAGGACTCAGTTCGATACTGCTTCAGCTCTCCTCTCTCTTCTAAAAGGTTGTGGTTTGTGGACACTGTCTTGTGACTTTGTCCATCACTATTCCTACTGAAACATTAAAATGGCTCTCATCGCTGCCCATCTTAATGCAGGAATCATTCTGGTGGTGACAGTGTAGCAATAGGTATATAATCTCCTTCTTCCCCCCACCTCCATACCCCCTTCCCCCCCTTCTCCCCGTCCCTGATAAGCCTTATGGTTTCTGTGGACGTTAAGCTTCATGTTTACATTTTGCATTCCGTTTCATCTGCGCCTTTTCGCCAGAGGACAACCAGAGCATGGAGGCTGAGCCGACCGACCACAAGGTGGGGGTGGCAGTTCGAAACCTGCGCAAGGTTTACAGCAACGGCAAGAAGCTGGCGGTGGACGGACTGACCATCAACTTCTACGAGGATCAGATCACCTCCTTCCTGGGACACAACGGGGCAGGGAAGACCACCACCATGTGAGTCTGCTGTGGTTTGGTTGTTGGTTAATATGCCTGGGGTTGTGTGCTCTGTGTTTGTGTGTGTTGGTGTGTGTGCACATGTATGTGTGTGTGTTGGTGTGTTGTATTTGTGTATGTGTTGGTGTGTGTGTGTGTGTGTGTGCAATGCATGTGTGTGTGTGTGCATTGTGTGTGTGTGTCTGAGCATTGTGTGTGTGTGTGTGTGCATTGTATGTGTGTGTGTGTGCATTGTATGTGTGTGTGTGTGCATTGTGTGTGTGTGTGTGCATTGTGTGTGTGTGTACAGTGCGCACGTGTGTGTGTGTTGCGTGTGTGTGTGTGAGTGTTTTTGTGTGTGTGTGTACATTGTGTGTGTGTGTGTGTGTGTGTGTGCATTGCGTGTGTGTGTGTGCATTGTGTGTGTGTGTGTGTGTGTGCATTGCATGTGTTTGTGTGTAGTGAGGGGGTAGTTGTAGTCACAGCTATGTTTACACATACTGATGTGTTCAGCTACACATGCACAACTGTATGCATGTGTGTACAGTGTGCATGTGCACGTGGTGTGCATGCACATATATGCATGTATACACACACACACACACACACTCATGCACATGCATACATGTGCACACGCGCTCACACACACACACTCAGTAGCACACATACTCATTCATGCACACACACACACACACACACACACACACACACACAACACACACACACACACACACATCCTTTATTTCTCTGTCTTTTTGTCTTTGCCTGACTGTCTCAGTGTTTTGCCGCTTTTTTATTTTCACATGCTTTTGGTTCAGTAATCATTTCTGTGACTTGCTTCATCCCATCACCGCTGCCTCCTACATCAGTGCGTGAATGCCTCTATAACAGATCTTATAATCCACTATCGTCGTCATCATCATCATCATCATTATCATCACCATCACTATCAGCTCTCTGTCATTCTTACCCCGCTTCAGTGGATTGACTTGAAGAGTTTTGAAATGTGCATTTGCTTATGATGGAGTTTGATGGTCCTGAGGTGTCCCTGTGCAGTTGACAGGACATTAAAATCATTGTCCTGAGATGACCCTGTGCAGTTGACAGGACATTAAAATCATTGTCCTGAGATGACCCTGTACAGTTGACAGGACATTAAAATCATTGTCCTGAGATGACCCTGTGCAGTTGACAGGGCGTTAAAATCATTGTCCTGAGATGACCCTGTACCATTGACAGGACATTAAAACTTGTTGTCCTGGGATGACCCTGTACCATTTACAGGACATTAAAATCAGTGTCCTGAGATGACCCTGTGCAGTGAACAGGACATTAAAACTTGTTGTGGGATGACCCTGTACCATTTACAGGACATTAAAATTGTTGTCCTGAGATGACCCTGTGCAGTGAACAGGACATTAAAACTTGTCGTGGGATGACCCTGTACCATTTACAGGACATTAAAATTGTTGTCCTGAGATGACCCTGTGCAGTGAACAGGACATTAAAACTTGTCGTGGGATGACCCTGTACCATTTACAGGGCATTAAAATTGTTGTCCTGAGATGACCCTGTGCAGTTGACAGGGCGTTAAAATCATTGTCCTGAGATGACCCTGTGCAGTTGACAGGACATTAAAATCATTGTCCTGAGATGACCCTGTGCAGTTGACAGGACATTAAAATCATTGTCCTGAGATGACCATGTGCAGTTGACAGGACATTAAAATCATTGTCCTGAGATGACCCTGTGCAGTTGACAGGATATTAAAATCATTGTCCCGAAATGACCCTGTGCAGTTGACAGGACATTAAAATCATTGTCCTGAGATGACCCTGTACCGTTGACAGGACATTAAAAATCATTGTCCTGAGATGACCCTATACAGTTGACAGGGCATTAAAATCCAGTTACTAACTCACTGACCAATTTCATAGTGACAAACTTCATCAGGTTACACTCTCTCTCTCTCTCTCTCTCTCTCTCTCTCTCTCTCTCTCTCTCTCTCTCTCTCTCTCTGTGACACTTAGGTGATAAATCATCATTTTTTTACACTGTAATTTGTATTCATGGACACCCCCCCCATCTTTTTCATGCAGGTCAATCCTGACAGGACTGTTCCCACCCACCAGCGGCACTGCCTACATCTACGGCAAAGACATCCAGACATCCACCGATGAAATCCGGCAGTCCCTGGGCATGTGTCCTCAGCACAATGTCCTCTTTGACCTGTGAGTGTGTGTGTGGTCCTCAGTAGCCACCAGTCTTTGTACATGAAGTTGTGGTGGAGACAAGGGGAAGCAAATGTCCGTTCTGCGTTCTTTCCTGATTTTGTTGTTCTTTTAAGACAAATTTTTGTTAGGGAGGAGTGATGTCGATGGTCCAGCCATTTTCCTACAGTGGGGGTAGTGATGATGATGCTAAATAATAAAGCTGTATACAGCACCCCATCTTCCAGATCACTTTACAGCAACACTTGCGACATACACACACACGTGCATGCACGCACGCATGCAGTTTTGTGCGGCATTCAAAAAGTCATCCTGATAATAATAGCATGCACAAAGTTTGCATGGAGCATACACACACACACGCATGAACACATGCATGCATGCACACACTCATGCATGCACACATGCATGCACGCCTTACAATGGAATGGGATTCCCATACTAACCTTGTGTTGGCGTGCAGTTTGACAGTGGAGGAGCACATCTGGTTCTACGCACGCCTCAAGGGTCTGCCAGAGGCCAAGGTGAAGGCGGAAATGTCCCAGATGATCAAGGATGTCGGGTTGCCGCACAAACGCAAGGAACAGTCCCGCAACCTCTCGGGTTAGTCTGCATGTCAGCTGTTAGTCTGTGTCAGCTGTTAGTCTGTGTCAGCTGTTAGTCTGCATGTCAGCTGTTTGTGTGTCAGCTGTTAGTCTGTGTCAGCTGTTAGTCTGTGTGTCTACCTGTTTGTGTGTCAGTTGTTAGTCTGCATGTCAGCTGTTAGTCTGCACATCAGCTGTTAGTCTGCATGTCAGCTGTTAGTCTGTGTGTCAGCTGTTAGTCTGTGTGTCAGCTGTTAGTCTGTGTGTCAGCTGTTTGTATGTCAGCTGTTGTGTGTCAGTGTTAGTCTGCATGTCAGCTGTTAGTCTGTGTGTCAGCTGTTAGTCTGCATGTCAGCTGTTAGTCTGTGTCAGCTGTTAGTCTGCATGTCAGCTGTTAGTCTGCATGTCAGCTTGTTAGTCTGTGTTTTCAGCTGTTAGTCTGCATGTCAGCTGTTTGTGTGTCAGCTGTTAGTCTGCATGTCAGCTGTTAGTCTGTGTGTCAGCTGTTAGTCTGCATGTCAGCTGTTAGTCTGTGTGTCAGCTGTTAGTCTGCATGTCAGCTGTTGGCCTGTGTGTCAGCTGTTAGTCTGCATGTCAGCTGTTTGTGTGTCAGCTGTTAGTCTGCATGTCAGCTGTTAGTCTGTGTGTCAGCTGTTAGTCTGCATGTCAGCTGTTTGTGTGTCAGCTGTTCGTCTGCATGTCAGCTGTTAGTCTGCAGCTGGTAGTCTGTCAGCTGTTTGTGTGTCAGTCTGTGTCAGCTGTTTGTGTGTCAACTATTAGTCTGCATGTTAGCTGTTTGTGTGTCAGCTGTTAGTCTGCATGTCAGCTGTTAGTCTGCGTGTCAGCTGTTAGTCTGCATGTCAGCTGTTAGTCTGCGTGTCAGCTGTTAGTCTGCATGTCAGCTGTTTGTGTGTCAGCTGTTAGTCTGCATGTCAGCTGTTAGTCTGCATGTCAGCTGTTAGTCTGTGTGTCAGCTGTTTGCTGGTCTGGTCTTTGTCCCTTGCCTTTCCTTCTTGTGATTTTTGGCTTGTATCTCAGTTTCTGATTTATTGTATCTCTGCACATTTTATCCACCAGGTGGCATGAAACGGAAGCTGTCAGTAGCCATCGCCTTTGTGGGCGGGTCACGCACCGTCATTCTGGACGAACCCACTGCCGGAGTCGATCCCTATGCTCGCCGCTCCATCTGGGACCTGCTGTTGAAACTCCGCAAAGGTGGGACTTTTCCTTCTTTTGTATGAGGAGTTGGATTGCCCAGTAGATTTTGATTGTAGTGGTGTGTGTGTGTGTGTGTGTATGTATGTATGTGGGTTTGTGTGTGTGTGAGAGAGAGAGAGTGTGTGTGTGTGTGTGTATGTGTTTTACTTTGTGTGTGTTTGTCAGTGGGTTTTGTGTGTGTGTGTGCGTGATTGAGTGTGTGTGTGTTTGTTTGTGCGTGTGCATATGTGTTTATTAGCGTTTCTCTGTGTGTGTGTGTGTGTGGTGTGTGTGTGTGTGTGTGTGTGTGTGTGTGTGTGTGTGTGAGAGAGAGAGAGAGAGAGAGAGAGAAGTCACAAACAAATCTATCATTATTCATCACCACACACCTCCCTCAGGCCGCACCATCATTCTGTCAACCCACCACATGGACGAGGCGGATGTGCTGGGCGACCGCATCGCCATCATCTCCCACGGCAGGCTGTGCTCCATCGGCTCCAGCCTCTTCCTGAAGAACCGCTTCGGCAGCGGCTACTACCTCACCATGGTGCGGAGTGAGGGCAGCACCGCCAGGGCCTCCGCGGTCGACCTGCAGGAGCAGAAGAAGCCGTTCTTGTTGTCGGAGTTGTACGACGAGACTCTTCTCGGGGATAGGCCTACCTCAGCGAGCAGTACCCGCACCACCGTCGATGTGAAGGTAGGAAACCTGGTTTAGTACTGGCAGACAGAGATCTGAAACAATAATGACTGCTAGCGTTCTCAGACAAGATCCAAATAATGAATGGCCTTTTGAACCTTTTATGTGTTTGGATTTAGTAGACAGAGAGATTGGTTGGTTGGTTGGTAGTTCTTGTGTGTGTGTGTGTGTGTGTGTGTGTGTGTGTTGTGTGTGTGTGTGTGTGTGAGTGAGTGAGTGTGTCTGTGTGTTGATTTTCTATCTTTTGATCCTCCTACAACAACAATATGATCATTAATGTATTTTCCTGGTTGTAATAACCACTGCAGAGTGCGTGTAGTGTTGGTAGTTCTGGTGCAGCAAGAACATGTGTGCGTAATCAGTATGCCCATTTGTGCGGGTGCTTGTGTGCTTGTGTGTGTGTGTGTGTGTGTGTTTGCATGCGTGAGTGTGTGTGTGTGTGTGTGTGTGAGAGAGAGAGAGAGAGAGAGTGTGTGTGTGTGTGTGTGTGTGTGTGTGTGAGAGAGAGAGAGAGAGAGAGAGAGAGTGTGTGTGTGTGTTGTGTGTGTGTGTGTGTGTTCGTGTATGCACTTAGAATATAGTCTCAACAGACAAGATTTTGTGCTTTATAAATCCTTGAATCGTTCATTTGTTTAAGGCAAGTTGTACTCTCTATACAGGACTGGCAAGTAAAAGGAGTAGTCAAGGAGGCAGTATCGCCCCACGGCTGTAGAGTGCAGTAGTCACGTAGGCAGTATTCCCCCACGGCTGTAGAGTGCAGTAGTCACGGAGGCAGTATCGCCCCACGGCTGTAGAGTGCAGTAGTCACGGAGGCAGTATCGCCCCACGGCTGTAGAGTGCAGTAGTCACGGAGGCAGTATCGCCCCACGGCTGTAGAGTGCAGTAGTCACGGAGGCAGTATCGCCCCATGGCTGTAGAGTGCAGTAGTCACGGAGGCAGTATCCCCCATGGCTGTAGAGTGCAGTAGTCACGGAGGCAGTATCGCCCCACGGCTGTAGAGTGCAGTAGTCACGGAGGCAGTATCGCCCCACGGCGTAGGTGCAGTAGTCAGGAGGCAGTATCGCCCCACGGCTGTAGAGTGCAGTATCACGGAGGCAGTATCGCCCCACGGCTGTAGAGTGCAGTAGTCACGGAGGCAGTATCGCCCCACGGCTGTAGAGTGCAGTAGTCACGGAGGCAGTATCGCCCCACGGCTGTAGAGTGCAGTAGTCACGGAGGCAGTATCGCCCCACGGCCGTAGAGTGCAGTAGTCACGGAGGCAGTATCGCCCCACGGCCGTAGAGTGCAGTAGTCACGTAGGCAGTATCCCCCACGGCCGTAGAGTGCAGTAGTCACGTAGGCAGTATCGCCCCACGGCCGTAGAGTGCAGTAGTCACGGAGGCAGTATCGCCCCACGGCCGTAGAGTGCAGTGGCTCTGCTCAGAAGCAGAGAACGGCGCTATAGAGTTGCCACTGGGAAGTGCTTAACCCCTTCACTGCCCCAGCCCGTCCAGTTTCCTGGCCGAAAGACGCGCGCGCGCATCTGCAAACAGAGTATTTTCCTGCCCTGTGACGCATCTGCTTTCAGTGCTGCGCGTTCTGATGACAACCCTTTCACGTGCCAGCGCAAAAAATAAGACAAAAATGCTTAGGGGTTTCTGATTTTGAAATTGTATTGGTCGCTTTCAAGCGACATCATGGCAGTGAAGGGGTTGAGGCCCACCTTGATGCAAGGTGCTCAGCAAAGGTTTTCAAATAACAATAATGAAAAGAATGGGAGAAACAATTAGCTGCTATCAGTGTAATAAATCATCAGCAGTGACGCAGCAATGAGGTAGAACTTCTGCAAGCCTTGTGCAGGAAAAATAAGGCCATAACTGTGCACGCAATTTGTTATTGTAATGTCTGAATTCCTGTGTATCTGATACACTAAATTAGCTGTAGTGTGAAAGGTAGGTGTCACCTTTTGTAGAACTTTTGCCAGCATTATGCAGGAAAAATAAGGCCATAACTGTACACGCAGTTTGTTATTGTAGTGTCTGAATTCCTGTGTATCTGATACACTAATTAGTTGCAGTGTAAAAGGTAGGTGTCTCTTTTGTTCGGCTTAAAGGAAAATGTGGACGCAGCAGCAGCAGCCTGGGTCGCCTACGGTAAGTCACCTGGCATGCGAGTAAATATAAGGTACATGAACTTCACTAGAAGTGCATCTCAACTCCCTTGTTTGTGGATTCTGCATGAACGTTCTGGGCCTCGTTCTGTTTCGGATTGAATTGCTGGTAGCACATTTTCAGGACTGGGTTCAGCACCTCACTTGCTCTCGTGATTACTTTTTTGTTTGTTTGTTACGTCCAGTTCTGATCGTTGGTTGTATGCAAGTAAATTACAAGGTACATAAACTCCACCAGAGGTGCATCTCAACTCCCTTGGTTGTTTATTCTGCATGGGCGTTCTGGGCCTCATTCTGTTTCAGGTTTATCCTGCATGGGCGTTCTGGGCCTCATTCTGTTTCAGGTTTATTCTGCATGGGCATTTTGGGCCTCGTTCTCTTGCAGATTGAATCGCTGGTAGAACATTTTCAGGACTGGGTTCAGCACCCCCTTTCCACTCATGATTATGTTGTGTGCTTTTTTGGTTTTTTTTTTAAACATCCTGTTCCAGTTTTCTGGTTCATTTTGCAGTTGACTTAATTGTTGTTGCCACATTGTGTTGACAGCCAGCGTTTGACGATGAGGGCTATGAGGACAGCAACGGTTCTGATGACAGGCCTGCTGCCGCTGTGGGTGCGGACTGCATGATTCCTGGTAATGGCCATTTCTCAGAGTTGATTCCTGGTAATGGCCATTTCTCAGAGTTGATTCCTGGTAATGGCCATTTCTCAGAGTTGATTCCTGGTAATGGCCATTTCTCAGAGTATGAGATAACTTTGGCTGTCTTCCCCACATATCTTAGCCATGAGGGTGAATTTTCCCCAGACTGTAGACCTGCCATGTTTTTCATCCCTCGCTGCTGTCTTCATCCGTCTCAAGTCTGTTTGCTGCCTGTTTTAAGTTGTGTGTAAATTAAGTTCTGTATAGTCAGTATCCTCCAGACTCTAAGATAAAGTAGTCTGTGTTTTATGTGTACTTATGTTCAGGTATCATTATACTGTGTGTTATTTTACTTGTATCTTTTATGCAGTCGTAAGGCGAATTTCTATGTTATTCATAGACGATAAAGATTCTGCATTCTGTATGTGTTCTGCTGGTGCATGTGGGTGCCAGGTGTGTATGTGTGTGTGTGCGTCTACGCACTTAGAATAACAGGTGTGTTGTATTAGTATCGTTGTTATATATTTGAATCATATTTTAGGGGCTCACATGAGTGTGTTTTCTGTGTTTTCTGTTAACGCTACAACAGTATTGCAACATTCTGTAAGGCACTTAGAACTTACCCTATGGACTTGTGCCATAAAGATACCATTTGACTGACTGATCGATTGAAACAGGAAGAAGAACTTCATCGTTGTGGATTTTCCCAGGGTTCTCGCTGTTCCGCCTGAAGGCTTTCATCGAGAAGTTTGTGCCGGAGGCTCAGCTGGTGGAGGACAACAGCATGGAAGTGTGCTTCCAGCTGCCCGAGAAGGCCGCCAAGTCCGGACAGATGGCCGCCATGTTTGCTGAGCTGGAGAAGGTCCATGACATGCTCGGCATCTCCAGCTACGGTGTCTCCGACACCAGTCTGGAAGAGGTGAGATTTACCAGGATATTTATTTGCCAGTGACACTTAAATGTACACCGGAATTTGTCTTGGTGACGTTCCGTTCATACAGTGCGTTAGCAAAGCGACAAAATGTTATAATCAGCCATGTATATTTTTTACAGTGTGCCCGACAGGTGAGATTTTGTGTCAGGTGTATGTTTACAGTGTCTCTGATACCAGCCTGACAGTGGGGAGATTTGGTGTCATGTGTCTATATTTACAGTGTCTGATATAGGTGAGATTTTGCATCAGGTGTCTAGTTGCAGTGTGTCTGACAGAGGTGAGATTTTGTTGTAAGGTGTCTATTTACAGTGTCTGATGCCAGTCTGACAGAGGTGAGATTTTGTCAGGTGTCTAGTTACAGTGTGTCTGATACAAGTAAGTTTTTTTGCCAGATGTCTATTTACAGTGTCTGACACCAGTCTGGCAGAGGCAAAAATTTCATACCAAGTGTCCAGTTGTGATGACTCTGATGCTAACCTGACAGTGGTAAAATCTTGCGTCAGGCATCTGGTTGTAGTGCCTCTGACATCAGCCTGGAAAAGGTGAGATTTCGTGTCACGCTTCTGGTGACAGGATACTCTGACACCCACCTTGGACTGATGAGATTGGTGCAGATCAGGTGTCCACTGACAACGTCTCTGATACTGTGGTAGTGTTCATATATTCTTTCAGAATTATATTCCCCATTGCTCCTACTGTATGCTCTCGCTGCCAAGTGGATTGAGACTGGGGGTAAGGAGGAGCAGGAATGCGTATTTGAATGACCTCTTTGTCAGTTCAAGTGCACATCATCTGTTTGGTCAGTTTGGGGGTGGAGATAGCTCAGTGGTTAGAGTGCCAGACTCGTGATTGAAAGGTCGCGAGTTCGAGTCCCCTGCAGGAGTGGCTAGAGACTTTTCTTCTCAGGGTCGACTTTCGGTGCTGACTTTTATTTCAGTATCTGTTACACCCCTGTGTTACTACAGTAGCACGTAAAAGGTCCCGGTCATTCTGCCAAAAGTGCAGATGGCAGGTTGCAGCTAAGCACACACGCACCCTACCTATATGGCTTTGAATGAAGTGACGCTGTGAACTGGAGCATGGTTGTATGGCGTACGCAGAAACTTGCGCCAAGACAGCAGCAGCAGCTTCACGGGGCATCAGCCATGTGCAACAACCAAACAGTGCTGTCAGCACACCGCTTTGGTGGATATAAAAATATAAAAAAGCACTATGAAAAAAGCTCCAGTCAGTCATTCAGAATCACATGCGATACGAACGCGCCGAGTCTGCTGGAGAGCAGAGGATGAGTGCTGCATAAAAGCGATCGGCAATAAGAATACGAATATGTGGGTGGGTTTGGAAGAGGGACTGTGCAAGCATTGCAGGAAGACCTTGCTGAGACGTTCCTCGCCGATCACGACTTGAACGAGACACAATTGGCAGTCTCCAGCCTGTCCCTCCTGTTGAACGCTGTCCGTATTGACTCGGCAGGTTTTCCTGAGAGTGACGGAGGAGAATGACAATCTTGATGATGAGGGCAAGCGCAAGAAACTGGAAGACATATCAGAGAGTAGGTTGTCCGTGCATGGGTGCACCCATACGCACAAACACACGCACACAGGCAAACGCGCTTACACAGGCTCAGATCTTCTTGCTCTGTCTGCTGGTCGCTTTGCCTGTGTGTTTCTCTCTTTCACTGTTTTTTCTCTTAACCCCTCCCAGTCCCCTCTGCACCCTTCATGTATGCTTTTTCTTATGTGTCATACAGATATCCTTATCGGAAAAAAATTGTGTGTGTGTGTGTGTGTGTGTGTGTGTGTGTGTGTGTGTGGTGCATGAGTTATTTAGATGTTCAGTATTGACCTCCAAAACTGAAGCACCTATGCTCTTTCTCTCTCTATGTGTCTGTCTGTCTCCTTGTCTGTCTCTCTCTGTCTCTCTCTGTCTCTCTCTGTCTGTCTGTCTCTCTCTCTCTCTCTGTCTCTCTCTCTGTCTATCTCTCTCTCTCTCTCTCTCTCTCTCTCTCTCTCTCTCTCTCTCTCTCTCTCTCTCCTCTCTCTTCTCTCTCTCTCTCTCTCTCTCTCTCTCTCTCTCTCTCTCTCTCTCTCGTCTACAGTGTCTCATCTTTATACTCTACCCTGTTCTTAGAAGTGTTATAATATTGATCACTCTACCATGCATTGAACCTAATTTTTGCTAAACCTCTCAATGCTTACCTGTTTGACTATCCTTAACATCAAACGGCCAATTGTCATAATAGCTGATCACCTGACAATGTTCACAGGTTTGGCTGTCAAAATCAATTAACTCTCTTTTTGTTTTCCCTCACTCAGATGGTCGTTACCCGCGTCCTGTGTCTCGGCTGAGTTTTCGCAGCAAAGTGCGTGGAGGCTTCTTCAACAGCGGTCGCGTCGACACAGAAGACCTACTGGGAGATATTGATGACAGTGGTAGGTGCTTTTGAGGCCTTCCGATTTGTCCAAGCTTAATTACCTCCATACGAAATGCTTGTATATGGAAGGTGCATTAACTTAGTAGTGTTGAATATACCCTTTTAACCTAACCCAGTAAACATGCCAGATCTGATTCGGAAGCGTTTGGGTTACAGCCAGTTATGGTCATTACAGTCAGTGTGCAGGCAGATTTGGACTGGATCATATATGCCGGACCCGACTTCCTGCGTCTGGTTTGGTTCTGTTCTTCCAAAGAAGGCCTGGATCATATTCCGCAAAACCAGCCCGGGTCCGATCTGGATGGCCTGGTCAGGGTTTGGCCAAATGCGTCTGGTCCGGAAGCAAGCCGGTGTGCAAGAATCATCAGGCCTGGTTCTGGCAGAACGCAACTGGCCTGCTACCAGTTTCCCACTTTCAGACGCGGTTGCATTCTTCCGCAGACGGCCCTGATCATATTGCGAAAAACCAGCCCAGATCTGATTTGGTTCTAACTGAATGTATGAGGTTTTGGCCAAACAGATCCGTTCCAGAAGCAAGCCAGTGTGCGAGAATCATCTGGCCCACTGCTGGCTTCTGAGCCGATCCGGATTGGATAGAAATTGTATCTGGCATGTTTTTTGGGGAAGATACCATTTACTGTGTCAAATGCAAAGTTGCTGTTGGAGAGAGTGAAGTTGGATTATGGCATCACGATTTAAATGGCCACCATCAACCAGACACTTTGGTTTCAGTTCCAGTTTACCCAAGAAGGTTTCAAAGTCAGTTGAAAATTTGGATCAGTAGGTGTTGCGTTGTGTGTTTTTGAAGGCTTTTATTTGTGCTGTCATACACTTAAAAAGAAGTAAACGGGGGAAATGTTTTATTTCCAGTGCAACAGAGCCTACTGGAAGGTAAATGGACATGTGCTTCCCGTAGGAAGTGACTTTGGTTCTAAATAGCATAGCAAGCAATGAAAAGCTGTTTCGCAGTAAAACAGCATCTTTTGAGTTTTGTAAGCAGCTAAGTCCACTGTTATAAAGTTATTCACTTTTACAACTTTCAACCCCCACCCCCAGCCTGAAGCATTGCTTCACAGGAGCCTTTAACAAAAAATGTATCTGTTAAGTGGCAATGACGTGCTTAACATCTTGACACTGGCAACTTAAAACAGGTCACGGAAGATCAGTTTCCCCTCCCCATGGCTCGGCAAGAGGTAGATTTGATGTTGTGATCCTGTGCCTGTTGGCAACAGGTAGATTTGATGTTGTGGTCCTGTGCCTGTCAGCAACAGGTAGATTTGATGCTGTGATCCTGTGCCTGTCGGCAACAGTAGATTTGATGTTGTGATCCCATGCCTGTCGGCAACAGGTAAATTTTATGTTGTGATCCCATGCCTGTCGGCAACAGGTAAATTTGATGTTGTGATCCAAAGCCTGTTGTCACTGGTTGGACCCAGAAAGAAACTGCTTGCCCTGTTTTGCCTCCCACACAACTATGTTCGCCAGGGATAGCCTATGTTTGCTTGGTGTAGGCTATGTCCGCCAACCATAGACTGTTTGCCAGCCATAAACAGTGTTCGCCAGGGATAGCCTATGTTTGCTAGGTGTAGACTATGTCCGCCAACCATAGACTGTTTGCCTTCCACACAACCATGTTCGCCAGGGATAGCCTATGTTTGCTAGTTGTAGGCTATGTCCATCAGCCATAGACCGTTTGCCAGCTATAGGCTATGTTTGCCAGGTGTAGACTGTGTTTGCTAGGTGTAGTCTATGTTCACCAGGTATAGTCCATGTTCACCAGGTCTAGTCTACGTTTGCCATCTGTAGGCTATGCTTTGTGTTGTCTCTGTGTTGTCCACCAGCCATAGACTATGTTTGTCAGCTGTAGACTATCTTTGCCAGGTGTAGTCTGTGTTTGCCAGGTATAGTCTATGTTTGCCATCTGTAGACTGTGCTTTCTAGCCATAGACTGTGTTCGCCAGGTATAGTCTGTCCACTAGGTGTAGACTATGTTTGCCAGCACTAAACTATATTCACCAGGTATAGTCTATGTTTGCCAGGTGTAGACTATGCTCACCTGCCGTAGTCTGTGTTCACCAGTCAAAGACTGTGCTATGCTTCATGTGATAATTTAAACATTTCTGTCAACGGACTGGTCATTACTTTATTAGATTTCTCTCCAGAGAAATACCATCAGATATCATTGGCGGGAGCTGCCGCAAGTATCATTGTTGACCTGAATTTGCACCCCCACTCCCCACCCCCCCACCACCCTTTCCTACGTCACACTCCCCCTACTGCCTTCTCCATGCAACGTGGTTATCATTTGCAAGGTCAGCTATCTTACAGACCAGATCACCACTCCTTGTGTTCTATCTTACATGTTGTGATTATCTGTGAGTGATGTTCAGCTTTTCTAAAAAATGTGTGTATGCTGTATTTTGCCGCCAGTTTAAATATACATGCAGCTGACTACTCAGATGCACAGACAAAACATTTAACAATCAGCTGCATGTGCACATGTACAGCTGCAGCTATCATTTTGTCTTGTCTCTGTGTTTCCTATCCGGTACAGCTAGAGCTGTCACTTTGTGTTGTCTCTGCCCTGTACAGCTAGAGCTGTCACTTTGTGTTATCTCTGCCCTGTACAGCTGGAGCTATCATTTTGTCTTGTCTCTGTGTTTCCTATCTGGTACAGCTAGAGCTGTCACTTTGTGTTGTCTCTTTGTTTCCTATCCAGTACAGCTAGAGCTGTCACTTGGTGTTGTCTCTGTGTTTCCTATCCTGTTTCCTATCCGGTACAGCTAGAGCTGTCACTTTGTGTTGTCTCTTTGTTTCCTATCCTGTTTCCTATCCTGTACAGCTGGAGCTATCATTTTGTGTTGTCTCTGTGTTTCCTATCCTGTACAGCTGGAGCTGTCATTTTGTGTTGTCTCTGTGTTTCCTATCCGGTACAGCTGGAGCTGTCACTTTGTGTTGTCTCTGTGTTTCCTATCCAGTACAGCTAGAGCTGTCACTTTGTGTTGTCTCTTTGTTTCCTATCCTGTACAGCTAGAGCTGTCACTTTGTGTTGTCTCTTTGTTTCCTATCCGGTACAGCTAGAGCTGTCACTTTGTGTTGTCTCTGCCCTGTACAGCTGGAGCTGTCATTTTGTGTTGTCTCTGTGTTTCCTATCCTGTTTCCTATCCTGTACAGTTAGAGCTGTCACTTTGTGTTGTCTCTGCCCTGTACAGCTGGAGCTATCATTTTGTGTTGTCTCTGTGTTTCCTATCCTGTTTCCTATCCTGTACAGTTAGAGCTGTCACTTTGTGTTGTCTCTGCCCTGTACAGCTGGAGCTATCATTTTGTGTTGTCTCTGTGTTTCCTATCCGGTACAGCTAGAGCTGTCATTTTGTGTTGTCTCTGTGTTTCCTATCCTGTACAGCTAGAGCTGTCACTTTGTGTTGTCTCTTTGTTTCCTATCCTGTACAGCTAGAGCTGTCACTTTGTGTTGTCTCTGCCCTGTACAGCTAGAGCTGTCACTTTGTGTTGTCTCTGTTTCCTATCCTGTTTCCTATCCTGTACAGCTAGAGCTGTCACTTGGTGTTGTCTCTGTGTTTCCTATCCTGTTTCCTATCCTGTACAGCAAGAGCTGTCACTTTGTGTTGTCTCTGTGTTTCCTATCCTGTACAGCTAGAGCTGTCACTTGGTGTTGTCTCTGTGTTTCCTATCCTGTACAGCTAGAGCTGTCACTTGGTGTTGTCTCTGTGTTTCCTATCCTGTACAGCTAGAGCTGTCACTTGGTGTTGTCTCTGTGTTTCCTATCCTGTACAGCTAGAGCTGTCACTTGGTGTTGTCTCTGTGTTTCCTATCCTGTACAGCTAGAGCTGTCACTTTGTGTTGTCTCTTGTTTCCTATCCTGTTTCCTATCCAGTACAGCTAGAGCTGTCACTTTGTGTTGTCTCTGTGTTTCCTATCCTGTACAGCTAGAGCTGTCACTTTGTGTTGTCTCTTTGTTTCCTATCCTGTTTCCTATCCAGTACAGCTAGAGCTGTCACTTTGTGTTGTCTCTGTGTTTCCTATCCTGTACAGCTAGAGCTGTCACTTTGTGTTTTCTCTTTGTTTCCTATCCTGTTTTCTATCCAGTACAGCTAGAGCTGTCACTTTGTGTTGTCTCTGTGTTTCCTATCCTGTACAGCTAGAGCTGTCACTTTGTGTTTTCTCTTTGTTTCCTATCCTGTTTCCTATCCAGTACAGCTAGAGCTGTCACTTTGTGTTGTCTCTGTGTTTCCTATCCTGTACAGCTAGAGCTGTCACTTGGTGTTGTTTCTGTGTTTCCTATCCTGTACAGCTAGAGCTGTCACTTTGTGTTGTCTCTGTGTTTCCTATCCTGTACAGCTAGAGCTGTCACTTGGTGTTGTCTCTGTGTTTCCTATCCTGTACAGCTAGAGCTGTCACTTGGTGTTGTCTCTGTGTTACCTGTTAGCTACAGCTTTCATTTCATGTAGGTGTTTCCTGTGCATCCAGGTCTCCGATTTCGTTTTGTCCAGTGCGTGCACTACAAACCCTGCTCTTCGTGTGTGGAGTGTGAGCAAGTGTTTTGACTGAAGTGACTTCCTTTTCATTTGTTGGCAGTTCATGTGTTGGTTTTTTTTATTTGGACTTACTGATTCAGTGATTGTCTGGGTTTACCGTTCCAGTCAAGTGTTGCCATTTTGTTTGTTTTTTAATGTAAACTTTTGGCTGTTGTTGAAGATGTTGTGTTACATGTTGAAAAATGTTTTTGTTTGTTTTGTTACTAAAACGTTATGTGTGTGATCGTTTTATCAGTAGTTAAGCATCAGCAAAGGGTATTTATCAAGTTTAGGATGTCATGTCTTGGGAGAGTTTCACTCGAGACATTCCAGACATTCCACAGACACTCAGACATTCCGGGCATTCCAGGCATTCCACAGACACTCAGACATTTCAGAAATAGACACTCAGGCATTCCAGGCACTCCAAAGACACTCAGACATTGCACAGACATTCCACACAGACATTCCAGGCATTCCAGAGACAGACATTCCACAGACACTCAGACATTCCACAGACACTCAGACATTCCAGGCAGTCCACAGACACTCAGACATTAGGGGCACTCCACACTGAGACATTCTACACATTCCACAGTCACTCAGACATTCCACACATTCTACAACACACCAAACTGTAACCAAATAAGTGTACTATTTTCATTCATTATCATTTAACTATCATTTTGTTGCTTCGCCAGATGGACTTACATAAAAATGTGCACACATTTTGTATTGTCCCACTAAAATTAGCGATCCCTCTTTTTTTTTCTCTTTTTCTGTTTTTTTAACCATTTGTGTGTCAAGATCTGTGGTACACCATTTTTCCTGACCGATTCTCTTCATGTGGCTTCACCTTTTTTTTCTTTCTTCTTTTCAAGTTTCTGTGGCATCCAACGTGACCGAATCACGTGATGATCTGAACTTCAGCGGTGCTGGCACGACACAGCTGGTGGGCAAACAACTCATCCCACGCCAGATGATATCCCTCCTCCTGAAACGACTGCACCACGTCCGCCGCAGCAAGAAGGGGTTCATCAGTGAGGTCAGTCAGGGGTCAAGGTCACTTTGGCTGCAACCTTTCCATCCACCCGTTTTTATTCACTGCCATTGTTGATTCATAAATTTTGTTTCATTGCCATTGTTTGTTAGTGTTTTTGAGCCTAGATGCTGAGGTTCACACAGTGTTGGGTGAGAAGGTTGTGTGTGCAGCCATTTCCCCACACTCGCACATTCTGTCCTACAGACTTGTGTAGTGTTATTACCTGCCACTTTGGCCACTGCAACCTGACTTTGGGGATTTCAGTACTGGAGTTTTCGTCATGTTTCGAAGATTATAGCTGACTGCGACATGGGACTTTTGACACAATAAACATTTTACTTCAGCCGCATTGTTCTGGCATAAGAATTGATAATATGCCAGTGACAGTGCAGATGGCCTCACATCCAAACTCCAAGCACTGGTTTACGGCATCCTTCTTCCAACCACTGCCACAATTGATCACGCCATAGGTCTCGTAACAATGTCCGCTAACAGTTTTTCGTTGGTGCTCAAATGGCCATAAGTTTGCAACAGACAACTCAGAGTATCTTGGGCATTTCTTTTATAAGTGCCCACGTTGCTTACGCCAGCACAAATGAAACCAAAATCATTTGAATCGAGACGGAACTCTTTTCTTTACCCAAGGCAGATGTGCCCCATGTTTACACACATGCGTGGATGCTGTGTTGTTTCCACAGTCCTGTTACCACCCAAACGTTACAGAGGGCAGCTGGACAGAGATAAAGAGTGCCCCTTCAGTGGTGTCACCAGTTCTGGCAGAGTTTGAAGGAAGGTGCCAGAAAGCGATGTTAGAAGTGTGCTTCTGGTCAGGACAAGTTTCACCAATGTATAACCCATCACAGCTGATGGGAATGTTTTAATGTCAAACAAGTAACAGCTGACTGGATGTTTAAAGTCAGATAAGCAACAGCTGACTGGATGTTTCATGTCAGACAAGCAACAGCTGACTTGATGTTTGATGTTTCATGATCCAGCCCCCTCCAGTCTCTACATGAAACAGCTGATGAGACGTTTAATGTCAAGCAAGATAGTAATCGCGGATGGGATGTTTAATGTCAAACAAGTAACAGCTGACTAGATGTTTAATGTCAGACAAGTAACAGCTGACAGGACACTTAATGTCAAGCAAGATAGGTACAGCTGACGTGATGTTTACTGGCAGACAAGTAACAGCTGACAGGATGTTTAATGTCAAACAAATAACAGCTGACAGGATGTTTAATGTCAAACAAATAACAGCTGACAGGATGTTTAATGTCAAACAATAACAGCTGACAGGATGTTTAATGTCAAGCAAGATAGTAACAGTTAACTCCCCTTGCAGTTCATCCTGCCAGCGGTGTTCGTCTGCCTGGCCATGGTGTTCTCGCTGATCCAGCCCCCCCTGGTGGACATGCCACCGCTGGAGCTACACCCCTGGCACTACCAGCCCAGCAAGGGCGACAGCAGTCTCTACACTTTCTACAGGTACAGTCAGGGTTCCGGAAATCCCGCCAGGAGAAGAAAATTTAAGACCTCATCTTGGAAATTAAACATGTGGCAGATTGTAGAAGCATCATATGAGGAGAAAATTTAAGACCTCATCTTGGAAATTAAACATGTGGCAGATTGTAGAAGCATCATATGAGGAGAAAATTTAAGACCTCATCTTGGAAATTAAACATGTGGCAGATTGTAGAAGCATCATATGAGGAGAAAATTTGAGACCTCATCTTGGAAATTAAACATGTGGCAAATTGTACAAGCATCATATGAGGAGAAAATTTAAGACCTCATCTTGGAAATTAAACATGTGGCAATTGTACAAGCATCATATGAGGAGAAAATTTAAGACCTCATCTTGGAAATTAAACATGTGGCAAATTGTACAAGCATATGAGGAGAAAATTTAAGACCTCATCTTGAAATTAAACATGTGGCAAATTGTACAAGCATCATATGAGGAGAAAATTTAAGACCTCATCTTGGAAATTAAACATGTGGCAAATTGTACAAGCATCATATGAGCAGAAAATTTAAGACCTCATCTTGGAAATTAAACATGTGGCAGATTGTACAAGCATCATATGAGGAGAAAATTTAAGACCTCATCTTGGAAATTAAACATGTGGCAAATTGTACAAGCATCATATGAGGAGAAAATTTAAGACCTCATCTTGGAAATTAAACATGTGGCAAATTGTACAAGCATCATATGAGGAGAAAATTTAAGACCTCATCTTGGAAATTAAACATGTGGCAGATTGTACAAGCATCATATGAGGAGAAAATTGAAGACATCATCTTGGAAATTAAACATGTGGCAAATTGTACAAGCATCATATGAGAAGAAAATTTAAGACCTCATCTTGGAAATTAAACATGTGGCAGATTGTACAAGCATCATATGGGAAGAAAATTTAAGACCTCATCTTGGAAATTAAACATGTGGCAAATTGTACAAGCATCTTACAAGGAGAAAATTTAAGACCTCATCTTGGAAATTAAACATGTGGCAAATTGTACAAGCATCATATGAGGAGAAAATTTAAGACCTCATCTTGGAAATTAAACATGTGGCAAATTGTACAAGCATCATATGAGGAGAAAATTTAAGACCCCATCTTAGAAATTAAACATGTGGAAAATTGTACAAGCATCACAAAGTGTATTACAAAACAGAATTTGTTGTTGTTGCAGATATGCAAATAAAATATGACATTTGGAACACAGCATACCCCAGTTGCTTCTTGGGTTATGGCTTAATATTATGCATTGAGGGAACTTCTTAAGGACTGGGTGGAGTGCATATGGGCTTTCCCATGCATTCAGACTGTTGAATTGATGTTTGTTTTCTGTGGTGCGGGATAAGTGGTGAGACTTGGTGTCACATGTTAAATGGATGTTTGTTGAGAATCATCCAGCGCTGTGTAGATCAGTTTGGATTGTAAGAATTGGCACATTTAACTTGTACGCTTGGACATATCATTGTTGTTTACACACACACACACACACACACACACACACACACACACACACACACACACATGCACTAAAACATCAAAACAGAAACAAACACATATGCACATGCACGGACACATACACATAGTGAAACACATTCTCTGTCTGTCTGTCTGTCTGTCTGTCTGTCTGTCTGTCTGTATCCTTAGTTAATAGTAGTTTTCCTTATGGGCGAGGGCTGGATGTAAAAAGACCTCGAGTCCTCTCCACAACCCTTGTAAAATAAAGTTTATTCATTCATTCATTCATTCATTCTCTCTCTCTCTCTCTCTCTCTCTCTCTCTCTCTCTCTCTCTCTCCTCTCTCTCTCTCTCTCACACACACACACACACACACACACACAGAGACATGCGTGTGCACACAAACAAAACAGACAGGTACCTGTTTACACACAAACCCATCACTGTGTCTGCAGCAACGACAACCCAAACCAGGGACGTGCCAGCCAGTTGCAGGAGACGTTGCTGGATTCCGGAACATTCCATGGAGCCCGTTGTATGGACCCATCTGTCTACACAATTGAGTCAGTTCATTATTTGAGAAGATGAGGTGGTGGTAATTTTCTCCAGCTGACCACTCCGGGGGTCATCCCGTATGTGTAATTGTACAATGACAAATGCTTTCCATAGGGTTCACCCATTATGTGTAATTGTACAGTGACACATTCCATAGGGTTCACCCAGTATGTGTAATTGTACAATGACAAATGCATTCCAGTGGGTTCACCCAGTATGGGTAATTGTACAGTGACCAATGCATTCCATAGGGTTCACCCAGTATGTGTAATTGTACCATGACACATTCCATAGGGTTCACCCAGTATGTGTAATTATATGGTGACACATTCCATAGGATTCACCCAGTATGTGTAATTGTATGGTACACATTCCATAGGGTTCACCCAGTATGTGTAACTGTACCACGACACGTTCCATAGGGTTCACCCGGTATGTGTAATTATATGGTGACACATTCCATAGGGTTCACCCGGTATGTGTAATAGTACAGTGCCAAATGCGTTCCATAGCATTCACCCAGTATGGGGATTTTGAAACCAAATTAGAGACTTTGTTTGAGCTTGTCTGTGGCTTGTTTTTTTGTTGTTGTTTTTTTGTTTTTTTGGGGGGTCTTCTTTGCTGTTTATTAATCAGTTGTCCCAGCAGTTACTGGTGTCTAGATTGTCCAGACATCAGTTTTTGACCAGTAGACAGAACTGGGTCAATTTAAGGAGCAGTAGGGGTCATTCTTGAGAAGGGAGAAATGCACAGAGCAGACTTGCGAGTTTCCATCAGAACTGACATTTCGGAGTCCAGTTTCTGAGTGTCGATTGGAAAGTGTTTTCTGGGCAGATTTGAGAATTTCTATCAGAACTGATATTTTGGAATCTGATTTCTCATTGTTGGTTGGAAAGCGTTCTCTGGGCAGATTGGAGAATTTCTGTCAGAATTGATATTATTTTTGTCGATGAAACAGTGAGACAGTGAGACATCAGGTTCCGAGAATAATATCAATTTTGATGGAAATTCTCAAATTGCCCAGAGAATGTTTCTAATCAACAATCAGACATTAGATTCCAAAATATCAATTCTGATGGAAGCATTCTGTGGGCAGTGGCTATGGCTGTCTTGGAGGTGGCAGTTCCAGTTTCTCCCGTCAGCCGTACACCACGGGCAACACCACCGTCGACTCTCCCTCCTGCTCCTGCGCTTCCGGATTCCAGCGATGTCCCAGCGGTATGTTTTCTTGTCTTTGGCCATTACTGATTGGAGAAACTCCACTGCTGTAGCTTTCAACTCCTCCTGTCCATACCAGCAGTTTCTGCCCACATTCACTGAGTTTTAACCGCCCACCTCCTCCCTCTGTTGTCCGTCTTTGTCTCCCTTCGCCTGTCCAAGGTAGTCAAGTTATCAAATTTTCTGGTTTGATTTCCTTAAATGAAACTTCCCTGTGGTCTTGCTGTCACTTATTCTTTATATTCTTTTATTCTGCCTGTCGTTACTTTTCTTGATCAGTCTGTCTGTACACTTCTTTCTTTCTTTCTCTCCCTCCCTCCCACCCTCCCTCTCTGTCTCTCTCTCTCTCTCTTCTCTGTCTGTCTGTCTGTCTGTCTGTCTGTCTGTCTGTCTCTCTCTCTCTCTCTCTCTTTGCTCTCACTCCTCCTCCTATCTCTTTCTCTTTCTCTTTCTCTCCGTCACTGTCTCTTTCCCTCTCTCTCATTCCCGCTCCCACTCTCCTTCTCTTTGTGATCTTCTTCCCATTCTGTCCCTCCAGTCCCCCCTTTCTCTCTGCTCACTCTCTCTCTCTCTCTCTCTCTCTCTCTCTCTCTCTCTCTCTCTCTCTCTCTCACACACACACACACACACACACACACACACACACACACACACACACACACACACCTCTCTCTCTCTCTCTCTCTCTCTGTGCTGTCTCCAACTCTCTCTGTCTCTCTCCCTTTTCTTTTTTGTTGTTATTTTCTTAAGCTTAATTTTATCCCTCCCCTTCTCCCACTTTCTCTGTAAATTACCCAAAATGTTTCTTTCTTTTTTCCCCCCTCTCTCTCCCCCCCTTTTTTCCCCCCTCTCTCTCCCCCTTTCTCCCTGTCTTTCATTTCTCTTCATCCTCAAAACCTGTTAGTTTACCCTGCGTCTCCTTTAAGACTTGTTGATGGTGTCTTGTTGGCTGACTGTGTCCCAGGTGCCGGAGGACCTGAGCCGGCCCAGCGCTACATCCCCGTCAATGACATCCTCTACAACGTCACAGGCCGCAACATCAGTGACTGGCTGGTCAAGACCATGGAGAAGTACATGATGAGAAGGTAATAATAATAATAACAATAACTCTTATATAGAGCTATACCCTGTAAAAATTACAAGCTCGCAGCGCTGTACATTATCAACATCAAAATCCGCTTGACAATCAACAAACAAACAAAAAACAAAAAAGTGCAAGTACTATAAATGCATACATCAGTATAGGTGGTTATTGTCAGGTGGTCAGAGGTCTGTATTATTGTGCCTGCAGCGTCACTCCATGTTTTGTTTCGTTTGGTATTATGGACACGTGTTCAAGTGCTTGTCAGGTGCATCCTCTGACAGTGAAATTACTGGCCAGTAAACTGCATTGTTGGAATGTGTCAGCCATCAGATTTTTCCGTCCGTAAATGGAATTCCATCAGCTGAGGCATGGCAGGGATCATTCTTGAGGAGGGAGAAATGCGCGAAACTGTATCATTTGAGTACTTTCTAGAGTGGTGTGTGTGTGTGTGTGTGTTTTGATAACGTTTGTGAATTTCTGTCAGAATTTATATTTTAGAATCTGATGTTGGATGCATGCTCCCCTAAAATCGACTGGTTTAATAACACATCCCACACGTAAGGTAATGCTTTATTGTCCTTGAAAGGAAATTTGCTTTGGAACATACCATCAGTGTAACATGTATATATGAATAAAATTTAAATTAAACGTCTGGTAATTTAACGTATTACACATAAAGACAAAAAAAGTGTTTAACATACATCCCATATTGTTATTATTATTATGATCTACGTCTGGTTATTCAACGTAATACATACACATAAAGAAAAAAAGTGTTTAACATACATCCCATATTGTTATTATTATTATTATGATCTACGTCTGGTTATTCAACGTAATACATACACATAAAGAAAAAAAGTGTTTAACGTACATCCCATATTGTTATTATTATTATTATCTACGTCTGGTTATTCAACGTAATACATACACTAAAGAAAAAAAGTGTTTAACGTACATCCATATTGTTATTATTATTATTACTACGTCTGGTTATCGAGTAATACATACACATAAAGAAAAAAAGTGTTTAACGTACATCCCATATTGTTATTATTATTATTGATCTACGTCTGGTTATTCAACGTAATACATACACATAAAGAAAAAAAGTGTTTAACGTACATCCCATATTGTTATTATTATTATTATTATTATTATTATCTACGTCTGGTTATTCAACGTAATACATACACATAAAGAAAAAAAGGGTTTAACGTACATCCCACATGGTTATTATTATTATTATTATTATTATTATTATCTACTTTAATTTTTGGCAGGTTTGGCGGCTTCTCCTTTGGAGAGGAGAACCGGTTGTCACAGTTACAGAACCGGTTGTCACAGTTAAATGCCACACAGCTGGCCCAGGCGATTGACGACCTGACAACCGCTTTCAACAACGGCACGTCCGTTGTGCCACAGCAGTTCACCTCTGACCTGAAGGAATTCCTGGAGTTTGCCATCACACAGGACAATGCTAAAGTAGGTTGTGTGGTCTGTCTGATCAGGTGTCAGATTGCTAGCTGTGTTAGCGATGATGTGTAAGCATTTAATATTTGGGTGGGTTGGGGGGGGGGGGGGGGGGGGGGGGGGGGGGGGAAGTTACAGTACAGGCAGGTCGATAATAATAAGGGAATTTATAGGGTGCTTCCAGCAACATGCAGGGCTTTACAACTAGTTATGCAAACATATGGAATGGGTAGAGAGTTACAGAGACAAAAAAGAAAAGAGAGACATTAGAGTGCACTAAGTGTTGACCTGTATAGATCCAAAGCGTAGTGAAGCACACACACACATACACACACACATACACAGTGGATCATGTCTGCACGCAACACACACACACACACACACATACACAGTGGATCATGTCTGCACGCACACACGCATGCACGCATGCATGCACGCACGCACACACACACACGTACACACACACACACACACACAGAGTGGATCATGTCTGCACACACTCTCACACACATGTGCATGCGTGTGCACACACATGTACATACACACACACACACACACACACACGCATGCACACAAACACACACACATGCATGCACACATGCACACACACACATACACGTGCGCGCACACACACACACACAAACACAGTGGTATTATTATGATGTGCTGCCTTTTTTCCTTTAATCATTTTTTCCCCTGCTGCTGTTGGTTTCTCCCCTAACTGACCCTGGGTGGTGGTGTTTGCAGGTGTGGTTCAACAACAAGGGGTGGATCGCCATCGTGGCCTACATGAACTCCCTGAACAACATCATCCTGCGCAGCTACATGCCCGCCGCCAACCGCTCGCACTACGGCATCGTCACCATCAACCACCCCATGAACTTCACCCAACAGCAGCTCGACGAGGAATCACTGTGAGTGTGGGCCAACCGATCCTGGAGGGTGACTCAGTCCTGTTTATTTATACTCAAGGGTGACTCAATCCTGTTTATTTATACTCAAGGGTGACTCAGTCCTGTTTATTTATATGATCTGGCGTGTTTTGTATGCCTACATTTTCAGCATACAACAATAAGAACATTTCCAACAGAACAACTGGTCCTGGAGGGTGACTCAAACCTGTTTACTCATAATTATGATTTGGCGTGTTTTGTATGCCTAAATTTTTAGCATACAAAAATAAGAACATTTCCAACAGAACACGGTCATAAATATTTCTGGACATGTTTTTTAGTTCATTTGTTTTCCAGCCTGGAATATGCCCAGTTCTGGGTTATTGATGACACATGTGTAAGTCTTGCAACCTCTCACTGTCGTAGTGTCGGTTTCCGTATTGCACTTTGTGTAGTCCCAGCGCTGAATTCTCAGATAATTCAAAGTGAGGCTTGTATTTCCGCTGCAAAGTACGGACATTCGCCATTTTTCTGGAGCCATATTCAAATTATTTTCAGACTATTTTCACTGAGAACAAAATGAGATAGAAAAGATTTTGTTTGTTTTTAAATTATTTTTTTAAAGTATACTCCTATCTGTATTTGAGTGTCAACAGGGCTGCTGACTGCTTTATGTGGTCATTGCTATGTGTGGATCAGTGTGATGGATAGCTTCCTAGCATTCAGTATAGTCATTGTATGTCACTCAACAAGGAGACACTGTGAGCGTGGGTTTACCTGTCCTGGAGGGTGACTGCTTTGTATAGTCATTGCTGTGTGTGGATCAGTATGATGGATCTAATATAGCATTGGCAGATAGTTGGCACTCAGTGTAGCTATTGTACGTCACTCAACAAAGAGACGCTGTGAGTTTGGGTTTACCTGTCCTGGAGGGTGACTGCTTTGTGTGGTCATTGCTATGTGTGGATCAGTATGATGGAGATCATTATTATAGCATTGGCAGATGATTGGCATTCAGTGCAGTCATTGTACATCCCTCAGCAAGGAGACACTACAAGCATGGTTTATTTCACACTCCAAGCCTTGCTTTCCATCACCTTCCTTCCAAACTCTGCCATAATTGGTTACTCCGCTGAAGGGGCGCTCCATATTTCCACACATCTGTCCGTCGGCGCTGTAGTTTTTCATGCAGTTCCCTGAGTTACCTCCATTTGCATCACTGCCATCAGCATTAATAGCAGGAGCAGCTTGACTGTGCACGTGTTTCTTTCTTCTGCCTGCAGTTACAACAGCGCTGTGGACGTGATTGTGGCCATCTGCGTGATCTTCGCCATGTCCTTCGTGCCGGCCAGCTTCGTGCTCTTCCTGATCGAGGAGCGGGTGTCCAACAGCAAGCACCTGCAGTTTGTCAGCGGCGTCAACCCCTTCATCTACTGGCTCACCACCTTCCTCTGGGACATGGTACGCCTCCGTCCTGACCAGTTCAGTTCAGTTCAGTTCATTGGTGCTTTACACAGTACAGTTCAGTTCGGTTCATGGGTGCTTTACACAGTACAGTTCAGTTCGGTTCATGGGTGCTTTACACAGTACAGTTCAGTTCGGTTCATGGGTGCTTTCCACAGTTCAGTTCTGTGTTGATTTACGTCCACTGAGGCCATAAGGACTATTATGGATGGGGGAGCCTTGAGACAATGGTTCAGTGTTGCTTTAAGTCCACAGGGGCCATAAGGACTATTAGGGATGGGGGAGCCCAGGACGGCCACCTCGACTTTCACACAGCTCCTGAGCTCTGAGACACAATGGTTCAGTGTTGCTTTATGTCCATAGAGTCTGTAAGGATTATTAGGGACGGGGAACCCAGGATGGCCACCTCAACTTTCACACAGCTCCCGAGCTCCGAGTTCTGACGATGTGTGTTCCACTCTGATATAGCTTTCATGGTTGACTGGGCGTTAAGAATCAATTATTAAACAGCCGCTTTCATCATACCACACCACTGTGTGTGTGAGAGAGAGAGAGAGTGTGTGTGTGTGTGGGTGAGAGACAGAAAGAGAGAGACATTGTGTGTGTGTGTGAGAGAGAGAGTGATGTGTGTATGTGTGTGAGAGAGAGAGAGAGATAGTGTGTGTGTGCGAGAGACAGAAAGAGAGAGAGTGTGTGTGCATGTGTGTGTGAGAGAGAGAGAGATAGTGTGTGTGTGTGTGTGAGACAGAAAGAGAGTGTATGTGTGTGTGTGTCTGTG
>JABMCL010002815.1:1542500-1552500 GCA_018857735.1 Alviniconcha marisindica | reverse complement strand
ATTTACGTATTATGTTGTAATTGTATGCAGTCGATGGGCAAATTTCTATGTCTACACACGTAGACAAATAAAGATTGTGTATTCTGGGACTGGGACATAGTTCAGGAGCTGCGTGAGAGTTGAGGTGGCCGTCCTGGGCTGTCCGTCCTAGCGAGCCTTCTGGCTTCCGTGGACGTAAAGACATATTGAACCATGCTTCGGCATTGGTCACAGCTTGTCCCTAATATGTCAGCCGACATCTGAGGACATTAAGCATCACTTCATCATCATCATCATCATCGTCATCATCATCATCTGGGTCTGTGTGTTCAGGAGCTGGAGAAAATCAACAACATCCTGAAGCAGGTGTTCCTCATCTTGCCGCACTACTGCCTGGGACGCGGGCTGATCGACATGGCCTCCTACCAGCTGCAGGCCGACCTCATCAGCAGATACGGTCAGTATTCTCCCTTTGTGACAGTCAGTCCTCTCCCTTTGTGATGGTTGGTCAGTCCTCTCCCTTTGTGACAGTAGTCAGTCCTCTCCCTTTGTGACAGTAGTCAGTCCTCTCCCTTTGTGGCTGTCAGTCCTCTCCCTTTGTGACAGTCAGTCCTCTCCCTTTGTGACAGTAGTCAGTCCTCTCCCTTTGTGACAGTAGCAGTCCTCTCCCTTTGTGACAGTCAGTCCTCTCCCTTTGTGACGGTCAGTCCTCTCCCTTTGTGACGGTCAGTCCTCTCCCTTTGTGACGGTCAGTCCTCTCCCTTGTGACGGTCAGTCCTCTCCCTTTGTGGTCAGTCCTCTCCCTTTGTGACGTCAGTCCTCTCCCTTCGTGACGGTCAGTCCTCTCCCTTTGTGACAGTCAGTCCTCTCCCTCTCCCTTTGTGACAGTCAGTCCTCTCCCTTTGTGACAGTCAGTCCTCTCCCTTTGTGACAGTCAGTCCTCTCCCTTTGTGACACCTGATGCTTAAGGCTTTGCTTTGGTGGGAAGAAGACTAGTGGTGGTATGATGATGGTGATGATAATGGTGGTGGTGATGACGGTGGTGATAATGTTAGTGATGACGATGGTGGTGGGGATAATTGTGATGATAGTGTTAGTGATGATGATGGTGATGATAATGTTAGCGATGACAGTGGTGGTGTTGATGATAATGTTAGTGGTAATGATGGTGGTGGTGATGATGATGATGGTGATGATAATGTTAGTGGTGATGATAATATTAGTGATGATGGTGGTGGTGATAAGGGAAGATGATGTTGGGAGATGCTGGTGATGATGGTAATGAAAAGGATGAAGATGATGAGAAAAATGATGGATGATGGTGAAGAGTATTGTGGTGGTAGTGATTGCAGTGGTGGTGGTGACTGCCTACAGTGATTTTGGTGATGTTGATGATGGATGGTGTTGAAGATGGTGTGGTGGTGGTGGTGGATATGGTATCATAATGATGATGATGATGGTGGTGGTAATATGGTGATGATTATGATGGTGGTGCTGCTGAAGGTTATTCTTAATTCAGTGTCATTGGTCAGGAGAATTGTGAATGGTTAAGATTTTTGGGGGTGGGGGGGGGAGAGGAAGAAGAGAAAATAAGCTAAGCGTTGGTACGTGCTGCTTGCATGTCCAGGCGAGAAGCTGGTGTACAACATCTTTGAGTGGAAGATCGTGGGCCGCAACCTGTTTACTCTCTTCATGCTGGGCATCTTTTTCTTCATCCTCAACATCCTCATCGAGTACAAGTTCTTCATCAAGTGGAGGTCAGTGGAGGCAGAAAATATCTGAACAGTTTCGATACAAGCACACAACACACACACACACACACACACTCTCGCTCTCTCTCTCTCTCACGCACGCATGTGCACATGCACACACGCACACACACACACAAGCAGACTGACTATCTACACATATATGCTGACATCTTGCAAACATATCCATTTTGGCGCTGTTTATTTTTATTAGTAATAACATGCACACATCTGAAACAGAAGGAGGCCCAGAGTGCATGCATCTGTGTCTGTGTATGCGTGGGTCCATGCATGGGCTTGCATGCACACATGATGGATACAGGTCAGAAACTTGTACATCTAAAAACAAATGACTATGATTCCTGCTTGTGTGCAGGAAGGGGTTGTAGTCCTTTTCCTTTTCCATTCTTCCCACAGAAATGAAATTCACGCTCCTTCTCTGTGATTCAGATGCGTATCGGCCCGGGCGAAGTTCAGGGACCAGAATGAGGAAGACATTGATGTGGCAAGGGAACGCCGAAGGGTTCTGTCTGGCAGCGCAGACTCAGATGTCATGAGGCTTGAGAATCTGACTAAGGTGTGATATTATTGGTCTGTATATCTGACTAAGGTGTGATATTATTGGTCTGTATATCTGACTAAGGTGTGATATTATTGGTCTGTATATCTGACTAAGGTGTGATATATTGGTCTGTATATCTGACTAAGTGTGATATTATTTGTTGTATATCTGACTAAGGTGTGGTATCATTGGTCTGTATATCTGACTAAGCTGTGATATTATTTGTGTGTATATCTGACTAAGATGTGGTATCATTGGTCTGTATATCTGACTAAGGTGTGGTATCATTGGTGTGTATATCTGACTAAGGTGTGATATTATTGGTCTGTATATCTAAGGTGTGATACTATTGGTCTGTATACCTGACCAAGGTGTAATACTATTGGTCTGTATACTTAAGGTGTGATACTATTGGTCTGTATACCTAACTAAGGTTTGATATGATTGGTCTGTATACCTGACTAAGGTGTGATACTATTGGTCTGTATACCTAATGTGTGATACGATTGGTCTGTATACTTGACTAAGGTGTGATACGATTGGTCTGTATATCTGACTAAGGTGTGGTATGATCGGTCTGTATACCTAAGGTGTGATACAATTGGTCTGTATACCTGACTAAGGTGTGATACAGTTGGTCTGTATACCTGACTAAGGTGAGTACGGTTGGTCTGTATACCTGACTAAGGTGTGATACTGATTGGTCTGTATATTAGACTAAGGGGTGATACTATTGGTCTGTATATCTGACTAAGGTGTGATATTTAGTCTGTATACCTGACTAAGGTGTGATACTATTGGTCTGTATATTTGACTAAGGTGTGATATTATTGGTCTGTATATTTGACTAAGGTGTGATATCATTGGTCTGTATATCTGACTAAGGTGTGATATCATTGGTCTGTATATTGACTAAGGTGTGGTATCATTGGTCTGTATATTGACTAAGGTGTGATATCATTGGTCTGTATATCTGACTAAGATGTGATATCATTGGTCTGTATATTGACTAAGGTATGATATTATTGGTCTGTATATCTGACTAAGGTGTGATACCATTGGTCTGCATATCTGACTAGGATGTGGTATTATTGGTCTGTCTAAGGTGTGGTGTCATTGGTCTGTATATCTGACTAAGGTGTTGTATCACTGGTGTGTATGAGTTAGCGAGTAACTGGATTTTAACGTCCTGTCAGCCACACAGGGTCGCCTCTGGACAAGGTCTGTATGAATGCTAACTTGAAAACCTTAATGCTCAAAGATAGTAGCGTTAGGTCCATTTGGGCCCGTCTAACAGCCAGTCCTTGCTATACTACAAACACAAATAAGCATGACTATACTATGAAGAGATATCATAAACACAAATCAGCAGATGATGAATGCAGTTACAAATCTGCAAATGTGCAGAAGCATTGAAATTAAATTTCTTTCATGGTTAAAATGTATGTACGCAACACTCACATTGTTATGCAAACATGTGATTCAAACAAATCCGTCCAAGTTTGACAAAAGGCTATCCTCAAAAATATATTTGTGCAGATTACATTTGAAAGAAGGAAGAAGAGGGAGAAAAAAGAGGGATATTTGGTAGAGAGTTCTGCGAGGGAGAAGGAAAAGTGCATTGATTCGATAGACTGGTATAACTTGATTCTCAAGAATTTGGTGGGGGGGGGGGATGTTTGTTGTTTTGTAACATGTTTTATTCAGGCAGTGTTGTGTCACAATCCATATTGTCATCGCATCATTGAAACACGGGAGATACCACTTTTTACTAAATTTGGCTCGTTTTCTTTTCTAAATTTTGTCTCGCTTTCTTTACTAAATTTTGTCTTGCTTTTTTTGTTAAAGAGTTACAGAAGGATTCTTCTATTCTTTCAGTTTCAGTTTTCAACTGGTGATCTTTTTTCAAAGATCTGTTCTCTGTGCAAACCTTTCAGATTTTTGTTCAGTAAAACATTATGCTGCGGTATAGCTGTCATGGTTAACTGGATTTCATTTCCGTTTCAGTCGAGCATTTAAAAATTGGAGGATATTGTGAGACTTGTCCAAACAAGTGGATGGCTTTCTGTTTCAGCTAAGCTGCAGCAACATGATATTGTGAGACTTGTCCAAACAAGTGGGTGGCTTTCAGCTAAGCTGCAGCAACATGATATTGTGAGACTTGTCCAGACAAGTGGGTGGCTTTCAGCTAAGCTGCAGCAACATGATATTGTGAGACTTGTCCAGACAAGTGGGTGGCTTTCTGTTTCAGCTAAGCCGCAGCAGCATGATATTGTGAGACTTGTCCAGACAAGTGGGTGGCTTTCTGTTTCAGCTAAGCTGCAGCAACATGATATTGTGAAACTTGTCCAGACAAGTGGGTGGCTTTCAGCTAAGCCGCAGCAGCATGATATTGTGAGACTTGTCCAGACAAGTGGGTGGCTTTCTGTTTCAGCTAAGCCGCAGAGGCATGAATTGTGAGACTTGTCCAAACAAGTGGGTGGCTTTCTGTTTCAGCTAAGCCGCAGAAGCATGAATCGTGCGACTTGTCCAAACAAGTGGGTGGCTTTCTGTTTCAGCTAAGCCGCAGCAGCATGATATTGTGAAACTTGTCCAAGCAAGTGGGTGGCTTTCTGTTTCAGCTAAGCCGCAGCAACATGATATTGTGAAACTTGTCCAGACAAGTGGGTGGCTTTCTGTTTCAGCTAAGCCGCAGAAGCATGAATCGTGAGACTTGTCCAAACAAGTGGGTGGCTTTCTGTTTCAGCTAAGCCGCAGCAGCATGATATTGTGAGACTTGTCCAAACAAGTGGGTGGCTTTCTGTTTCAGCTAAGCCGCAGCAGCATGATATTGTGAGACTTGTCCAGACAAGTGGGTGGCTTTCTGTTTCAGCTAAGCCACAGAAGCATGAATCGTGAGACTTGTCCAAACAAGTGGGTGGCTTTCTGTTTCAGCTAAGCCGCAGAGGCATGCATCGTGAGACTTGTCCAAACAAGTGGGTGGCTTTCTGTTTCAGCTAAGCCGCAACAGCATGATATTGTGAGACTTGTCCAGACAAGTGGGTGGCTTTCAGCTAAGCCGCAACAACAGCAGCAATAATCTGAAGGCTGCTTTGACTTTCAGGTGTACTGGTCGCCAGGAAAGAAAGGACGTATGGCGGCCGTGGACCACCTCTGCGTCGGCGTGCCCGCTGGTCAATGCTTTGGTCTGCTGGGGGTCAACGGAGCTGGCAAGACCACCACCTTCAAGATGCTGACCGGCGACATTGACGTCAGCAAGGGAGATGCCCACATCAATGGTTTTGGGTCAGTCATCTTGTCAAGTTTGGTGGAGGGGGGGGGGGGGGGGTTCAGTCTTCTTTGTCCTCCTCTTTTCTTCTCTGGCCTATCACTCTCTTTCTCTTCTCTCTTTGTCTCTCTTTGTCTCTCTGTCTCTGTCTCTGTCTCTCTCTCTGTCTCTCTCTCTGTCTCTCTCTCTGTCTCTCTCTCTCTCTCTCTCTCTCTCTCTCTCTCTCTCTCTCTCTCTCTCTCTCTCTCTCTCAGCCCTGATATAACCCTTTGTGGTTGACTGGGCTCAAAGCACTAACTAACTAACTTTCTCTCTCTCTCTCTCTCTCTCTCTCTCTCTCTCTCTCTCTCTCTCTCTCCCTCCCTCCCTCTTTCTCTCTCTCTTTTCTCTCTCTCCCTCCCTCCATCCCTCCCTCTCTCTGTCTCTCTCTCTCCATTCCTTCCCTCCCCTGCAGAAATGAAGGACTGTGAGAGCCAATACCAGATGTGGTTGAACAACGGTGTTAAAGCACATGCACAGAATCTTTTCTGTTTCTTTGGCCTTCGTCTGATTCGAGAATTAAATTGGACATTGTGAAGGTGCAGCAGTTCATGGTCTACCTTCCACAGTTTGATGTATACCCATGAGCAATTTGGATGCGCTGGACTCATGACTGAAAGGTCGCGGGTTCAAATCCCTGCAGGAGCGGTGGGCGAATTTTCTTCTCCCGGGTCGACTTCTGTGCTGACTCTTATTTCGGTATCCGTTCCACCCCCGTGTTACCGCAGCAGCACGTAAAAGATCCCGGCCATTCTGCCAAAGGTGCAGGTTGCAGGTTACAGCTAAACACGCATACACCTTATGTATGTGGCTTTGCATGAAGTGACATGGTGCATGGTTGTATGGTGTACACAGAACTTGCGCCGAGATGGCTGCAGTTTCATGTGGCACCAGCCATGCCAGCGCTGTAAGTACACTTCGGTGGATATTCAAAAAACGCGCTATAAAAAGCTTGTCACTCATGTAGAACCACATGCGAGCGCAGTGAGTCTGCTCAAGAGAGCGGAGAATAGCGCTATATAAGTGTTCATCAATCAATCAATCAATGTGACCAACTTTTTCTTTCTTTTTCTGAGCTTGTTTGTTTCTTGGTGTGCTTTTCACCTGCACACAGGTCTGTAGTCAATTTTGCAGAGAGGGAATGAGAGACATTTTGACTCGATTGTTGTTTCCAGAATGAAATTGGACATTTAGATGGTGCAGCAGCTCATGGTCCACCTTCTGCTTTTGACGTACGCCCATGAGCAACTTGACCGTGACAAACCTACTTTTGACGTACACCAATGAGCAGCTTGACCATGACAAACCTTGTTTTTTTTTTCTCCGTTTGTTTTCATGCTTCTAAGCTGCAGACAGGTACAGTATTTTTGAGAGGGAATGAGAGACGGTTTCGCTTGACTGATTTCAGAATTAAGTCGGACATGGTGAAGGTGCGGCAGTTCATGGGATACTGTCCGCAGTTTGATGCCCTAGACCCTCTGCTCACCGGGCGCGAACATCTGGAATTTTACGCTCGCATCCGCGGCATTGCGTGGGAGGAAGTGAAATCTGTAAGTGGATCTGGTTTTACCTGGAGTAAAGAACAACAACAGCGACACCACATTCTTGAAACCTTTTTCAGTAAACTGAGACTGAAGAATGTTCAATTTTATCTGATTTTACCTGGAGTAAATAAAAACAACAGCGACACCGCATTCTTGCAACCTTTTTCAGTAAACTGAGACGGAAGAATGTTCAGTTTTATCTGATTTTACTTGAATCGTCTTTCATGGGAGAAAATCAAACCTGCAAGAAGATTTAACATGAAATGTCTATTTATGCGTCGCTGTGCAGGTGTTTTTTTGTTTTTAGTAGTCCATGGCGTAGGTTGACTTCTAGTAAAGGAATACGGCTTGTCTTCATTTTAGGAAAGCACTTTGACAATATGAGAAGTTTAAAAAAGAAAAGAAAAAAAGAAGAAGTAATTTTTGGCTGTGTGCAAAACTTAGATATTTGGATAAAACTTGGATATTTGGATGCTACCTTTCAAAAATGAGAGAGAACAGAATTATACACATTGCACCAGAGCTGTAAAACTGAGTATGCTGTTGTTTACATTGAAGCATGAGGGGTATTTTCATGGGGAAAATGGAGGCAGGGCAGGACAGAGGGGTCAGGAGAGAGGGGATCAAAAGATGGGGAGTTGGGATTTATTTGTGTGCCATTTCGTCTTCTGTCACATCTTCTTCACTTTTTATGTGAAATGAATGCTGCTGTCTATGCATGTTCTGCCGCATCTTTTGGCTTTTTATGAAACAAACGCTGCTGTCTGTGCGCCATTTTCCAGGTTGCTGACTGGGCAATAGAGAGGCTTGGTCTGACGATCTACGCGGACAAAATCTCCAGCAGTTACTCGGGCGGAAACAAACGTAAACTGTCCACGGCTATTGCCCTTATTGGAAACCCCCCGATCATCTTTTTGGTGAGTGGTTTTCACTGTTTCATTCGGTACCAGGTGAAGTTTGTCTTGGTCCCAATATATTAAATATACCAGAACTACTGTGTCCCAGTCCTTTTGTGTCCCAATTACAACGTTAAGCTTAGGGTGAGGGTTACAAATTATGATTGGGACACAAAGTGTACCTGGCCCATTGTGTCCAGTTAGGACCCTATTCCCAGGTTTAGGCTTAGGGTTGGGCAATGAAACTGGGACACAGTGGGTTTGGGAAATAATGAGACTTGGACACCATGGGGCTGGGACATGGTGAGACTGAGACAGTGGGACTGGGACATAACGAGACTTGGATGCAGTGGGACTGGGACATAATGAAAATTGGACACAGTGGGACTGGGACCTAGGCTTAGACACAGTGGGACTGGGACATAGACTTGGACACAGTGGGTTTGGGAAATAATGAGACTTGGACACCATGGGGCTGGGACATAATGAGACTGAGACAGTGGGAGCGGGACATAACGAGACTTGGATGCAGTGGGACTGGGACATAATGAAAATTGGACACGGTGGGACTGGGACCTAGGCTTAGACACAGCGGGACTGGGACATAGACTTGGACACAGTGGGTTTGGGAAATAATGAGGCTTGGACACCATGGGGCTGGGACATAATGAGACTGAGACAGTGGGACTGGGACATAACGAGACTTGGATGCAGTGGGACTGGGACATAATGAAAATTGGACACAGTGGGACTGGGACCTAGGCTTAGACACAGTGGGACTGGGACATAGACTTGGACACAGTGGGTTTGGGAAATAATGAGACTTGGACACCATGGGGCTGGGACATAATGAGACTGAGACAGTGGGAGCGGGACATAACGAGACTTGGATGCAGTGGGACTGGGACATAATGAAAATTGGACACGGTGGGACTGGGACCTAGGCTTAGACACAGCGGGACTGGGACATAGACTTGGACACACTGGGTTTGGGAAATAATGAGGCTTGGACACCATGGGGCTGGGACATAATGAGACTGAGACAGTGGGACTGGGACATAACGAGACTTGGATGCAGTGGGACTGGGACATAATGAAAATTGGACACAGTGGGACTGGGACCTAGGCTTAGACACAGTGGGACTGGGACCTAGGCTTAGACACAGTGGGACTGGGACATAGACTTGGACACAGCGGGACCGGGACATAGACTTGGACGCAGCAGGACCGGGACATAGACTTGGACACAGCGGGACTGGGACATAGACTTGGACACAGTGGGTTTGGGAAATAATGAGACTTGGACACCATGGGACTGGGACATAATGAGACTGAGACAGTGTGACTGGGACATAATGAAAATTGGACAAAGTGGGACGGGGACCTAGGCTTAGACACAGCGGGACTGGGACATAGACTTGGACACAGTGGGTTTGGGAAATAATGAGACTTGGACACCATGGGACTGGGACATAATGAAAATTGGACACAGTGGGACTGGGACCTAGGCTTAGACACAGTGGGACCGGGACATTGACTTGGACACAGCGGGACCGGGACGTAGACTTGGACACAGTGGGACTGGGACATAGACTTGGACACAGCGGGACCAGGACATAGACTTGGACACAGCGGGACTGGGACATAGACTTGGACACAGCGGGACTGGGACATAGACTTGGACACAGCGGGACCGGGACATACTGAGAATGTTGCGTGGGAGGGGGTAGGGGTTCCTGGCATGGAGTTTGAGTCAGCCCACATCATTTTATTTGTGCTCATGCCAAGCTTTTTTTACTTATTTTTTGGTCTTTTTTCTTAACACATTGCTACATCAGATGTTCGGCAAACATGTCCATGACTTTTGTTGCAGGACGAGCCGACCACCGGAATGGACCCCAAGGCACGGCGCTTCCTCTGGAACTGCATCAACAACATTGTCAAGTCTGGTCGCTCCGTCATCC
>JABMCL010002815.1:1435000-1537500 GCA_018857735.1 Alviniconcha marisindica | reverse complement strand
AGATTAATTTCGCTGAGAGGGATGGGGGGGTATAAACAGCTTACACATGGGCAGCAGGTGACAGAGCTCAGGAGCTGTGTGAAAGTCAAGGTGGCCGTCCTGGGTTCCCATCCCTCATAAGCCTATGGTATTTTGTGGACGTAAAGCAACACTCAACCAGCAGGTGATGCGCTGTCTTTGGCGCTCTTTGCAAGAGAACAAAGAACAATACTTTGACTCCTGTCTTCCCGGTATACAGAGCTCAGGAGCTGTGTGAAAGTCGAGGTGGCCGTCCCGGGCTCCCGTCCCTAATAAGCTTACAGTTTCTGTGGACGTAAAGCAACACTTCCACCAGCGGGTGACACGCTGTCTGTGGTGCACTTTGCAAAGAACAACACTTTGACTCCTGTCTTCTCGGTATACAGGCTTGTATATATAATTATAGTAACACCCCAACACCTTCAATCTCTCTGTATTATTTTCTTCTCCAGACAGACTGAGAACTAATTCCATGACCTGTCTGGCTTCCTTTCAGATGCACCTCGCTTGCACCTCGCAGAGTCCGAGTACGGTGACGACGTAAGTGTGGCAGGAAGCACGGCAGAGTTGGTGCGCTTCACCAGCAGGCGCCATAACCACGGCGACCACGGTGACGTCCCCCCACCCCTTGGTGCTGCTGCAGCCCCGCCCTCGGAGACGGACGAGGAGAGCATGAGTGGCAGCGTCTTTGGCAGCACCTTCGAGCTGATTCGCTCAGGTTCCAAGGGCTCTGGGAACCCCAGGGGCTCTCTTGGGACTCGGGGTGGGATCGCTGACGTCTCCATCGCCTAGGCGACACATTAATGAAGTGATCGGGTTGCCCCTGAGGGGGTGTGTGTACGTGTATGCATTGCTCTCTACAGCTGCTGGCTGGAGTGAGAGTGTGTGTGGAGGTGTGTGTGTGTGTGTGTATATGTGTGTGTGTGTGTGTGTGTGTATATGTGTGTGTGTGTGTGTCTGTGTGGTGTGTGTGTGCTGATTCGGTGCGGCTTGATCTGTGAGGGCTAGGAGATGGGTGTTCTCTGCAACAACATGCCAAAGACTGCAAGGTCACTTTCTGTTTTTGTCAGTTTGCATTTCAGTGTGCTTGGTGAACAGCCTCAGACATTTGATACGACGTGACTGACATTGGCGTCATTGCAAAATTGAGGAGCAAAAGTGCTCTTCACCATCAGAAACAAACACCAGTTTTGGAATTTTGTACTTGGATTGTGGAATCAGCTTTATTTTATTTTATGGTGGTGGTGGGGGGACATGGAAGTTGTATACAGCTGGTGAAATTGTCTTCATTATTGCGTGAAGTTATGGAGTGATATTTGGACATTTTCTTGTGTCGACTCGTTTCGATGTATTTTGGGGTTGGTTATTTTTGTCTGTGTGCAGATTGCTGTTTTTTTTAAAACTGTGGTCTTTGCTTGTCATTTTGTTAGCGGTGAATGTTTGTCTCTGGGTCTCAGTGTGATGATTGTTTTTGGGTTTTTTAAACTGTGGTCTTTGCTTGTCATTTTGTTAGCGGTGAATGTTCGTCTCTGGGTCTCAGTGTGATGATTGTTTTTGTTTTTTTTAAACTGTGGTCTTTGCTTGTCATTTTGTTAGCGGTGAATGTTCGTCTCTGGGTCCCAGTGTGATGATTGTTGTTGTTTTTTAAATTGTGGTCTTTGCTTGTCATTTTGTTAGCAGTGAATGTTCGTCTCTGGGTCTCAGTGTGGTGATTGTTATTGTTTTAAATTGTGGTCTTTGCTTGTCATTTTGTTCTCAGCGCAGTGTGCGGACTGTGATCGTGAAGCAGGGCTGTGCTTAATGCCTACTGTACTTACAAGTAATACGCCTGAGCATTTGCTGCCCATCATCTGGTAGTATTTGAAGGGTGTGCGTGTGTTTGTGTGTGTTAATGTTTGTGTGAGTGTGTGTGTGTGTTTATGTTTGTGTGTGTGGATGTGTGTGTGTGTGTGTGTTCACGCGCATGTGTGCATGCGTGGGTGCATGTGTGTGTTTATGTGTTTAAAATGAGCAAATGACTGCTGATAGTCACTAAAGAACTATGAAAATCGACTCGCCAGTAAAAAACAAACAAAAAAACTACAAACAAAGGCTGTGAACATGTATGACTGTTTCAACAGGCTATGCTATGATGGGTACATAAAACACTGCAAACAACACAGGAGATGTGCTGTCACAAGTTTTCAGACTGAATTCCAGATTTCTCTGCGGCAGCGTGCATTATTTAAAAAATGGACGTGGGGGTGGGGGGTATTTTTATTCTGAACTTTAGTTGGTTTTAACTGGCGTTGCTGTGATATTAGAATAAGCCTAGCAGAATTAAATCCGGAGGTGCTGAGCCTTTTAGAGTGACTGTCATCGCAAGTTTTTGCGATGTTTATTCCAGGTTGCTTGTTCAAAAGTTGCTTCAGAGTTTCTGCTCTGCGATTAGCAATTTTGTATAGGCACTTTTTTCTTGTTCATTTTTTTTTGCACGTTTGTGTGCGTGTGTGTATGTGTGTGTGTCTGTCTGTGTATTTGTGTGTGCATGCATGTGTATCTGTGTGTATATATAAGATCTGTGTGTGTGTATGTTTGCTTGTAAGATCTGTGTGTATGTGTGTGTGTGTGTGTGTGTGTGCATGTGTTCATGTGCACGCAAGCGTGATTACCCGTTGTTTCTGAATTAATATTTACAGTTAGAGAATAGCAGTAAGACAAAATCTGTTCAAAGGAAACTGTATATTGCCTGTTATTGTCAACACGAAAGAATATGTGCTTGTTCTTTCTACATTGTCAAAAAACATTATATATATATATAGTGAGAGAGAGAGAGAGAGAGAAAGAAAGAGACACTGTATGTAATACATATGTATATATAAAGTTCCTGCGGAAATGTTCTTCAAAGGAAAATGTGCAGTACATGCTACTGCCAAGATGAAAGAGTATGTGTGTAATTGTTCGTGCATTTATGTATATATATATATATATATATATATATATATATATATATATATATATATATATATATATATGGTACCGGTCTTGCGAGGCCATTGGTAAAGTGGTTTCAGTAACAGTAGTCGCCACCTCTGAGCACACTCCGGACTGCAGCGTGCCTGGTATCAGATAACAAACAGCACACCTGGCATGGGAATAGCTCAGCTGACGTAGCGTTTGACTGAAAAGACAGGTGCAGTTGCTGACCTAGGTTTGAGATCCAGGTGCGGCAAGGGATTTTTCTCCCAGGGTCAGCTTCCCGTGCAGGCTCTCCGACAGTGTCTGTAGAGCCCTGTGTACAGTCGCGTGCGTCAACATCTGCGCACACGTTAAAAATCACAAGTGCTGGCAGCCCTAACGTTGTTTGGACACACGGAAATAACTGCGCGCACTGATGGGAATGGCTAGCGCTGCTTTTGCGGTTGCTGTGCCTTATGCAGGTAAGGCGACCTGAATTTCACCCAAGGGACAAAGAAATACCTAAAAAGAAAAGACGAGATTAAGGAGGATAGAAAGTTGGACCCCCCCCCCACAAAAAAAGACAGTGGCCAGTCATGTTTCTCCTTGTGAATCATGCGGCCAAGGACGAGACAAGGTGAAGGACCATATTTCAGATCTGCTGAGTGAACATTGACTTGTCAGCACCTGTCTTGCCTTCTTGTGCATAGCACACACTAAGGTTTGCCGCGCATGCTAAAGATCCCATGCCCTCCTTTTGATAAGAGAAGGCCTAACTACTGCCGGCGGCATGGAAACGCACAGATCCCGCGTAATCAGAGTAGCAAAAAAGGCTTGAACGCCTGACAGAGGAAGAACAGTCAGGAAGTGCAGAAAGTAGTTGCTGCTTGGCATGTGCTGCAGAGGATGTGTGCTCTTAGGCTGTGACCAGTGCCCCACAGCGCGGTGTTGTTCCTTGTGAGTGCCGTGAGGTTGTCAGATGTGGTTTGGTCTCCTGCCGAGAAATAATCATTGTTAACACACTTCTTTTGAAACTGAAAAGCTGATAACAGAGATGTGCCGGCAAGCTTTAAGTCGCTGTCAGCACAGAGGTCGGGTTTTTTTCTTATGCTGTACCGTCTGTCACCAGTCGTGTGTACCCCAGCCGGGCTTCTAATCTCTTGACCCGCCGTGACCTGGCTAATGAAGAATGATCCACGGCACCTTCCCAAGGTGCAGTTTGCTAGAATTGGAAGAATCATCTCTCTCTTACCTTTCTGATCGGAGAGTATCCCTTTTTTTCCCCCTTCCCCCCACCCACCCCACCCAACTTTGAAAAGTTAAACAAATTAAGCCCATGTTCCTGAATTTTGATAAATATTGCACATTTTGAAGTCTTTCATGTATGTCAAGTTATTTAATTGTGTGTGTGTGGGGGGGGGGGGGGGGGAATGGGGGGGGGCAAGTGGGGGGAGAGGCTCAGACCGACAGATATTTTTAAGGATGAAAAAATATATATAATGACATCCACAGTTTTATGCATCGTTGTTGTTATTAATGAACAAATCTTGTTCTGTGATACAAAAATGCATGTCTTGAAAATTCCTTGTTTATATGCGACGAAACCAAGATAGTGTACGCTGTCAGTACGTTTTTTCTCAAACAGCCGAGTGTGTTGACAACGGCAAATACTGAACTGTCTGTTGATGTCACTGTTGAGTGGTCTGTGTGCGAGTTGGTGCGTAAAAATAATGACCGTGACCTCTTGTCAGTTTCTCTGCTATCCAGCTGAAAAAATGCATAATTTTTTGTCCCGTAAGTTCTGTCCTTGCTTACCATTATTAACCCTTTCACTGCCATGCTTGCCGAGCTGTCACTCAGAAAACGACCAATAAAAATGCCAAATTTAAAGCCATTAAGGCTCTTTTGCCCCCTTCGCATGAGCACATGAAAAGATTTCTATCAAAACGCAGAGCATTGAAAGTAGATTTGTTACGGGACCATCAAATACACAGTTTGGAGGGGTGTACGTGTGCACTTTTGAGCCCAGAAATTTGACAGGCTGTGGCAGTGAAGGGGTTAATCTGCTCGGTAAGAACTACTGGGCATATTTTTGAGGTGTTTCTACACATCTCATGCCCCCCAGCGCTTAATGGGTGTTTGACATGCCAGACCCACAATGGCCCTCAGTGCTTACCATTTCTTTGCACATACATACACTTCATAGCTGTCAACCCCTTTTGGGAGTAAACCTTAGTCCACAGTTTGTGAACCTGTATTTCCCTTGTGCAGGCCAGGGTCTTCTTTTTTTTTTCTTTTTTTTGCCTGTGGCAGCGGCATTTTGAATTCCAACCGACACGTGTGGCAGTGGAAGGAAGAAGCAATGTTGTGCTAAATATGCATGCACGACTTTAAATCTCACTTCCAACGAGAGTTCTTAGCCTGTTGCACTAGGCCAGTCAGTGCGCATTTGGCGATGGCATGTGTCAGCTGCTTGTTCGACGTTTTTTCAGTCTTTTTTTCTCTCAGTTTAAAAAACAACAACAAAATCTCATGAAAACTGTGTTTCCCTGTGTCCATTTTCCAATATGGCCGTATCCCCCCAAAATAATGAAAAAAACTGTATTTTATACCAGTAAACTGTATGGGTTGACAGGTATGGCATTTAGACAACAAAGATCTGAATGTACATGCGTAGATGCATGCGCACACATACGCCTCAGGAGAAATGGAACTGAGGAAAGGGTTTGTGAAAAAGGTTTTTTTTTAAACGATCTTGAAAGAACTGATGGGGAAGTAACGATCTTGAAAGAACTGATGGGGAAGTAACAATCTTGAAAGAACTGACGGGGAAGTATGATGGACAGAAATAGGCATCTTGTATGATCGACGTAGCATTTTACAGTTTAAAAAAATAAGAAAAAAAGAAGAGGGGTTAAAGTTCCAGGCATGGTACTGGCTAAAAAAAGAAGAAGAGGGGTTAAATTTCCAGGCATGGTACTGGCTAAAAAAAGAAGAGGGGTTAAAGTTCCAGGCATGGTACTGGCTAAAAAAAGAAGAGGGGTTAAAGTTCCAGGCATGGTACTGGCTAAAAAAAGAAGAGGGGTTAAAGTTCCAGGCATGGTACTGGCTAAAAATGGCTTTCAAGGAAAATGAATGCCAGGGGACCAGGCGAAGGCCGTCTGGTAGGGGGCCGGGGGCAGCGCCCCCTGAAGCTATTGAATTTACAGCAATTCACATGTTCAAGGTTTGATGTGGTATGATATTGTAATCAGATTTACTTAGGCTAAAAGCCTTTATTTATTTTTTGCCAGGTTAAGCTATTCTATCATAACTTTTAACTCTGAGGTCATTGTATGGGGGGGGGGGGGGGGGGGGGGGGACAATTAACTCAGTGAAGATTTTTTTTGTTTTGCCAAATGGATTCCAGCCTGCTGTTAAAAGCCTGCAGGGATGGGGCTTCGACAACCGCGCAGAACTGACGCAGGTTCAAGTCCCTGGCGTGACAAGGGATTTTTCTCCCAGAGTGGACTTCCAGTGCAGACTCCCTTACGGTGTCCGTACAGCCCCCGTGTGCAATCGCATGCATCGACATCTGTTCGCACATTGAAAATCCCAAGCAGCGGCAGCCACACCATTGTTTGGACGCACAAAAATACTGCACACACCGATAGGAACGGGTGGCGCTGCTCTTGCAACTACTGTGCCTTACCCAGGTGAAGCAACTCAAATTTCCCGTAAGGGACGACGAGGTGCAAAAAAAAATCAAACAAATCAGGCAAATGGTTTGTTTTTGTTTTTTGCTTTCAGTTCTTGGAATATTCTGCAATATGCTTTTCTCAGTGTACTCTGTTGTGTTCAGTTTCTTTCTGATGTTGTACCCATTTGAATGTTATCTGTTGTTTTGGTGTGTACATGTAAATTGTAATAAGAACCTCAGGCTTAATCAAGGTAAGTCACAAACAAGTGCATAGTAATTAATTTTATTATGCTCCTCCTTCCCCTTTCCATGAATAATCAAAATCATCTAGTTGACTATTCTGCCACTGTGTTGTAGTATTTGTGGCATAAAACATAAGCATGAGGTGATCATGTGGTGCCTTAGGTGCTCAGCCTGCTGCCAGATTGGCCATGCCTGTACGTCATTTGTTTTGTCTTCATCCATTCCGAGTCACATTTCCCCAGTTGGTGATTTTTGTTTGTTTGTTGTGCGACATACTGATCAAAACGTGGGTCGAATTTTTAACGTAGTCATCACTTTGTGTTTTTAGGTTTTGCTATGGCAACACCCCCAGGTTGAGCCCTTAAGACACTTGTTGTTTTTAAGGCAATCATGTACATTTTCTGTAAATCTGACCCTGTTTGAAACCACCACTTTTTTATTTTATGAATTTTTGCCCCCCCCCCCCCCCCCCCCCCCCCTTACCGTTTATTCCAGAAACCGGCACCCTTTCGAAGTTCCTTAGTGTTTCCCGGAAACGGGTCCCCTACAACAGGCCCAACCCCCTACCGCACCCTCCGTTCCATGGAAGCAGACAAAAGAGGTGTGAGACCACTTTCGAACGTTCCATGCCATGGAACGGGCCCCTGTCAAATCAGGGCCCAACCCCTGACCTGTGTCACCCTTCCCTGTTTCCGTGGAAACCCCCAGACTAAGATGGGTTTGAGACCACTTTCGATGTCGCTGTTCCATGAGACCCCAGACTAAAGATTGGTGCTGAGACCACCTTTGTGAATGATTTCATGTTTCCATGGAAACCCCAGACGATCATGACACACATGGTTTAGACCACCCTTTCGAAGTTGGCTCCTCCAGGACACCCAACTAAAGAACAGCTTTGAAACCATCTTTCCCCGTCCCCCCCCCCCCCCCAAGTCTCCCCCCGGAACCCCCACCCAGACTAAACCTGCACCCCCCCTTCTCCCCCCTCTCCATGAAACCCCAACACCCACTTTTTAAACCCCCCCCCCCCCCCCCCCCCCCAACCCCCCCCCCCCCCCCCCCCCCCCCCCCCCCCCCCCCCCCCCCCCCCACCCCCCCCCCCCACCCCAACCCCCCCCCCCCCCCCCCCCCCCGGCCCCCCCCACCCCGAGAGAGCTCCACCCGCGATAGTCCCACCTCAATTCTGACTACTCTCAGGTAAAGGAGCGCTTTCTGAACGTTGCTGTGTCCCCAAAGAAAGTTCAGCGGGTTTTCAGCAAGAAGAGGTAAATAAAAACTTAAATCAGGTTTTTGGTAAAAAACAGGTTTACAAGTCCTCTTTTTCTGAAGTAGCAGGGATTTTTGTTTTAAATGCCGTTTACAAGCTCTTTAGTGGTTTCAACTAGGGGGCAGCGAGGATTTGTTTTAAATGCCCTCAGTTTACAATCCTCTAACGTTGGTTTGAACCAGCGGGGTTCGAGTCGAGGATTTTGTTTTAAATGGCCAGTTTATTTCAAGCCTCTTAAGCTTAGTTTGTGTCAATCGGGTTCGGCACAAGTTTAAGTTAGCTCAGGTTACAGCCTCGATGGGTTTGGGTCAACCAGCGGGGTTCATCAGGATGGTTTTAAAGTTAGCCCAATTTACAAGCCTCGATTTGGTTCAAGATCCACCCAGCGGGGTCAACAAGGGGTTAAAATGCCCATCAAGTCCTCGATTTGGTGTCAAGTATTCACCAGCGGGTTCACAAGGAGGTTTTAAGTTATGCTCAGTTTACAAGTCCTCTGATGTTGGTTTCAAGTATTCAACCAGCGGGGTTCAATCAAGGATTTGTGTTTTAAATTATGCCCAATTTACAAGTCCTCTGATGTTGGTTTCAAGTATTCAACCAGCGGGGTTCAATCAAGGATTTGTGTTTTAAATTATGCCCAATTTAGAAGTCCTCTTCAGCTGGTTTCAACTAGCAGGGTTAAAGTAAGTAAACAAGGTGCTTAATATTCACAGAAACCACAAGGCTCATTAGGGACGGGGAGACGGGGGGAAGGGGGTATGGAGGTGGGGGGAAGAGGGAGATTATATACCTATCGCTACACTGTCACCACCAGAACGACTCCTGCATTAAGATGGGCAGCGGCAAGAGCCATTTAATGTTTCATTAATTGTGAGGGACAAAGTCACAAACAAGACAATGTCCACAGACCCCACTTTTTGAAGAGAAAAGAGAGCCAAAGCTAGCAGGGTTTAACAACAACAACAAACAAACAAAACACTGTGAAGAGTCACAGCTAGCCTTATAATGGCTTCCTGCAGCTCAATTGGGTCATGTTTCCGTGGCAACGCATGCGCAGACCTCTTGTGCCGGACATGAAAGAGGCAGCACCTGCAACACAGACATGTGGGGAACCTTGTTGTGTGCTGCCAGTCCTGATATCCAACTTTATTGAAACTAGCTTTGGAAACTAATTTCATATAAAAATCAATTTTAGATCTAATTGTCAACAACAAAAATGAGCACATAATTCATTGTTTAGGCAATCCATTGCTGGGGAAACTAGCTTTAGTTTAAAAATAATTTCATATAAAATAAATGTTAGGTCAAAAAGAAAAAGAAAAAAAAAGCAATTGCTTAGGCATTATATTTAGCTCTTGTAGGTCTTAATATAAAATCAAGGGAGCATTTTAAAACAAAATCCTATAATTTGGGGGGGGGGGGGGGGGGGATCTCTTCCACTCTTCCTGATAACTTGTTTTGAGTAAGGCTAGTTCCTTTAAATGAAAATGTGATACGGTGTTCATTTTCCGGCCTTGCATTTGCCAAGCGTTATTTACACTGGCTTGATCTTTGCTGCGAAAGAGTTTATACATGATCAAAACAGTGATATCGTCGCAATGAAGCTCTTTGCTGCGAAAGGGTGCGTGCATGTTAAAACAGTGATATCATTGCAGTGCATTTCCTTTACTAAGAAATTGATGTGCATATTCTGATTTTGCCTTTTGCCTGTCTTTTGTACGTAGTGTTGTGTTACAACACGACAGGCGTGGACTGGAGTGTAACAACTGATTTGATAATGGTCTCCTTTTTAAGCTGTGTTTTTCTCCCCATCTCAACCAGTTTGGGAAGAGTTTTACGTGTTGTGGAGACTGCACACGTACCACACTGGTTAATGTTTTGGTTTTGCTACGTGTACATGTAAATAAAATTAGCATTTATGCATTGATTAAAATTATGTTTTATGTTTGTTACCACACTCAGCTGTTCTTGCCATCTCTCAACACACACATACAGGCAGGCACACAGATCTAGCATGCACACAGACACCTGCAGGCAGGCACACAGATCTGCATGCACACAGACACCTGCAGGCAGGCACACAGATCTACATGCACACAGACACCTGCAGGCAGGCACACATATCTACATGCACACAGACACCTGTAGGCAGGCACACAGATCTGCATGCACACAGACACCTGTGGGCAGGCACACAGATCTGCATGCACACAGACACCTGTAGGCAGGCACACAGATCTACATGCACACATACAGGCAGGCACACAGAGCTACATGCACACACATACAGGCAGGCACACAGAGCTACACACACACATGCAGGCAGGCACACAGAGCTACATACATACAGGCAGGCACACAGAGCTACATGCACACACACACATATACAAGCACACAGAGCTACACACACATGCAGGCAGGCACACAGAGCTACATGCACACATACACATACAGGCAGGCACACAGAAAGCTAACATCGGCGGCACACTACACACACATACGAGGCACACAGAGCTACATGACACACACACACATACAGGCACACAGAGCTACATGAACACACACATACAGGCAGGCACACAGAACTACACGCATGCACACACATACAGGCAGGCACACAGAGCTACATGCACACACACACACATACAGGCACACAGAGCTACATGAACACACACATACAGGCAGGCACACAGAGCTACACGCACACATACAGGCAGGCACACAGAGCTACATGCACACACACACACACACACACACATATAAGCACACAGAGCTACACGCACACACACACACATACAGGCAGGCACACAGAGCTACACGCACACATTACAGGCTGGCACACTGAACTACACGCACACACATACAGGCAGGCACACAGAACTACACGCACACATACACATACACGCAGGCACATTACACACACACACACACACACACAGAGCCAGACTGCCACACAAAGATACACAAGGCTGAAGTTGACATCGTTTTATATCATACGGTGTTGCCCTTATGAAATACCCTTACATAATACACTTCCCACTGCATCTCCAAAGCAGCTCTCATCAATACATTACAAGTCCTGCCTGATCGAGCTGCTGGGACCATCAGAACTGCCTCCATGGAACATAATTTTGTACTAAAAGAATTAAAATATTGCAGGCAACCCTGCATAGTCTGGATGTAGTCTGAACTTCCACCTTGTGTCCACAGAGACTGTACGGACCATTAGGGGCAGGGAGCCCTGGGCATAATCTGAATACATGGAACACTAAATGTTCACAGAATGTGACACGCGTTTGTAAAAATATCCTCTCTGGTACACACGTACAACTAGAATGTCCTATTACCACAGAGTCGTTTCAGAGAAATGGATATGGCTTTAATGCTTTGCAACAACGCAAAAGAGATATCTTGTATAATACTGATGTTATCAGTTCTGTTGTTAAACCGATTGCTCATAGTCTTGCAGGTAAGCTAGTATAAAACTTGTGTGTGTGTGTGTGCGTGTGTGTGTGTGTGTGTGTGTGTGTGTGTGTGTGTGTGTGTGTGTAATATCACCTCGATGTGAACAGACATAAAATAAAACATTGATTGATTGAGTCCAGGACGTCCACCTCAACTTGCCCCAGCTCCTGAGTTCTGACGATGTAGAATGTAGTCTTTAATGAGTTTGTTACAAGTGAATTCCGCTGTATAATATAAGTGTGTTAGAAACGCCACGCACCACAGATCTGATGGTGGTTTTTTTGAGGACTTTTTCTTTCTTTTCTGGTCTATTTTTTTTTTTTTTTTTTTGTTAACTCGTTGGCCATAGTTCAGACAACAATGGCAGTAAGAATATGTTATTGTAAAATGACTGACTGTTGAGCTTTTAGGCAAAAGTATGCAACAAGATGTTTGTGTTCCCTGAAGTAAAAGGTTGAACTTGAGTGCTTAACAAATCTGGGTAATGGTCTAAACCATTTTTGCAACAGATTCTTATGTACTATATTTTTTTTATCTTCTACGCTTCATCTAAAAAATACAGATTTCTTTTTAAAAAAATATAAAAAAGCAAATTTGTTTTCTCCAATTAATACAAATGAACACTTTACTGATGCCTGGTTCTTACCAGTCACATCCTTTTTCCTGTGGTAAGTAAGTAAACATAGTGCTTAATGTCCACAGTAACCGTATGGCTTATTAGGGACGGCCCTGTGGTAAAAACACATGTTCACTTTTGTATGCATTTCCATGGTTGGTTTCCAGATTAATATTCCATGGTCATACCTGTTTTCTCGGTGGACATAAATTCAGCCAAAAACATGCTTCAAATTTTAAAACTGGTTGCACAATGTGAAAGGCCAGCATATTCTCTAACAAGCAATTTCCACAATTATTTAACCGATGGAAACACCTTGAACATTCCACAACCGTAACTGAGAATGCAAAGAAATTTGGGACTGAAGCATTCCAAACGTGTACCATGAACCACATCCTTCACGTTCGCAACACTCTTTTCACCACACTTGAAGTCTGATAATTTATGCATGATGAAAAACGAAATCTCATTGCCACAATCTGAATGCCCATCCAAACTCACATGCCCTTCCATTCAAACATCCACACCAGAAATGAGGGGAAGCACTTCTGAGGTCTGAAAGGGGAAGAGTGGTGGGGGAGGGGAAGGGGGGGGAAGGGGTGCACACCATATGCAGTCACAATTCTGAAGCGGTTAAAAAAAAAGAAAAAAAAAAAGTCTTATTCTTTGTTTCCATTAAGCATTCCAGCCAAGTTCAGTTGCTCATTTCCGCATCACACCGGGCCCACACTCCAAGCAGCAACTACCGGCCTGCCTTTCATCGCATCTCTGACGTAGGTGGTTACGCCACGGCCGATCCCAGCTCCCTTTTCTTTCACGAGCTGATGGAGAACAGGCCATTGTCTATCAAATCAAATCAATCTTTATTATTCATCATATTTGAATTGTTTTCCTTGGACACGTGGGCTCAAGACCCCTTCCCGCCACGCACTGACGGAGGATGGACAGTTATCTTCCCTTGCTTGTTGTGCACTGTCACAAAATGGCCATCTTCCCCTTCCATGCATCAAGAGAAAGTGGCTGTCAGTTTTTAAGGCTACAGGCTACTTTGCCATAGCCGAGTACAGCAGACACAGAGTAGCTGAGTGAGGTAACTCGGTAGATCCAAACACACGAAAGGTTAACAAATCTGAGTGGGATAACTCGGTAGATCCAGACACACGAAAGGTTAACAAATCTGAGTGGGATAACTCGGTAGATCCAGACACACGAAAGGTTAACAAATCTGAGTGGGATAACTCGGTAGATCCAGACACACGAAAGGTTAACAAATCTGAGTGGGATAACTCGGTAGATCCAGACACACGAAAGGTTAACAAATCTGAGTGGGATAACTCGGTAGATCCAGACACACGAAAGGTTAACAAATCTGAGTGGGATAACTCGGTAGATCCAGAACACACGAAAGGTTAACAAATCTGAGTGGGATAACTCGGTAGATCCAGACACACGAAAGGTTAACAAATCTGAGTGGGATAACTCGGTAGATCCAGACACACGAAAGGTTAACAAATCTGAGTGGGATAACTCGGTAGATCCAAACACACGAAAGGTTAACAAATCTGAGTGGGATAACTCGGTAGATCCAAACACATGAAAGGTTAAAAAATCTGAGTGGGATAACTCGGTAGATCCAACACATGAAAGGTTAACAAAATCTGAGTGGGATAACTCGGTAGATCCAACACATGAAAGGTTAACAAATCTGAGTGGGATAACTCGGTAGATCCAAACACACGAAAGGTTAACAAATCTGAGTGGGATAACTCGGTAGATCCAAGCACATGAAAGGTTAAAAAGAACGTTATGTATTAGGACAAAAACACAATCTGCACGTTTTGGGGGTAAAATCCTGTGTCAAGCTACAAAGCAACGCTTAAAGAGTGAAAAACGAAAAATGAAAGAAAAAAGTTAAATTGCTGATCTGTTTTTGGTTGCGCTATGTTGTTTTCCTGTTTATATTAAAAATAACGTTCTTTTGGGCCTTTTGTGTGTTTGGGTCTTATTTTAGAACACAAGCAGTCATTCTTGTTTCAGATTTTTAAAATTATTTTTTTGGTGGGTTTTCAGACCAAAAAGCTACAGGCAATACAGATGTGGGTTCAATTCTCCTGGTGTGGCAAGGGATTTTTCTCCCCGATTCAACTTTCACCGCAGACTCTCTTACAGTGTTTGTACAGCCCCTGTGGGCGATCGCATACATCAACATCTGCACACACATTAAAAATCCCAGACACTGGCAGTCATACCACTATTTGGACACTTGAAAATGCCGCACACACTCGTAGGAATGGGTAGCGCTGCTCTTGCAGCTGCTGTAGCCTTACCCAGGTAAGACAACCCAAACTTCACGCAAGGGATTAGTGAAGTATAAGAAGAAGAAAAAAGGGTGAGGGTGGGGGACAGGGAGCAGGGCAGACCAGCTGTCAACGCTTGTAGCATGCACTAGACCTAGAGCTGTCATATCTGAGCCAAGTCGGTCCCTTGCCAACAGTTTGCATGTACAGAGCATCAACAAGAGTGTGTACAATTAAAATTAAGCACAGAAGTGTCTCACACCCCCCCACAACGCCTGGCTGCGTTTGATTGAGGAGTTGACACAGTGACCAGAGAACCCACAGGCTATGGCAGCGAAGTTGTATCCCCCCCCACAGAACTGCTGAGCACAAAACTGCCATTTCAAAGTGGTCCAGTCAGACACTGTTTCAAAGGCAACACTGGGGTAAACGTCTGACAGGTTGGAGCGCATATGGGCTTTCCCGAGCACACAGATACCATCCTGAACAGAACAGGACTGAACCGAACCGAGGGTTGCCACGCTGCCTTCTTCGCGAGCTGATCCGCAACTGCCCGAGGGGCCGTAAGGCTGCCTTCCTTCCTTCCTTCACAAGCTGATCTCCAGGGGCTTCTTGGACTTCGCCCCCGGCTCCCCTTCCAGTTTTTTCAGCAGAATCTCGGCGCCTTTGAAGGTCATCTTCTTCAGGTACTTCTTCAGCGGGGATAGCTGCGACACCAGCATCTGAGTGACCTGGGCGTTCTCCACCTCCAGCAACCTGCAAACGGGAGAGAGAGATGTCATCAGCAGGTCTTCCTTCGCAAACGTGTAGGTAACTACACTCCCTGGGGCATGGATAGTTCAGTGGAAAGGTCTCAGGTTCGAGTCCCAGCAGGAGCGGCAAGAGAATTTTCTTCTCCAGGGTCAACACTTTCTGTGCTGACTTTTATTTCGGTATCAAGTCGAGCCCTGTGTTACTGCAGTCGGGCATAAAAGATCCCGGTCATTCTGGCCAAAGTGCAGGTTACAGCTAAACGTGCATGCACCCTATGCATGTGGGTTTGCATGAAGTGACACTGTAAACTGGTGCATGACTGCATGGTGTACACAGAATGTGCGCCATGACGCCAGCAGTTTCACGTGGCACCAGCCATGCAACAACCAAGTGTTGCTGTAAATACACCACTTCGAAGGATATTCAAAACAAGCTACAAAACTAAGGCCATGTTCATCCATTCAAAATCATATGTGACAAGAGCACAGTGAGTCTGCTTGAGAGCTGAGAACAGCATTATACGGGCCTAAAATGCAGCCCAGAAAATATGGCTGCAAGACTGAAGAAAAACAATGTCTCTTGTGAGAGCATCAACCAGGGTTCGTACAGAAAAATCCATTCAAAATTCACAAACTTTTCACAAACCTTTGCAATATGGGGCAAAAAAAAGCAACAGGAAGGTATGCAACTCTGCTGCACATCTGGTAAAGGGGCGCAACCCTTACTGTAGCCAAAGGCCGATGCACTCTATCCATCAAAACTGATAGGAAGTGCAATCTCTGTGATTTTGCTCAGCAATTAATTAATTAATTTTTTTAAACTCCTGTTTGGTCTTAGGAAGTGCAGTTTCTGACAGATAAGCTGATAGTTTTTCCCTAGCGCGCTGAAGACCACAAAATTCGCAAACTTTCACAGACCCCACTCAGTTTCCACAGACTTTCAAGGCCTTGAAAAGCTTATCCCATTTTCCCTAAACTTTCAAAGACCTTCAAAGACTGTGCGAACCCTGTCAACTCACGTGACCAGTATGAAGCAGCCTCTGTTGCTGGCTGCCCAGGCTTTGTAGGTGCTGGCATCAGCTGCATTCAGCAGCGCTACTGAAAACAGTGCTGCAACAACAACAAAAACACGCCACAATGACAAACTGATCATACGCTTCAAAACATTTAAACATATAGACTCATTTTTTAAAATATGCCACAATGACAAACCGATTATAGGCTTCAACTCGACGCGTTTTAAGTTACAGACTCATTTTTCTGCGTTTAAGCAGCCTAAATGCAGAATGAACGTGGTGGCCCTAATGCTGTCCACACCAACATAGGCTAGTACTGAAAAAACTTTCCTGTGTACCAGCCACTAATGACCACAAATTATTTAAGAGAATTTGGATTCATGCATCAGCGTCTCTTACTTCCGTTGATCCCTCACAGGAAATTAGAGAAATTCTATTTCAGACCACTGAAGAATCCCATGCCTGAATACGTGCCCACATGGGAACTGAGGGACTAGCCCCAAAATAGATAGATTTTGTTGTTTTTTTCCCGCATAGCAGACAATAATGCAAAATATTTGTTGGTCACACAACTAAAAGAAAACACATAAGGGCACAAAAATAACAGGCAGACAACAATAAAGCAGGCAGACAAACAACAAATAAAGCGGCAACAAAACATAAATTGCCAGGTCCACCACTATGACCAACAAACATTAAGAGACATTTGGATCAGACACGAACAACATTAAAGCAGGCAGACAAACAACAACATAAAGCAGGCAGACAAACAACATAACGCAACACACATAAAGCAGGCAGCACAAGACAACAACATAAAGCAGGCAGACAAACAACAACATAAAGCAGGCAGACAACAACAACATAAACAGCAGACAACACATAAGCAGACAAACAACAACATAAAGCAGGCAGACAAACAACAACATAAAGCAGGCAGACAACAACAACATAAAGCAGGCAGACAACAACAACATAAGCAGACAACAACAACACATAAAGCAGGCAGACAAACAAGCAACATAAAGCAGACAAACAACAACATAAAGCAGGCAGACACAAACAACAACATAAAGCAGGCAGACAAACAACATAAAGCAGACAAACAACAATATAAAGCAGGCAGACAAACAACAACATAAGAGCAAACAACAGCATAAAGCAGGCAGACAAACAACAACATAAAGCAGGCAGACAAACAACAATATAAAGCAGGCAGACAAACAACAACATAAAGCAAACAACAACATAAAGCAGACAAACAACAACATAAAGCAAACAACAACATAAAGTAGGCAGACAAATAAAACATAAAGCAGGCAGACAAACAGCAACATAAAGCAGACAAACAACAACATAAAGCAGACAAACAATAACATAAAGCAGGCAGACAACAACATAAAGCAGGTGGACAAACAACAACATAAAGCAGGCAGACAAACAACAACATAAAGCAGACAAACAACAACATAAAGCAGGCAGACAATGACGTAAACCAAACGGACAAACAACGACGTAAACCAAACGGACAAACAAAAGCCCTCCTCACCGTCCTTGCCCTGGTGCATGAGCTCCCGGTCGCAGGCGAGGATCTTCTTCAGGGTGATGTGGCCGGCCGGGTCCTCCACCAGACTCAGCTTCTTCTCCTTGCCTTTGCCGTCCCCAGTGTAGCTGGGGTCCGAGGACGCCACCACCGTGTTTGCCAGCGCCTCCATGGCAGCCGCCGTGTTGCCTGCAAGCGGCAAACCCATACCGGGTGTTTAGAGGACATCATGGTCATGCTTTCAGCCTCACTTCGCAGCAGAAAACAGATCACGGCACAGTGGAAAACTTCATCCGTCTTGAGTCTCTGTGTGCTGCCCATTTTAAGTTGTGTGTAAACTAAGTGTTGCAGAGTCAGCACGCTCCTGTGTGTGGGGGGCGCCCGTGCGTGCGCATGCATGCACTTGCGGGAGTCTCTACGGACACATTTTTGCACTTCATCAATGCTGTAATTATTACTATGCCAGTATCAATTAATAAGACCATCCGCAAAACCAGGCAAAAACGGTCTTACTGCATACAAAGTGCAGACAAAATGACCCCTGGGAGTTGCGTAAATGCAGCATTTCCACCCAGAATGCCGACGCTCTCTTTCGGCAACCCTGCACTAGAGCGACACATCACTTGATGTGGAAAGCTCCCAGTGTTCATCCAGGTTTCCAGCTTACTGCTTCAAGTCTCATCTCACATCAATGCTATATATAGATCCCTGAAATCACAGTGCAGCTGCTGGGGTGGCGGCTAACACTACATTTGTATAGAACAGATCTAGGGAAAGGACGGTAGGACGAAAAACAAGGAAACAATAATACACGAGCGCTTTCGACAAGTTGTCTTCTTCATTTGTATGTCTAACACCTGTGTGTGACCCTCTCCTACAAAATCAGTCTCATGTTACATTTTGGGTGCTCTGAGATGTGCATTTACGTAACTGCCAGGGGTCATTTTGTCTGCACTTTGTATGAAGACCGTTTTTGCCTGGTTTTGAGGATGGTCTCTGAAAACCACAGCCCCTGCTGATCGTTTTGGTATTTAAATGAAGAGACTAGGGAAGAGAGGGAGGGAAAGGGGGTGGACAGGAGCGGGGTGGGGGGGAGAAAGAGATGCCGAAAGAAGGTGGGGGGCAGGAGAAAGAGAGAGAGTGAGATGCAGAGAGGATGGGGGACAGGAGAGAGATGCAGAGAGGGAGATGCAGGCAGAGGGGCGGGGGGGGGGGGGGGGGGGAGGGGGAGAGAAATGCAGGGGGGATGGGGGGGGGGATGAGAGAGAGAGAGATGCTGGGGGGGGCAGGGGGGGGGGGGGAGAAAAACCGCCAAATAACAGTGAAGGGGTACCTGAGGCATGAGAGAGGATGAGGGGAATGATGAGCGAGGTGTGGCTGTTGGACAGAAGGTCAGCTGCGTGGTCCGTCAGGTACGTCAGCAACGTCCCCGACACGTAGTCGCGAAGCTCCTGGGCCCTGACGGCTGCATCCTTCTTGCTGGAAACATGCCAACAAAACAACAACATGAGCAAGCAAAGATCACTGCGTGGCTGCAAACGCGCAGATGAAACATTGGCATGAGCTTGTTTGTATTCCTAAGAAAGATCACTTCTCCTAGGACAGTGTGGACTAAAGTTCTGTTAGCAAAAATTGGTCTCCACACTTTCTTTTCAAACTCTTTTTCTAGCCACTTTACAGCCATCTTCCTTATAGACTATGTCATGCCATGTCGTGATGTTTGTGACTGTACTCTATGAGAAAAAAAACAACTTGCCCTAACATGATCTGCATGGTTTACTGGGTCTACTGGTTTAATATTCTCAGTGATTGTGCTTGACATTTTTCAAACCTGTGTGACATCTATAAGAGGGCAAAAAGTGGTTCGCAGAAACCGGTCAGATAATTATGGTAACCGTCTATGGTAACTGGTCAGCTACGCGGCCAGCCATGCCATTAGAGCTGTACTACTAGCAAACACTAAGCTCCCTTCCCCATCCTGAACAACACACACACAGGCGTGCGCTCACATGCACTCTCTCACTGTCTTGCATTTTGTATTTTTTGCCTTTCTGAGAACTGTTCAAAAAGAATAACAGCCAGTACATCTGAACCATTGCTGCAGGGTTGGGCTACTCAAAGCGGGGACAATTTCACCATCAACACACCTGGTGGGGTGGGGTTACTGTAAATTGGGGGTGATTTCACCATCAACACACCTGGTGGGGTGGGGTTATTGTAAATAGGGGTGATTTCACCATCAACACACCTGGTGGGGTGGGGTTATTGTAAATAGGGGTGATTTCACCATCAACACACCTGTTGGGGTGGGGTCACTGAAAGTAGGAGTGATTTCACCATCAACACACCTGGTGGGGTGGGGTCACTGAAAGTAGGAGTGATTTCATGATCAACACACCTGGTGGGGTGGGGTTACTGTAAATTGTGGTAATTTGGGACGATTTCGCCATCAACACACCTGGTGGGGTGGGGTTACAGTAAACTGGGATGATTTCACCATCAACACACCTGGTGGGGTGGGGTGACAGTAAACTGGGATGATTTCACCATCAACACACATGGTGGGGTGGGGTTACAGTAAATTGGGACGATTTCACCATCAACACACCTGGTGGGGTGGGGTTACAGTAAACTGGGACGATTTCACCATCAACACACCTGGTGGGGTGGGGTTACAGTAAACTGGGACGATTTCACCATCAACACACATGGTGGGGTGGGGTGACAGTAAACTGGGACGATTTCACCATCAACACACCTGGTGGGGTGGGGTTACAGTAAACTGGGACGATTTCACCATCAACACACATGGTGGGGTGGGGTTACTGTAAATTGGGGTGATTTCACCATCAACACACCTGGTGGGGTGTGGTCCCTGAAAGTAGGGGTATTTTCACCATAACATACCTGGTGGGGTTGCTATCTCCCTGCTGCAGCACCTGGGCGACGTCGGGGCAGAAAAAGCGCTGGTCACGTCGCACCAGAAGGTAGGTCAGCACCTTGCGCCCGTTGGTGTCCAGCATCAACTCCCCGACACTCTTCATCATCTCCTGCACATCAACCGCATGGCATGAGTATCAACAAGCAGGACAATGCACTGACATGAACAGTGGCAAACAGGACAACTACCTGGCATGAACATCAGCAAACAGGACAACCATCTGGCATGAACATCCGCAAACAGGACAACTACCTGGCATGAGTATCGACAACCAGGACAATGCACTGGCATGAGCATTGGCAAACAGGATGATGCACTGACATGAGAATTGGCAAACAGGACAATGTGCTGACATGAACATAAGCAAACAGGACAATGCGCTGACATGAACATCAGCAAACAGGACAATGCACTGACATGAACATCAGCAAACAGGACAATGCACTGACATGAGAACTGGCAAACAGGACACTGCACTGACATGACCATCAGCAAACAGGACAATGCACTGACATGAACAGTGGCAAACAGGACAATGTACCGACATGAATATCAGTACAGGACAATGCACTGACATGAACATCAGCAAACAGGACAATGCACTGACATGAACATCAGCAAACAGGACAATGCACTGGCATGAACATCAGCAAACAGGACAATGCACTGGCATGAACGTTCAAACAGTGGAAACCCTTGACAAAAGACCACCCTGATGTAGGCTGAAGTAGAGAAACAAAAACAGCAACTCACATCCAGAATGGCCTTCTGCACCAGCACAGTGTCGTCGACGCTGTCAAAGATGGCCAGCAGCACCATGTGACCCGCCTCGTCCTTACACACCTTGACGATGTGACCCTTCAAGCCTTTGATGATCACCTTGCGATCCTGCCCACCAAACAAACACCGCAACACTTTGTAGCCATAATCCTTCATCAACAAATGATCCACACACTCACACACACTCTCTCTCACACACACAGAGGAACAAACACTCTCTCTCTCTCTCTCACACACGCACACAGGAACACATACAGGAACATACACTTTAACACTTCATAGCCACAATACTTCATCAACTGTTTACACAAGCACACACATACACACACAGTCAAAAACACACACAGGAACATAACACATGCATGCACACACACAGGACATGCACTGCACATGCATGCACACACACAGAACATACACTGCAAGTGCAACACTCCATAGCCACATACTTCATCAGCAACTGGTCACACACACACACACAGGAACATGCATACACACCCGCAAAATACAAACACAAATAGTCCCTAAACCACACACATACTCCCAGATACAGATCACACACACCACACACTTACTGAGTTCCCCCCTCACCCACCACACAGATACACTCACAGACACAGATGCATACCAACAAACATATACTCACTGATACAAACATACACACAGGCACACACAAAAACACTGAAACACACACACACACACTGAAACAATGAAAATAAAGCATTCTTAACGACAGGTCACAAAATCGAAAGCAAGACTGGGCACTGTAGAGTCTCGGCACCGTATTGACCTGGAGTCATCCTTAGTGAGCTCAGTCACCGAGGATCACGATCAAAAACGAGGATGGACTGCCATTTAAGTGCATTTCAACCTCGCTTTCAATTTCATGACCCGCTGTGACCTCCCTCCTGAATATTTTTAAGAATGGTCCATTCAGCTTCTGGCTCTCTCAACCCGGATCACTCTCAAACAAACACACTGGGAAGGACAGTGGAGCCTACTGTACACAAAAACTCCCCTTTGAGACCAACCCACCTTAGCGGATCCACCCCAGACGCAGGCCATGGCCACCCGAGCTCCTTCCTTGGTGTGCACCATGTGTATCAACGATTCCCTCAAGGCCTCCGTCATGTCCTGAGCACCGAGAAAAAAGACTGTCATGTTTTATCACTGCACCATACGTATCAACAACTCCCTCAAGGCCTCCGTCATGTCCTGAGCACCGAACAAAAGACTGTCATGTTTTATCGCTGCACCATACGTATCAACAACTCCCTCAAGGCCTCCGTCATATCCTGAGCACCGAGCAAAAGACTGTCATGCATTATCATTGCACCATGTGGATCAATCACTCCCTCAAGTCCAGAGAACCTAGCAAAAAACACTCTCATGCTTTATCACGGCAACATGTTTATCATGTGTGTGTGTGCGATTCTTTTTTCTGTTATCATTACTTGTAACTGTATATATTTCTACATTCAACTACTATGTATAGTTGCACTTTTGGGAAGGGGTGGGTAAGTAAGTAAGTAAGTTGAATTATGGTTATATCAGGGCGAAAAGGGGTGGGTGGGTCAGGGCTGTTTATACTTTATTGGTATGAGTGTTCATTGGTAGTTTTTAGCTTGCGAGAACTTACGTGTATACACTGTGTGTTATCTGTTGCTGTGAACATGCAAGCTTTTTTGTGGAAGTTTTTTATGCGCTATATATACATTTTCATTCAGTCATTCATTCACTCACATCAACGACTCCCTCAAGACCTCCATCATGTCCAGAGCACCAGGCAAAACATTGTCATGCGCAGTCACTGTAACACAGCACTGTACACACTTAACTGAACCGGGCCATTTTTTTTGCCTGAGGATGTACCTCTGGTGGAGTTTCTGTACCTTGTATTTACTGGCACGCTAGGTGAGAGTTACCGCAGGAAGTCAGGTCTGCTTGGGCGACATCAACTTTTCAACAACAACAAAATTTCTCAAGTCACCTACACACAGAACATGATGCCATTCGAAAACAGCTGGTTCGTGTGCAGACAGCAATATTTTCTGTGCTTTAAGAATGACAGGCCCTTTCTACAAATGTGGTCAGATTACACTGTCACATGCCCGTGCTAAAATGTGCATGGCTTGCTTATTTGCAACTGAAGACTCACCTTCTGAAGTTTGCTATCCGCATACTTGAAGAAATCAAAGAAGATCTTGTGCACCATTGACAGAGCCAAGATTTGCCTGATGGAAGAAAGAATGCCACAAAATCAATCGCATGTAATAATTACCTTGATTCACATGAAAGAGAACAAGAAAAAAAATTGCCAATTCTTGTGCGCCAATTCTCAAACTGCTCATCAGTAGCAGTATCACACATGCCAACGCACACAAAACTGTCTCTGATCCCAACCCACTGTTAGCAGCAAGGCCAAGCTAAAGAGTGTAAAGGTCAGCTCACTTGTCAATCAGCCATTGACAGTAAGGGCAGGCTAAAGACTGTAAAGATCAGCGCAAACTGTCAGTGACGGTAAGGGCAGGCTAAAGACTGTAAAGATCAGCGCAAACTGTCAGTGACGGTAAGGGCAGGCTAAAGACTGTAAAGATCAGCGCAAACTGTCAGTGACAGTAAGGGCAGGCTAAAGACTGTAAAGATCAGCGCAAACTGTCAGTGACGGTAAGGGCAGGCTAAAGACTGTAAAGATCAGCGCAAACTGTCAGTGACGGTAAGGGCAGGCTAAAGACTGTAAAGATCAGCGCAAACTGTCAGTGACGGTAAGGGCAGGCTAAAGACTGTAAAGATCAGCGCAAACTGTCAGTGACGGTAAGGGCAGGCTAAAGACTGTAAAGATCAGCGCAAACTGTCAGTGACGGTAAGGGCAGGCTAAAGACTGTAAAGATCAGCGCAAACTGTCAGTGACGGTAAGGGCAGGCTAAAGACTGTAAAGATCAGCGCAAACTGTCAGTGACAGTAAGGGCAGGCTAAAGACTGTAAAGATCAGCGCAAACTGTCAGTGACGGTAAGGCAGGCTAAAGACTGTAAAGATCAGCGCAAACTGTCAGTGACAGTAAGAGCTGGCTAAAGACTGTAAAGATCAGCGCAAACTGTCAGTGACAGTAAGGGCAGGCTAAAGACTGTAAAGATCAGCGCAAACTGTCAGTGACGGTAAGAGCTGGCTAAAGACTGTAAAGATCAGCGCAAACTGTCAGTGACAGTAAGAGCTGGCTAAAGACTAAAGATCAGCGCAAACTGTCAGTGACAGTAAGAGCTGGCTGAAGACTGTCTGCTCAGTTGTCAATGAGACGGTGACCCTTTTTATTTATAGTGCAGTCAGGCTAAAGACTGTAAAGGTCAGCTCACCTGTCGGTGATAGTGAGGTCAGGCTAAGGACTGTAAAGGTCATCCCACTTGTCAATGACAGTGAGGACAGGCTAAGGACTGTAAAGGTCAGCTCACTCCTCAATGATAGTGAAGTCGGGCTAAAGACTGTAAAGGTCAGCTCACTCATCGACGACAGTGATGTCAGGCTAAAGACTGTAAAGGTCATCCCACTTGTCAATGACAGTGAGGACAGGCTAAAGACTGTAAAGGTCATCCCACTTGTCAATGACAGTGATGTCAGGCTAAAGTCTGTAAAGGTCAGCTCACTTGTCAATGAGGGGCATGAGACTCTCCTTCAGGTTGTGCATGATCATGTCCTTCTTGTCCGGCTGCGCCTGCAGGATGTCATCCAGGCTGCGCGTGGACTGCGTCTGTTGGGGTCAGCAAAGCACGTCTCAATCAAATGACGTCAGACTTCAAACACAGAACTATTTGCTTTTAGACACAAACTAAAAAATATAAAAAACAGGCTGCATGTGGACTGCGTCTGTCAGGGACAGTAAAGCACATCTCAATCGAATAATGTCAGACTTCAAAACACAGAACTATTTGCCTTTGGACACAAACTACACTGCCATAAGTGTCAACACCGCTTCGTCAGTGGACAATTTTATTTACGAGCACAATTCATCTGCCTCTGTGGACATGCTCTTCAAACCATGGCACTCATCAAAGTGAGGCGAAGAGGCCAAGGGATTCTACACCAGACATTCATCAGACAGAGTTTTGCCCTGGGTTCGATCCTCAGGACCCTGGCTCTGTGCTGTACTTGTCTTCTAGTCTGGCAGAGATAGCGGACTGAACATTTAGTTCCTTGGATAAGACGAAAAACATGCTGGACTGGTGTGCTTCTTGGCACACACATGTAAAAGATCCTTCAGCAGTTGTAAGTCAATAGGGAGCAAGGGAAGTTTCCCCAGTCGCCATGGCAAAATACCAAAAATGTCTTGCAAGGGATTAGTGAGACGTTAAATCAATTTAAAAAAAAAAAAAAAAAAAAAAAGCCTGCTAATAATGCAAGTGGATGTTGGTATGATACAGAGAATCAAGAAAACTGCGACACAACGCTGAAAGAAAACTGAACTGGAGCAGTCTGTTCACCATCATCCAAAATAACAAACTCACAAAAAGACCACGTTACAAAGTACAATATACATCACCAAAACACAGCTATGCAGACAAGTTACTGACTGAAACATAACTCCCTTCCTGGGAGGAGGGAAGAGATATCGCACATGCACGCACTTTGAACATAGTGAAGGCTGGCCCATAGAATTCTTCCAACAGGAAGAGTCTTTGGCTGGCATTGGCAAAGTCGTTGTAGGCGTAGTTGACGATGTCCGCCGCCTCCCTGTGTCTGATGAGCTTGCGAACGCAGCCGTGAAACTCCTTGATTATGCATCCTCTCTGGGCTTTGGAGCTGAAACAAAGGAAAAAGATACACATGCTGTATTTAGTGGGAAATAATATACTCATCCTTTAGGTTCAATAAAGCCATGCCAGCGTTGTAAGTACACCACTTCAGTGGATATTCAAAAACGTGCTGTAAAAAGCTAGTCGCTCATGCAGAATCACAAATGCGAGCGCAGTGAGTCTGCTCGAAAGCAGAGAATTGTGCTATATAAAAGCGATTAACAACAGCAACTTAAAACAAAATGTTTACCAAAATCATAATACATTCATGGAAAGAAAAACACACACGAAAAAACAGATTCAAGCACAAAAGTCATCAACTTACCCATACTTGAGCAGTTTGCGGATGATGAACTTGCCATACTTGTTTTTGCTTAGTTCTGCCACGTGAGCTGAAACAATGGGGGCAGACCACACAACGGTCAAGCAGCGTGAAAACCAATCCATCAGCTCGAATTCCAAAGAACTTTATTATTCATACCAAAAGCACCTCCCATGCATGCACACAAGCGCGCATGTATACACACATGCAATCTCGCTCACCATCGATTCTAACGGTGCTTTTGATCTCCCGGCCTCCATCCAGAATATCTGTCAGACTAAGACTGGTCAATTCAGCTTCTGGTTCTCTCAACTCAGATCACTCACAAAACATACAGAAAAGAGTAACGGAAACCGCTTGCAGACCTGTTTACCCCTTAAATGCACAAGTGTAGTTTGGGTAGTCTAAATGTGTAGTCAGGAGGTACAATGTGTAGTCATAGTGCATCAGTTGAAACTGGACTGATTTATCATTCACACATTCAGATTCTCATTCTCACTCAACGAGTCAAAATAACACACAAGAAACTTTGTCTATACAAACTTAATAAAACAACAAATACAATTATTTTGCTGTAGTGTAACACTGTAAGTGTAGTATGTTCTTTCTATCTCAGTTACAAATTTAGACAAGATAATCAGTTTGTCCAACACACACATACACACACACCAAGCACACACTTTCTCTCATCCTTTCTATGAGCTTGACTGAATTGATATAATTTTCAGAATCAGAAGACCACAGTGCCTGAAAATATAAACGTAAGGCGACAGCATGGCACTGCTACCAAGGTCTCAGCCACACACAAGTGGTGTAGATCCGTTCAGGTCTCTTGCTGGGCCGTGCACATGTGAATGTGGGAAAATTGTAAAGCCAACATCTTGACTCAGAATGAGAGTGCAGTTGTACAGATCAGTCCGCCAGTCTGCCAGTCAACCCCGGCCGCAAGCACCCTACTCAACAGCCTAGTACAAAAAAATCCGACCTCACAACAGTGTGAGCAACGAATTTTCTCATTGGCTGATCCCCAACAAAGTAGCCAATCACAACGCACGTTCTTTGTAAAGGTGATAAACATTTGCTCAAGGGAAATAACTCTCCGGACTAGTGCTATCGATGTTTACAAGTGCGGAAAAACTATATCAGTTTGTTTGCATTAAAATGAGAGAGGGGGGGAAGGGCGGGGAAATGGAGAAAGAGACAGACTTGAAGCTGGAAAAAAACTTTCCAATCGCCTTGAACTCCTTGTAGGACTTGCTCTCAACAGGTTGCTTACAGTCAAATCGACCACCATGCTTGCATGATAAAAGTCCGATTTGCAGGTGGTGCAAAGAGCAAGTTCGCTGCCTTTCCTTGAAGGAACCAAACATGGATAAGCTTAGTGGTCAGCTGGGAGAAACTTCTGGGATGGAACTTTCTTCCTTTTAATCGCAGCAGCAGAGCCTTTGGAGGCTAACACTGAGTCTTCTTCTGAAGAAGTTTCATACGCTCGCTTCTTCGACTCGGACATTTTCTCCCAACTGAAGGGAGTTTCGGATGTGTTCAGAACCTATGTTTGCGCCAAAACCAGCGCTGCTATTGCAAGACTTGATGCGCGCGTATCATAAGCGGGCGCATGTACCTTTTGAACACGGCGGCTGTGTCAAAAATAGGATCGCATCAAAAAAGAGGACCGAATTACGCTTGTCGCTATCGCGTAGCCGAAACGAAGTCATTTGCGTAGTTTGTGTAATGCAAGTGTAGATGCATAGTTTGGGCTTCAAATGTGTAGATTTCTACGCCAAATGCGTAGACTAAACAGGTCTGCGCTTCTTAACCTTCATTTCTGCATCTGCAGTACCCGACCAAGAGCTCCCATGATCACAGACAAGATCGAAGTAGTCTGTCAGAGCTATGATGCAGACAAGACAGTGAAGAGCGAACACCAACACCACGGCAGCGGTACCCACGTTTGATTTCCTCCAGTATGGCGGTGCGGTACTCGGGCCCCCCGTACTGCACCAGACACTGAATGATGCGCGCCGAGTCATGCACCACCGCCAGCTGCAAACACAACACGTCACTGCGATTACAGTTTACGCACGCATGTTAAAATACAACATGTCAGTTTACACACGTTTACATACAATAAAATTTAAAATGTTAAAATACAATGTCATTGTGAACCATGTGATTACAATTTACACACGCATGTTCAAATACAACATGTCAGTTTACACACATGTTAAAATACAATAAAATTTAAAATGTTAAAATACAATGTCATTGTGAACCATGTGATTACAGTTTACGTGCATATTAAAAATAAAATACATGTCATTGTGATTACAGTTTACACACAGGTTAAAATACATGTCATTGTGAACAATGTGATTACAGCTTACACACAGGTTAAAATACATGTCATTGACTCATTGGGAACAACGTGATTAGAGTATACACACATTAAAATACATGTCATAACTCATTGTGATTACAAAAAAGTTGACATGCATGTTAAAATACACGTCACTGTGATTATAGTTTACATACATGTTTGTTTTTTAAACATGTCACTGTGATTACACACATGTCATTGTGATTATAGCTCACATGCATGTTAAAATACATGTCATTGTGATTACAGTTTACATACAGGTTAGACTACAAGATGTCACTGTGATTACAGTTTACACACACATGTTAAAACTGTCACAGAAACTGTCAACATGATGCAAAGGGAAAATGGTGACAGATGAGTGGACAAGTCAGCGACATGAGACGAAGAAGACTGCATAACACCCTTTGTCACAGCAGGAATGCGATGGCAGGAGGGCTTCTCACAGTAACAGAGGAAAATGACAGCTTTTTGTTGTCTGAAGGGCTTGTCACTTATATCAGACAGAGGAAGATGACAGCTTTTTGTTGTCTGAAGGGCTTGTCACTTATATCAGACAGAGGAAGATGACAGCTTTTTGTTGTCTGAAGGGCTTGTCACTTATATCAGACAGAGGAAGATGACAGCTTTTTGTTGACTGAAGGGCTTGTCACTTATATCAGACAGAGGAAGATGACAGCTTTTTGTTGTCTGAAGGGCTTATCAGACGGAGGAAAATGACAGCTTTTTGTTGCCTGAAGGGCTTATCAGACAGAGGAAAATTACAGCTTTTTGTTGCCTGAAGGACTTCTCGGACATAGGAAAATGACAGCTTTTTGCTGCCTGAAGGACTTCTCGGACATAGCAAAATTACAACTTTTTGTTGCCTGAAGGAATTCTCAAAATGGGAAAGCTTTGTGCTGCCTGCATGGTTTCTCAGAAAGGGAAAAGTTATCAGCTTTTTTGTTGCTTGAACTGGAAGGGATTCTCAGAAAGGGAAAGGTAACAGCTTTTTGTAGCCGGTAGAGTGGCAGTTGAATGGAACAAGGGTTGGAAGTGGGTTTATGGCAGCTTTCTGATGCCGGTAGAGTGGCAGTTGAATGGAACAAGGATTGGAAGTGGGTTTACCTTGCTCAAAAGGCTTCACTCAGCTTCCTGCCCTACTGCGCTCATTTACAGATGAAACACGTAAAATATTACCATTTACAGATGAAACACGTAAAATATTACCATTTACGCACTCAGGAAAGCCCATACGTGCTCATGTGAGGTGAGGTAGCTATCGAGACCCATTCCTGATGCCACTCTCAGACTCTGACTTACCTCTTTGACTTTTCCCTCCACCTTGCTGTACAAGTCCTGACACAGCTCCTTCCGCTTCTCATCGGACAACTTCTGTCTGTAAGGGTAAAACGGAAAAACAACTCATTCGTTACAGCTGCATGTTCTCATTTTCTGCCTATTTATTCACTGAGTAAGTAACACCAACCCCATGTAATTAAGTTGTAAAGTGCTTTGAATGGATGGATGCGCTCTACAAATTCCCCATGATCCATATTTATTATCGTTACATTCCCATCTCCCAATGATTAAAGCAAAAATATTGCCTGTTAGTATACAACCAAGTGGCACTTTGCCAACGGAGATCATGCTGCACACTCAGACATAAATAAACTGTACCTACCTCCATAAGTCCTCCCAATGATTAAAGCACAAATACTGCCTGTTAGTATTATCTACTATACAACCAAGTGGCACTTTGCCAAGGGAGATCATGCCGCACACTCAGACATAAATAAACAGCACCCACCTCCGTAAGTCCTCCCATAATCCTTTGGCTTTCTGAATCAGTTCATAGTTGTTGCGCACCATCTTGCGCTCCTTCTTCTTCTCCTTCCAGGTCAGCTTGGGTTTCTTCGGAACTACCAAGAGAAAAACAGAAAATAAAGATACAAACCGTAGAAAAATTGATTGGATCTGAATCCAAATATAAGTTATATTTCTTCTCTAAGCACTTCTGTGTTTGCTTGTTTTTCACTTCTTTTTTTTATATGTGTTTTCTGCTAATACTAATGAACACTATCAAAACAGACTGCACAAGCCACAACTCACCAATATCTAGCACATATTCTAAAAAGCACAGTCCTAAAAATATAAGCATCAAAATTATGCAAAACAATTACAACTCACTTTGATTCCATTGGCATTGACAGTTTTTTTTTTACAATAAACTGAGCAAAACTACACACTGGTTCCACTTAGCATTATTGAGGGAGAAAAAAAAGTCCAATAATTTTTAAATCTCATCTCAAAAGTTCTGTAAACATGCTTACATTTCTTAGACTTTTGAAAATACTCATATTATGGCAACATGACATTTATAATCATATTATGGCAACATGACACTTATACTATTACAGCTAACTACAGAGAATTACACAAGAGAAGAAAACATTCAAATTATAAGAGGAAGTTAAAGACAATGGCAGCCACTGAGCCAAAGACATCATAATCATAACACCTGTTTATCACAATCATATCAACATTGATGCTCATCACACACACACACACACACACACACACACACATCTTCCGTAAAGTGACCTCCATCATATTCAAGCTTATGTCACTGTTGCATGCATACACACCCATCTTCTGTAAAGTGACCTCCATCATATTTAAGATTATGTCACTGTTGCATGCACACACACACACAGTGACACACACACTAGTATTGCACATGCACACACATGCATGCATGCACACACACACACACACACACACACACACACACACACACACACACACACACACACACACACACACACACTTTACCCACCCATTGTTTCATTGGGCAGTGTCTTGTCAAACTGTTTCTTGACTTTGGTGGACACTTTGTTCTTGCTGCTCAGTGTCTTGAAAGACTTCAGCTTCTTGCCAGCCTGTTTGAAAGGTACCTGTCCAACAAAATACACACAGGGTGAATGGATGATGTACCTCTGGTGGAGTTTATGTACCTTGTATTTACTCACATGCCAGGTGAGTTACTGTAGGCGATTTCAGAGGATGTACCTATGGTGGAGTTTATGTACCTTGTATTTAGTATTTACTCACATGCAAGATGTTATGGTAACTGTAGGTGATTTTAGAGGATGTACCTCTGGTGGAGTTTATGTACCTTGTGTTCACTCACATGCCAGATGTTACGGTAACTGTAGGTGATTTTAGAGGATGGACCTCTGGTGGAGTTTATGTACCTTGCATTTACTCACATGCCAGGTGAGTTATTGTAGGCAATTTCAGAGGATGTACCTATGGTGGAGTTTATGTACCTTGCATTTACTCGCATGCCAGGTGTTACGGTAACTGTAGGTGATTTTAGAGGATGTACCTCTGGTGGAGTTTATGTACCTTGCATTTACTCACATGCCAGGTGAGTTACTGTAGGCGATCTCAGAGGATGTACCTATGGTGGAGTTTATGTACCTTGTATTTACTCATATATTATGCCAGCTGAGGGTTACCATATATGTGACTACGGTTTCTGTTGTTGCATTTGTGACATCTTTTGAGTGCCAATTAACTCCCTTGCATGTTGATTCTACAGGCAGGGCAAATTTACACAACAGGCAGTTTTGAGCTTCTAAACAACTTGTGTGAGCTTTGTTACAGGTTTTTGCTTTGTTGGTATTTGAATTTGTAGCATTAGCAGACATGACACTTGCTGAAAAGGATCAACAAATGTGTACTGTGGTTCAGTTCAAGATGTCATCTGTGCACTCAGGTGGAGACAGTGGGTGTGATATTTGTATTTATTGCTTCTTCTTAATCTGTCTTTGAGTTTGAGGGTTATCTTGGCCTAGTGTGTGCTGGATTTTCTAGTGTCTACATTTAACATTACTCTAAATAATGGTATTTGACTGTCACAGTATCACTATCAGTACCAATGCTTGGGGCTTTTAATTTTTTTGTGCACACAGATGTTATTCTTGACAGCTTTCACATAGCACTGTTTTCTGCTCTCTGATGCAGTTTTCTGCTCTCTGAGAATCACAACGTTCCACAGGGTGTTTTTTCTTTAGTGCACAGTGGGTTATTTTAGCGTTCATAATCCACCAAACTCTAGGTCTAACATGGACTAACACACACATGAGGGACCTTGGTTAACAATAACAGTCTAATCCAAGGGACTTCTGTAGATGCTGATGCGTGCGCCTGCACACTGGGCCTATACAATTATTACAGTCATTGTTAGAATGTTACGATTGTAATGTGAGCCGGTTTGGCCTAGTGGTAAGGTGTTAGGCTGGTAAGCAGAAGGACCTCGGTTTGATACCACTTCAGCTCTCCTTTCTCTTCAGAAAGGTTGTGGTTTGTGGACACTGTCTTGTGACTTTGTCCATCACTTCCTACTGAAAGATTAAAATGGCTCTCATCACTGCCCATCTTAATGCAGAAGTCATTCTGGTGGTGACAGTGTGGCGATAGGTATATAATCTCCCTCTCCCCCCACCTCCATACCCCCTTCCCCCCGTCCCTAATAAGCCGTACAGTTTCTGTGGACATTAAGCACCATGTTTACTTCTGGACAGAAAGTGATTATGGGGAAAAAATCCCTTGTGCCACTGGCATCTCAAAGTCAAACTGTGTCAGCATCCCACTGGACTCAATACTCAGCCAACTGAGCTACATCCCTGGCCCTGCTCATTACAACATATCACACATTTATCGCCAGTCTTCATCTAATTAAAAAATTTAAGTGCTTGTTAGATTCAGACTTTCAGAGTCACAGGAAAAAAGGCATGTGCAGATAAATATTCATTATTATTAAGTTTAACTATAATAATTACAATAATAATGGAGATTTGTAAAGCACCTACCCCGCGGCTCAAACTCAAAGCTCTGAACAAACATGACAGCTGACACACATAAATTACAGCGATAACTATAACTGTTGTTATAACTATAATTATTACCTTCATGCACTTCGTCTTCTGGGCTGCCATGGTGCTGTTCTCTTTGTCGTGTACTTTCAGCTTCACCGGGCTTTCCTCCACCTACAATAATATTATTATTAATAAATAATGAAATATTTGTCAAGCACGAAACTGTAGAGTTAGTCTAACACAACAAAACAAAATACAGCTTTGCATGCTGTAGAGAATTAAAATTTTAACACACATGCTGGTATGAGTTAACCACTGTCATCAGCTGAATCTTCAGAGTGCTTTTGCTTCAGTTTGGCATAGCAATTAGCCATGCCTTCAAACACCATTGCGATAATCTCACAATCACATACATGCACTTACACTTTACAGTTACGCTTACTTTTTTTTACAGCTTACGTGATGGATCATAAAGTGAAAGGCAACAGTCACTGAACAGCGAGAAGACAATCAATGAATCAATCAATATTTTTTGTCTGTTCACATAAGGTGATTATATTATTTTTTTATTAGACTAAAAAAAAAAATCAATTAGAACTAGAAGACATTTTATTTTTAATCACTGATTCATATAATCATAATTATATGGAGCATGAACTCACTACTCCATCACAGCTTCAACAATGTGTTGCATTACATAGCATTGCCAATGTTGGACTGTTTGTCTCACTCAGTGAAAAATCACTGGTTGTCATCAACCACCGGACAGATTTTCAAGGGGTGTCATCACCCTGACTATGGAATTTAAAGAGTAAATTTCGTTCATGCATAACACATTCACACAGTGTAAAAACCTAAAGAGTGAATTGTTGGGGGGGGGGGGGGGCTCTGCACACATGAGCATGCATGGACACATGCACCCCCCACCCCCCCCCCGAAGTCAACTAAAATTTAATTCAAGAACTGGAGGGATAGTTTGCTAGCACTGTAGCACAGCAGTACTACTACTAGTAGTACTACTACTAGCACTAGCAATTTCAAAAGCACCAGAATTTGAAGGACTCACCTCAGGAATGCCCATAAGCTTCCTCGACGCCTTCCCCTTTGGAGATTTGGGAGACTTTCTGAAAGAGCCGTCAGCACCGTCGGGCTCCCCTCTGGCTTGCTGCACAGCCAGCTCCATAGTCCTGTCGGCCTGTCGGCGTTTCTTCAACGGCGAGTGGTGCTTTGACATCATGGTCGAGTCATCCGGAGGCATGATGGAGCTGATCTGACTCAGCGACTCTGGTGTCAGCTCCAGGAAACTGGAGCTGTCCCCTGGAGGTCCTTTCCGCTTCATTGGTGATTGGGCTGGACTTGTGTTTGTATCGCTAGCAGTACAAGTTGTAGTGGAGTGGGGTTCTGGTTCAATTGTGACGTTTTTGCGAGTTCTTTTAGGGACTGGAGACTTTCTGGCCGGACTAGGGCTGGCTGTGAATTTGACTTTGCTTTTTTTCAAGATGCTGACCCCTTCAGGATTTTCACGGTCACTCTTGCCCGATCTGTTCCGGGAGGAGAGAGACTGGCCATGCTTCTTCATCTCTTTAGTCGTAGTCTATTGTAGATTTGTAGAAGTATAACCTGCAACAAATGGATGAATGCTGATCATCATGTGTAGGTATATCTAGACTACTAACTTATAAAACCGAATAATGATATCATAACAGTAATAATGTAACCCATTTATTTATGAGTGGGATCTCATGCTGGTAACAGTAGAACTAGGGGTAAAAGTAGTACAAACTACAAGTACAAACTACAATACTAAGTAGTAAGTGGTATAAAAATGTAATTTACAATTATTTAAAAATAAATAAAAAAATGTGTGTGTGTGTGTGTGTGTGTGTGTGTGTGTGTGTGTGTGTGTGTGTTCTGTCTCATCAAGTTTGTTTTTAAATCCATGCAGGCAATTAATATTTAATGATGTGGTTTACTGATTTAGCTGTCACTAGTGACAGTTGTGTCACTGTCAGTGTCATTGTTCGTTGTTGTCACCTGCTGGATTCTGGGTAGCTGAGCCAGCTGAACAAGTACACGATTCATGAATAAAGCCTATTTAAGGTTACTAAAGTAAAACGTGTTTCAAATTTTAATACAAAATCTGGTATGTGCGCGTTCAGCTCGACGTAAGTTCGACCTGATTGAAGTTGTCTTGGTTGTTTGCTCGCTGTTTGTGAACACGAACCGGCCACTGTCCGTCACAATGAGACGTGTTACGCATGCTTATGAATCTCGACACCAAAGGCATTTATTGGAGTAGCCATTGAAACAAACACAATCGACTGAAAGAAATACTTGTCACAACAGTTTTTAATACACATCAACTAGTTTCTCTTTTAAGTTTCATTGCAGTTGTCCGCCGCCTGTTATCAACAGTTTCGAAACCCAAAACTTACGTTCAACGCAGTCAGACTTCCCACTATTTCAGACCATGAGGGGATACAGTGCCCACTTTGTAGTTGTCGTAATATATTGACGCCGTTTTTGATTTAACTAATTATAATATTCGTAGTCAAAACTTAGAAGATGGTTAATAACTAAAAGAAGTGATGACCTTTTGTCGTTTTACGTGATTCGATGCTACAACGATTCCCTTTTGAAGAATATTTACGACAAACCACCATTCTTGGAACCCCAAACCCCAATCAAACCCCAAACCCATGGCCTGCTCGAAAAGTAAAAAGCATAAAGTGGACAAGAAAAATCTTATTCGTAGACTAGTTGGTATGCGAAAAATATATACTACAGCAGGGTATTCATATAGTAGACACACGTTCGTACACCAATGCTTTATTCCCACATATACTACTTTTCGTCTTGCCCAGGAGTGACGGTCTTTGGAGTGCTCTTTCTCTGATTGCTAAAAGTCTCTGCGAGCCAGTGCACACAGAAAGTCTCCTGGCTTCCTCTTATCAGTAAAGCGAAGGCCATCTGTAGTTTAACTGTTGACTAGACAGCAGAAGTGTGTCAGGTCCTTGAATGCAGAGTTCTTAAAACTTGAAAGTTAATTGTGCTGCTGTAACCCGCAAAACACAATGATAGCCGCCAAACTTCTACGAGCGATTGTAATGGGGCCACCTGGTTCAGGAAAGGGTACCATTGCGTCTCGTATTTCCAAAGATTTTGGAATGGTACACCTCTCCAGTGGAGACCTGCTTCGGGCACAAATTTATGACATGACAGGCAAGGGCACAATGTCATTTTGTACACCTACTTTTGGGGCACGTTGTGAAAGTACTTTTTTCAGAGGACAAATTGTTTTACTTGTCTACACAGTTCACCACAGGCGCTTGACAATCTTTGGTTACAGGTAGTAGTACTCCGTCAGTAAGAATACCGGATCAGACCCAGTTGAGGATACATTATGCATTTTTATGTATTATTTTGTTGTTGGTGTTAATGGTATAAAACATATGTTATTTATGTTGTTTTTGATGCTTCATCATTTTTTTTCCTTCTCTGCATTGATTTGAATATTGCATCAGATGATTAGTTCTCTCTCCTTTCCATATTTTTATGCAGTAGCTCCCAGTAATGTCCTTGTAGTTTACCCATCCATTGTGGATGAAAGGGGTGTGACTGTGATGAGTATATAATAATTATACACTCATCACCTATTATATATTTGTATTTGTATAAATTATAAATATAAATAATACAAATTGTGTGAAATAGTAACAGCATGGTATTAGCAGGTATTGTCTATCAATATAATGAAGTCAGCCTCTCTGTCTCTGTCTGTCTGTTTCTCTCTGTCTGTCTGTATCTGTGTGTGTGTGTGTGTGTGTGTGTGTGTGTGTGGTGTGTGTGATGAGGACTATTATAAATATGAGTTACCCTTGTGGACTGTCAATCATAGTACTATGAGTATGAAACTTTTTTGAAAGTTACTTTGACTTTGGGTTTGACGAAAAATTAATATGAACTTTTCTTCACATAACTAACAAACAAAAATACATACATATATTATATATTATTACCAAAAGAACTACATAACTAGCCATCTAATTATAAGCTTTGTCCAACAGGTAGAACTAGAGATCAACATGAATCCATAAACTTTCAGTCAAGAACTTGGGTACATTTTTGAAATAATGCCCAGTTTATTTTATATATATATTGATTATTTTATTTTAGAAAACATGTTTCATGAGTGATGATAAGCTAGACTGGATACACATTCATGAATAAACACTGTCAGGTGTCGTACTTATTATTGCATAGCTGTCAACCCCTGTCCTTAGTCCAGAGTTTGTGAACCTGTATTTCCCTTATGCAGGCTGGGATCTTTTGTTTTTTCACTGGTACCAGCGGCATTTTGAATTCCAATTGGCACATGTGGCAGTGGAACTGGAAGGAAGAAGCAATGTTGTGCTAAATATGCATGCACAACTTCAAATCTCACTTCTGATGAGATTTCTTAGCCTATTGCACTAGGCCAGCCAGTGTGCATTTGGTGATGGTGTTCATTGGCTGCTCATTTAACAGTTTTTCAATCTTTTTGCTCTGTTTAAAACAGCAACAAAATCTCATGAAAATTATGTTTCCCTGTATCCATTTTCCAGTATGGCCATATCCCCCCAAAATAATGAAAAACCTGTATTTTATACTGGTAAACTGTATGGGTTGACAGGTATGTTATTGGCTAGCCTGTGGCATGTGGTGCTGTCTTTGATGTTTGGTACGAGGTGTATGCTCATGTCGCCTGAGGAAAAAATCAGTTAAGTTGCAGGCTAGCCGCTAGTTCAAGTGATGAAGTAGTTGCAGGCGTGTGTGTGTGTTTTTTTTGGGGGGGGAAGAGACTGGGAGAGAGAAGGGGTTGCGAGATTGTGTGTGTGTGTGGGGTGGGGGGGGGGTGCACTTGTGTGTGGATGCAGGGGAGGAGGAGGGATAGAGTGAGATATGCAATGCATTATTAAATTAGGTTGTATATTGTTGTAATATTTCATGTATAGCGCTTTGAGCCTCACACATGTATAGTCATAGAGGGATTTGGTGCATTAGAAATGTACATTTATTATTATTATTATTAACATCTGGATTAGAACTTATTAGTAATAATACAAGTGTTGTGTACATCACTACATCAGTACATGTATGTATACAGTCCATCTGTGAATTATGGTTAGTCACTCAATCAGATTGTTTTGTAGATTTACTCAAACAAATAAAAAAGTCAGAGAGGCATTTTAAGTTAATTTACCCTATCACAGCCGGGCAGGAAAATGTTAAATTTAAAATCCTGTAGCTTTTTCACTCTTTCTCACCATTAGCACGAAGGAAGGATTTGCATCAAGATGCACAGTTAATGAAAGCTGGTTTGCTATATTATGACTGGCACATTTCCCAATAGCAGGCCTCTATGTGTGCATTTTTTTTATCAAAAAAATGTATCGGTTGAGGCAGTGAAACTGAAAGGGTTCAAACTAAATCCATTATTTTGTTTTAATTTTTTATCATTGCTGTTTTGTTGCAGAGGCGGGTTTGATAGCCAAAGGATTTATGGATGAGGGTAAGCTGGTCCCTGATGGTATCATCACCACAATTGTTGTGGATGAACTGAAAAAATATGAGCAAGACAGCTGGCTTCTTGATGGTAAGTTTAGAAGATTTCTGTTTTAGCATTTTGGTCATGTCTGACACTGTTATGTACAGGAAGGTTGGGTTGGATGTGACCTGGAAGGGGGGAGGGGGTTGGGGGGTATGTGGAGAGGACAGGCTCCCATTAGGGAGTATTTTAAGGGACTGGGACTCCCTGCTACAACTTTTAGAGGGCCCCTGGGCAGTTTTAAAGGGTTGGTCAAGTCTAATATGAAACAGCTGTGCAGAAACATTCTGCTTTGCATATATATGATGCCCTTTGTCCTTTCTACAAATCTGTATCAGTTCTGGGTTCAGTTCTGTCAGACAGTGTCACTTTTAGTTGTACGCTTTTACTGTTGTAGGTATGTTGGCGTATTAATATTATAACAGTAATGGTTTTATAAAAATTCAAAAGCCTATTCTCCTTAGGCTGTTAATGCTCTCCATGTCAGTATTACCCTGGTGGTTGGCAGCCCTGCCAACTCTGTAGATATAGTAAACATGGTGCTTAACGTCCACAGAAACCGTACGGCTTAATAGGGACGGGGGGAAGGGGGTATGGAGGTGGGGGGAGAGGGAGATTATATACCTATTGCTACACTGCCACCATCAGAATGACTCCTGCATTAAGATGGGCAGCGATGAGAGCCATTTAATGTTTCAGTAGGAAGTGATGGACAAAGTCACAAGACAGTGTCCACAAACCACAACCTTTTTGAAGAGAAAGGAGAGCCGAAGCGGTATCGAACCGAGGGCCTTCTGCTTACCAGCCTAATGCCTTACCGCTAGGCCAAACCGGCTCACACTCTGTAGATGTATCTTATACTTTTTTTATAGCATCCATCTGTCAGTATTAAAATGGTTTTTAAGTAGCATAGTAAGAAAGCAAAACAAGTGGCACTTTCATTAGTTTCAAACACAAGACCATTACAAAATATTACTTATTAGTCTGAAGCAAGTTAGAGTAACAATCTGTGTTTCTTTGGAACAGATCAAAACCAAACAGAGAATGAAGGGGAAAAGCTTTCAGCTTTTCAAATTGCAAATGGAGAACAGGGGTAATACAAACAGCTAAGGCTGACTCTGTAATCAAAGGTGTGTACTGTCTTAACATCACTCAAAACCTAAGTTGCCTCCCTTGATTACTTTGGTGCCATTTGTACAAAATGTAGTGTAGAAACTCCACTGATTTTTTAATTTTTTATTTAACAGCTAAAAATTCACAACAAATTATTGTCCTGTTAGAATCCTTCACAGTGGCAGTCTGTACACAGATCTCTATTTTATCATCAGTTTCTTTGCATGATTTTGTTATATTTAATATTAAACCTTTTAGAAGCTTAAGACCAAAACATCTCACAGTGTAGGGTATTAATTTAACGGTATACAAAGCACTGACACAGCTGGTTGATTGTGTGGACATTAACCATGTTTACCTACTTAGTTGGTTGTTCCTGTTCCTAATAAGCCGTATTGTTTCTGCAGAGGTACAACACCATGAAAGGAGAATTGCCTATCCCTAATTAGCAATGTCCCATGCTGCCCCACATCATCATGTTGTTTGTTGTGTGGTGGTGTCTTTGTGACTGAGCACTGATGTGTGGAGTCCTCATGAAGTTTGGGAGAATGTGTACTTGTCGGTGACAAGGCAAGTGCAGGGTAGCTATTGGTTATGTGGTACAAATAGTTCCCACGACCACATTAAAGTCCGTTAGGAACATGCCTGGACTTCAGAAAAAGCAAAACCTGGCTTTTTTTCTCTCTTTTTTAAGTGTGTCCTTTGGGACCCTCTAGATGGAAATTCAGTGTGTCCTTTTCAGTTCTAGTGCGTAAGGGATCCACATTTGTCATTAACACTAACAGGAGCCGAGGGGGAGGGGGGGGGGGGCGGGACTTATTTATCCACAATACCCCACCATTGTACCCTCCCACAGGAGGAAACAAAAAGACAAAGACTTAAAAGAGTGAACTTGGACAGTATACCTTTACAACAACAACAAAACAAACAAAAAGGTTTGCACCAGTTTATACCTGTTTGTGCCTTTCTTGGAGGCAAACACACTGAGCACCAACCAAACCCAGGAACTTGAAACTTTTTTGTTTTCCAGGCTTTCCCAGAACAGTGGAGCAAGCGAAATCATTGGAACGTGAGGAACCTGTGGACATTGTTTTGAACCTGCGCGTCCCATTCGATGTTATCATCGACAGGATAAAAGGACGCTGGACTCATCCCAAGAGTGGACGCATCTATCACACTGAGTTCAACCCGCCCAAAGAGTCGGTAAGTTTCAGTCAAATCCTAAAATTATGAACTGGTTTCAGAGTCTTGTTCAGAATTGTCTTGGGTGCAGATGGGCAGGCCTCAGATACAGAAATCTGGCAAACTGAGTTGGGTTCTGCGTTGAAAATGCCAGTATGTTAAATCTGTAGTAACTAAAAAAATAAAATCCCTGGATAGTTCAAAGGAGAGAAGCAAAGCTAAGGAACTAGAGTTACATAACTTTGTTCCCCACACTCAACTCTGCTATCTGAATCTGCAAAGTTAATGTTAATGTGAATCTTTTCATAAATCCAGCTGATCTTTGCACACACAAAACAGTTGTAGTACAACACAGTGACAGTACTAACGCTCACAAGTGTAACCAAAGCAAATGTGAATCTTCATGTTTCGTGTACACCTTCAAGGGCATTGATGATGTGACTGGCGAGCCCTTGATACAAAGAGATGATGACAAAGAGGAGACAGTTCGCATGCGACTGGAACATTATCGTCGTTTAACTCACCCTGTCTACCAGTTCTACATGTGAGTGCAGCTTTGATTAACTCTTCCTGGGTCTGCAAATTGTAGAAGTATATTTAATATTAACTCTTCCTGGGTCTGCAAATTGTAGAAGTATATTTATTAATTATATTAAAGAAAATACAGGATGGCACTGCCGGTGTGTAAACGATTCCAACTGACCTGCATTACCTCAGTAATATTAATGGCTACTTAGCACTCTGAACCCACACTGGCCCTAAGCGCGTACAAATTCTTTTAAGTATACATTGACAACAAGATCTACAACCAGACACACACACACACACATGCACATATGCATGCAGTCTAGTCCTGAGGTCATGGCAGATGGCAGAATGAAAAGCAAGTCATCAGATCACAAGTAAATGTCCGATCCTTTTCATCTCACACATCATTTATGTTGGAAGAGGATCAGGAGAAAATGAAGTTGAATGCGCTTACACGGCAGAAATGAAAAAGCAAGAGTCCCTGGCATGCAAAGCTGTATTCTTACCTGTGGTGTATTGGCATGGTGTATGTGTGTGTGCGTGCGTGCATGTGTGTGTGTGTGTGTGCATGCGTGTGTGTGTGAATGTGTGTGTGTGCATATGTGTGTGCATGTGTGTCGTTGGTGGTTGATTGGGCACTAGTAGAAGTATTTAGTGTTTTATTTTGTGTGTGGCCATTTGTTTGTTGGTTCGATTTGTTGACTTACATAATGTGTTTGTTTAAATTGTTATATAGCATGCAGTTGAAATACACATTTCTGTATCCGAGACATAGATAAAACGCATTAAGTGTCTTGTGCCTATAGCCTGCTGCAGAGAAAACTTGGAATGAAAATGAAAGAAGAAGACGTACATATGAATATGTGCAGTCGTATGAACATGTTGTGTTTGCATGTGATCCTGTGTGTGTGTTTATGTTTGTGTGTGTTTCATTATGCTTTGCTTGAATAGGTATATTTTATATAGGTCTGTTTATTAATGTATTATTATGCCATGGATTGGTTTCTCTCCAGATGTGTTTATGTGTTCCACTTTTTAAACAGTTGTAAAGTACCTGTATACGAGTCACTGAAAGCGCTATATGTATGGAGATATATATATATATAAATTCCCCATTGTTTTTTTTAATTATCATTAATGCGTCTTTTTTTTCATTCTGGCATACATGTGTGTTGCAGGAACAAAGGGATGGTGGAAGAGTTCACTGGGAGTTACTCCAATGAGATCTGGCCAAAAGTGCACAAGTTTCTATCGACAATCAGAGAACCTGCTCAGTACACTCATTACGACTAAATGTGGAATTATATGTGATCTGTGAAGCACAAATACATAAATGCAGTAGTGAGTGTGCCTGTCTTTTAGCTCTTCTTTTTTTTTAACTTGGAAGGTTGTCAATGGTTTATGATTGATTTAACCGTCAATCATGGAGATATATATATATCTGTGTATGGTGATTTTTAGTGGTACTTTACTGGTGCGTACTTATTCTCGGATGCCATTATTAATATTGTGATTTTACATATTATGACATGTTCACATTTACTCAGAATTCTTCTGATTCCTTCTTCATATCTGCATGGGACTTCCTGTCAGAGGTAGTAAGAGGTTGTTTTTGTCTTTTCGTTTTTAGTCCATTATTGATTCATTGTCGATTTTTAAAGGAAGGGGTACATTTTTATCTTTTGTGGGAAATTTGCTGCAAGAGCAGCGCTGGCAGGTCCCACAAGTATGTGTAGCATTTTGTGTCCTGATCTTGATTTATATTGGCCACATGCAATTCTGGTATAATTGCGAAGATAATGTTTCTCTGCAGCGGCAGTACCACCTTGCTATGCAAGTTGAACCTAGCAGCACCATGATGATGATGAAGTGATGCTTTATGTCCTCACATGTCAGTTGACATATTAGGGACAAGTTGTGACCAATGCCGAAGCACGGTGCAATAAATCTTTACGTCCACGGAAACCAGAAGGCTCGTTAGGATGGACAGTCCAGGACGTCCACCTCGACTCTCACACAGCTCCTGAACCTAGCAGCACCATGAGTTTCACTCCATTTGTAGCACACAAGAGTTAATATTTTTTCAAGGTGTGGAGAATAATGTCATAAGCACAGACGATTTTGTTCTTGTTTGTTAATTTGTGGAGAATAATGTCATAAGCACAGACGATTTTGTTCTTGTTTGTTAATTTGGTCTTGTCAGTACACATTTAATGCAAGGTGCAAAGATTGTTTTTTTATGATTTTTTCCAAAAACTACAACAATGTTTCATACTTTAACAAATTGTCTATTTAGGTTTCTGAAACTGTCATTTAGTACAGTTTTGCAATCACGCAAGCGCATGTGTTCAGGAAGTGTAATGTCTGGTGATGACACAGAAGGGATAAGATCCATTCGTTAAGAAACTAAGTGGCACAAAAAGTAGTGTGTCACACAAAAACATAGTGTGTTGTAGCAGTCACTGGGTTTTCTTTTTGCCATATATTATTTTCCTTTCAAAAGATGCCCACTGAACTGTTAAAACTGACTGCCACAATTGTATGACCCAAGTTCAGATTCTAAGAATAGTAAGACCTTGCTCAGTCAGAGTGCACTATTTTGTAATGGGTTTTGTTTTGCTCGAAGCATTGGAATTTGAACATACTGGTTAACCGGGATCACAGCACAATAGTACAGCGGGCTACAATAGTTTCTCAGTCCTATGTCTGTGGAACTCGACTTGCTTTGCTCAACAGTGAGGCTTCAAGGCAAAACACTCGAAGCTTTGCAACCCCTGCCTGTGACAACCTGGGGTGGCCAGTCTTTGGATTTGCAGTGCACGCAGCATGTACAAAGCCACCTGGTGTAAGTCGTCTTCTTCATTATAGTGTGGGAATCCCAGCAATTTGGGCAACATTCCACAACTAACTATTCAGTCGGAAATGGTTTGCCTGCCTGAGAAATCCCTGGCTAAAATTGTGGATTCAATTTTTATTCAAAATGAAAGCGGTCAGATATTCAGAGGCCAGTTTGTTGTTGTTTTGTTTTGATTTCAGTGCGTTTATTTTAAAATGCTATGGTTCAGCATTGGAGAGCTCTGCTCCACTGCTTTCAAAACTTTCCACAACGAGGTCCCCCATAGTGCCTTAGTTGTGACTACATCGTGATGTGTGATATTACATGCACTGACGTAAAGGTGAGGGTGACATCAGGTACCAACACTGGCAACAGGAATAAGGAAATGTGTTTCTCGTACAAGTTACGCAGAGGGCAGCTGCCTTAGATGGGCTGGAAGTACCGGAAGACATCCGTTAGAACCCGGACTCCTGAATAATTTGATCGCTTTCATTTCAAAGAAAATCTATGGCCCAATTTTAGGTGAACATTTTTCATGTCGACAAACCATTTCTGATGGACTGTGTTTGCCATCCACTTGGCACTTGTCTGGTCCTTTCAGCCATATTACCTCATCCCCATGTGTGAAACAATGTCCTATGTGATTGTGGAGTCGGGATAAATCCTTAAGAAAAAGGATAAATGGTTTCTCCTTACTGCTGGCATTTTGAGTTCTGATTTGTGCAATAAAGGCAAACAAAGGAAGAAAGACATTCTAATCAAAGAGACTGTCATCTTTTTTTGACCTTTCAGTTGACCTCTGTCACCTTTAAGTTTCAACTGAAGGAGCTATAGCCCTCTGAATCTAAAAAGTGTTCAACCAACAGATAGAAGAGACTGAAATAAAAACTTCAAAAATCAGTTTTTGTTTAAAAAATATTTTACTCCCTTGAATTTATATGTTCAGTTGCTGGAGTTTTGCAAGTAATAAGCACCAGGACTGGCTGTACACAATGCCAACAAGTGCCTTGTCTTGTTGATGTTGTAAGCACTGCCTTGCGTCTTGGATATCAGGCATGAACATTGCATAACGCCAAGACCAAAGAGGCTGTGAAACTTTATGACATTTCTTGCTTCACATCATGATCAAGTCATTGCTGGTGCAAGTAGGATTCTAATTGAAAATCAAGTCAGTCCAGCTTTTGAAAACAAAATCTTTATCTCACGTTTTTGTTCGGACATCTTTTGTGTATTGGAATAAGGCCAGCGTCCTTGGGCAAAACATACTTTGAGAATGCTTTTTTTGGTGTGCTTTTAAACCAGTCATCTGCTGATGGCTCTGTGTTATTTTTGGTCCTTCGCAGTAGCATGGTAGACGTAGACACATGGTGAAGTTTTTGTTGTTCAGTTTTTACGGACTGACATTGGTATGTTTCCATCGGTCAGTTTATGGACCACTGAAGTTTCTATTTCTCAGTTTAAGAACTGATAATGTTTACGTTGCTCAGTTTATAGACTAAAGAAGTTTCCAGTGCTCAGTTTATGGACCGATGAAGTTTATGTTGCTCTGTTGCTGGACCAGAGAAGTTTCCTTTGCTCAGCTTATTGACTGAGGGAAGTTTCTGTTGCTCAGCTTACGAACTGCATGCCACTATTATTGTACAACTTAGCATGTTGCTCTTTTCTTTGGCCTTTTTTTTAAATATTTTATTTGTCTTTGCTTTTACATTGAATGAATGTCTGCTGTTCATGTGAAAATGAAAACGTGCATCATGGGTTTCACTATCTGCAGGTGCCTTTGTATGAGCCTGTATAAATTGTATTCATCTACTCCTCCTCCTCTCTCCATCCCTTTTTTTTCTTCTTCTCTCTCTTCTTCATCTTCTCTCTTGTATTCAGGTTGTAGCTATTCATACTGTTTATTGATCTGTGGGTGTCATAGGATAACTGTCGCTTGAGCTGTAAAAAAACGTGGCTTTTTGCTGGAAGAAAAGATTGTAGTATACTTTAATCTGTGTTGTTTTTAATTCCTCTGTCTTTGACCTCCCTCCCTCTCTCTCTCTCTCTCTCTTGCTGCCAACACATCTAGTGTGACTGCAAAAAGATCAGTGATGCAGAAAATATAGGACTGACAAATGTTCAGTGAAATGGTGAATCTCTGCTGTGACCTTGACAGTGAACACAGGCGGACAATCTTTTCAGAGAACACTCTGGTTTATGATGTACTATCAAACTAATTTTGATCAAAAAAGGGTCTGCAGTTCTGTAGGTATTGTATAATACTATAAACATTTTTTTTTTTTTTTTATCATGTGATATTATGGACTGCATGCCACTGTTATTGTACAACTTTAGCATGTTACTCTTTTCTTTGGTCTTTGTTTTAAATATTTTATTTTTGTCTTTGCTTTTACATTGAACGAATGTCGGTGCTGCTCGTGTGAAAATGAAAACATGCATTATGGGGTTCACTTTGCCTGACCTTGAAAATAGCAAACCAATATGTTTCCAGCTTGTGATGCTACATCACCATACCAAGTTTAGTTTTTTTCTGAATGAGGTGAGCAGCACAGTTCTGAATGTGATGAAGACTATGGACAAAGGAAGCAGGCAGACCAGAAAGGAGAAAACTCAAACTGCAGTAGTTGAGAGGTCAGCTGTAGCATAAAGGTTGTGTCGAGGTATATAGAATAAAACACTATTCATCAAATCATGTGTAAAAGTCTGATTCATTATTCATGACACACATCACACTCTGTTTAACAAGGACTGAGTGAGAGAAGAAAAAAATCATGCAGAATTGAAAAATAAAAATAAAAACAAACAAACAAATCATGCAAATCAGTGAACACACATGGAGGCAGATATTAAAAAAGCAGAACTGACATCATGCCACCTGCTGTGCATAATTGCACCTCCAGAGATCAGCCCACTATCATTGGCAGGAACTGCCAAAAGTATCATTTTTGTCGCGACAAACACGAGATGTGTTTTGTTGCAACAGAAGTAAGCTTGTCGCGACAAACGTTTTGTTGCAAGAAGCTTACTTTTGTCGCAACAAAACGCGTCTTTTGTCGGAACAAAAGTATGCTTGTCATGACAAACACGTGTTTGTTGCGACAAATATGTCTTTTGTCGTGACAAAAATATTTTCTCACGACAAGCGTTTTGTCGTGGCAAGCATACTTTTATCACGACAAAAGACACATTTTGTCACGCCAAAATCGCGACAATTTTTTTGTCACAACAAAAATTATACTTATGTCAGCTCCCGCCAATGATAGCCCACAGGGTGTCCCAATACCGCTGCAATGTAAACAAAGCACTTGCGTGTGCTGTCTCAAAAACAGCGATGAAGTGTCTTGAGTCTGTGCGGTTTGAAGGACAAGTTGAAACATCCAGTCCTGCCCACCATTCCCATTTGCTGACATACCCAGTGCCCCCCTGCCATACAGACTACAGGAAATTCTCCATTTTCTCCCCAAACACAATCGAGGATTGGAATGGTGTCACTGAGGATGTGGCTGCTGCGCCCATCCTCGAGTCTTTCCGTTCATGTCTCTCAGAGTCGCCCCACCCCACTGGTAAGTAGTGTTGATGATGGCCAGGCCCGTGCTGGTTGGGGTTTGCCTCCGGTGACTCACTACAGTATCCAGACTGGCCTAGCTGGAGACGTGAAATGCCGGTGGGACACTCAAAACTCTATGTTTGTTTGTTTGTAAGGTGTGTTTTTTTCTCCATTTTTCTTCTTTTCTTTTCTCTTTTTTTCTGCTGTGCAATCCCTAACAGTCTCAGAATCTTCAATAGGATGTAAGGCGGTCACACTATGGAAGAAGAAGGAACATGCATTCAGTTGTTTACTCTGCTTGTGTAAGTGGACGGAGCTGTCTGGCTAAACGCAAGAGGTCAATTCATTCTTGTCAGTAAGCCAAGCATGCAAATCTGTATTATGACCTCCAGTGTGCCAAGGTTCCACTAAAGCCCCAAAGACTCATTCAAATGCCAGAAGCTTCTTAACTATCAAGATTTTGTTTCATGAAACTGAACGCCATTCTCAAATACACCAATGGACGGGAGCAGATAAAATGCTGTTTGATTTCAAGTACACATTCCCTCCGTAGTGGATCTGTGAGGACCCATGAAATTTTTGTCCATGGCAGGCTAAATATATATGTATATGTATGTCTCACTGTCATATTTATAAAAGTAATATATTTATAAAATATAAAGTATGGGTTCCTCCAGACACATGACAGGGACCGTGCAAAGTCAATGGGTCTATAATGATAGATTGATTGCTGATCGCTTATATATCGCTATTCTCCACTCTCTTGAGCAGACTCACTGCGCTCACCTGTGGTTCTACATGAGCGACTAGCTTTTTATAGCACGTTATATCCACTGAAGTGGTGTACTTACAGCACTGGCATGGCTGGTGCCACATGAAACTGCAGCCGTCTCGGCGCAAGCTCTGTGCACACCATACAACCATGCACCAAGTCACTTCATGCAAAGCCGCAGACGTAAGGTGTATGCGTGTTTAGCTGTAACCTGACACCTGCACTTTTGGCAGAATGACCGGGATCTTTTACGTGCTACCCTTGCTTTCATATCCAAGCCAAACACTGCAAAGATATGGGTCTTTACAGACTCACAAGACAGGGACTGTGTAGCTGACAAAGAAGAAAGTGACAAGAGGAAACCTGTAAATAGACTGGGGTTTTCAACAACAGGGGGCCTTAACCCCTTCACTGCCGGTCCATACCCCACAATATTTGTTCCTGGTGGGCACAATATCTCACACTTTAATTTTTTTTTTAAATGACTCTGGTTTGGTGTGTTTGGGGCTAAAAGGACAGTATGACAACTCCAGACATGCTGAAATTGTTTTACTGATTATCTTGTATAATATGTAGCATATATATCTTCAGGCTGAACTAGCACAGGTGTACATCTGGCAGTGAAGAGGTTAATTTCTGTGTGTCTACAGTACCTCATTGCAAAGTCATATATCACGCATAATCACTAACTTAGAGGAGAAATAGCATATCAGCAAGAAGAATGGGAACAAAATGAAGATATGGCACAAGGAAATGTCAAATATAACCTTTCTTGAAACAAATCTCCCAAGGCAAAAACTAAAAACAAAATCAGAGCAGTTGCTTTTGACCTCCATCATATAATAATAATAATAATAACAATAATAATAAAGAGGATTTCTAGAGCGCCCATCTCCCACACAAGGTGGCAGCACAGGGCGCTTTACAATAACACTAACCACACACACACACGACACACACACACAGCGTCGAACGATTAGGACTATTGATTAGGACTAGATTGTGTGTGCTGATTGGAATAACTAGCACACTATACTCTATATTAATATTATGTTAGTGTGCATAGTGTATTCATACCAATTTACCCTGCATAACTCAAAAACCTAAACAACAAATACACATGCAAAAAAAATAAAAAATAAACACCGGAGTTTTGATTATGCAACAATGGACAAAATAAAGTAGTACATCTAAAAAAAAAAGAAGAAACTAATATATATATATATATACATATATATATATATATATGTATTATTACAGACTACAAAAGTTTATTCAGCTGCTGCAGACCCCCCCCACCCCCCACCCCCCACCCCACAGTGACTAGAGATCTTTGATGCCACTGATATCGTGTATATTTTTCAAAATAAACATGTGTACACACACTCACACACTTTGTAATAACATCTACAAAATTCTCACTCGCACACATCCCTCCTCCAAATGTTTATATATATATATAATATACATTTTTTCAAAACCAAACCAAAATAAAATTCTCACTCACACACATCCCTCCCACACGTTTATATTTTATGTATTTTCTCAAAACTAAACCACAATCTGCCACCCAACTTTATTATAGTCAAGAGTATGTATATATATATAATATATATTATATATACAATATATATGGTGGATCCCCTGCTTCACAGACCATCCTCAAAAAGAAACGGGCAAGAGTGGTCTTAAACTGTTTAGGGGTTGGTGCAGGGTCTATACATTTCAATACGGACGTGCGAAGGAAAAGGTTCCAGAAAAGCTGGTCTTCATCACATTTCGCAATGACTGAATGAGACCTAAAACTAAACAGGAAAACGGCCTGTTGCATGACCCGAGGAATGGGGACTCGAGGCAAAGAGGCATCACCAGCCCTATTTACAATAAACAGGTATTTGGAATAAACAGGTACACAAGTAGAATTTTTTCACTTCATTTCCGGTCCTGCAAGTTAAAAACTACAGTTTGAAAGTTGCGAAAACACAATCAAAAGGGCTGCCAGTTTTGACACAGCATCAATATTACTAGCAGTATGCATCTCATGAACAAGGCCAAAATGTTGGGTAAAATCATCATACACGTCGAAAGCCAAGCTCTTTCTGCTCTTCATCGGTAAAGAGTGAACGAACATGACTGTGCCACAAGGATCTCTTACTCTTAGACTTGGTTAATTCAAAGTACTTCTTTTGTGTCCACATGTAAAGGCAGAGCAACCCAAAGAAGGCTGCCGATGGAAGTATGTGTCATTATTTGCACATATTCTATATTTTTAAGCCAACTTCTTGTGTATTTGCTTCAGGTCCCCATCAAAACCATACATTATGATACAATGACTTGCACAGTTCAAATATGTTTGAGTGCAATGATATCTTTCAATGAGTCTGGGATGGGTAGCACAAGGACGTCGTCAAGCAAGGTGTGGCTCAGCACACTCCGAATCTTGAAACAGCAGAGGTCTTTGAGTGAACGTGGGTTGGTTGCAAGATACCGCAACTGTTCCATCAGGTCATGTGAACCTGAGGCCACTGGTGCAGACTCCTGACTGGTCACTTTGCATCCAGCCTCTATCATAAGGCACAACATTCTCTCCTCTCCACGCAACGCGGCAAGGTAAAACGGACTTTGGCCAGCGTTGCTGTACGTGCTGATGTCGGCGTTGATGGTGATGAGGAAGCGAGCAATGTCAAACTTGTTATAATAGACAGCGAGGTGGAATGGAGTGTAGCCATTGATGTTGACCACATTGATGAGAGAGCCATGCTCATACAGCAATTCAGCTATGGCCAAGTGCCCACTGCTGCACGCCACGTGAAACGCAGTTTCTGAATCATTGGTCCGCTGGTGGAGCAAGGCCCCAGCATCCAGGACAGTGCTCACCACATCTTTGTAACCATAACAGGCTGCTGTGTGCAGCGCAGTCCAGTTGTCGCGATCTGCTCTGTTGACATCGGCACCGTGCCTAATGAGCGTCCTGCAAACATCAGTGTGGCCAAGGCAAGTGGCCGCATGTAAGGGCGTAAAGCCATCAATCTGCGCCATGTTAACAGAGGCACCTCTGGTGATGAGGACCTCAGCCACCTCATTCTGCCCATAAGTAGCAGCCCAGTGCAGTGGGGTCCGGTGGTCACTGTCACGACAGTTCACATCCACGCCCTTGTCCAGCAAGATCCTCAAGCACGCCTCGTGACCGTGGGAAGCAGCCAGGTGGATCGGGCGACGGAGCCACATGTAGTCTGTCAGGTCTGGCTCGTCAGGGTCGCCTTCGTGGTCCAGAAGCAAGCTGAGAATTCTCTCCCTTCCCTCCCCGGCAGCCACGCAAACGAGCGTGTTTCCACGATTGTCACTCTTTGGTCGGACTCCCTCCACCGTCACCAAACGAACAGCGCTGTCATAGTCATTGTTCAAGACAGCCTCCAACAGCTGCGACTGCTCACCCTTATCAGTCATGTTGATCAGGGACGCTGACCACAAGCGGGGACTTCTTGGTACACCCCCACCACGATGGCCTGCCATGTTGTTGACGAACCCGTTTCGTTGCAGCAACAACAGGTTCCAGTTTTTCTGTTCAGCATCAGTGTTGGGCAAGGTAACTCGCGCAAGGATCACATGAAGTTGTGGGAAATTAGGAACAAGGCTGCTGAAATGCCATGTTCAGCAGCTGCCGCAAGTTCCTCATGCACCGTGTCAAACTTCACTTTATAACACCACCACTCAGAGTGCTGCTACGTCTGGGTGAAACCAGCACTGCAACGCCTCTCTGCTATGTCAAGTTACTGTGGGGGCAAAAGCAAAACCAGCGTTAAAAAAACACACTATCGTTTAAACAAAACCGACAACTAAACAGTTGCTGGAGCTGCCCCAGTTTGTTGACAGCCCCACCGCAAAAATGGCAGGGGCGTTCACTCTCATACTCTATTTTTTAGTTACGTCCCTTCCACAACCTTACGTAGAAGAACGTCGGTCTGTGTGATTTTGAGATGCGTTTCGGGATCAGGAAAGACTGTGCCAATATGGACATAGAAGCAGCCAATTCTTCGGAAAAGGTTTACGCTGCCGTAAACAACATCCCATCGTTTTACCGTTCAGCAAATTTGAGACACTTTTTTTCACAGTTTGTGGAAACGAGCGGTTTTGATTGTTTTCATTTCCGACATCGCCCAGAACAACAATCCGTCAAAACGTTATCAACAAACAGTTCACACGTCAGTCGTCCAGATGCATCAAACAGCAAATCCAGTGAAACTGGTGATTCAAGGACATGTTGTTGTATCATTAGAGTGACGGAGATCAAGTTCAATGAGCTGGTAAGAACATACCACCAGCGACACTGGCGCAGCAGCAACGGCGAATCAATGTCGACCAAGTGTCTCATTTCAAGGTGGGTTTGATCTTTCCTGAAAATGAAAATGACACATAAATGATGACCACCCATCAACAATCTGATCATCATTTCAAAGATTTAGAATCGGTTTTGATGTTGGTTGGGAGGTGAAGGAAACTGAAAGTGTTCACCATTACGGCATTAGCTAGATTAGGCAGGAGCTGGTTTTCAGGTATGCAGCTACTGAGCTAGGCTAGGCCACTTCGAATATTGGCATTATGTAGCCTATCTCTGATCAGTTCTTCAAACGCTGTACTTATTACTTAAAGGACAAGTCCAAGGTTTGGGGTGATTTTTGACACGATTTCCATTAAAGTTCGCTGAGAACAATGATGTAGGTGAAATTGTGATCTGTGGGTTATAAATGCATGAAAACAGGCATTTTCTGTCGTACCAAAGCGTCGCCATGACGCTGAAAATCATGTGCACCTATGCACACTACATCACTCTGGGGAGTCGCTGCAAAATGGCTAGTAGCCACAGGGTAACCGACTTGGAAAACATTCCAGTTCGAATCTCCAAGGATGAAGCTCCAACGCCATTATCAGTAGTTGGGCCTTCGTGTATTTCCTCCTTGTTATTCCACCTTTCTCGGCCTTGTTAGGTGCGTGGCGTTTCAGTCTTTTTTGTTTTGTTTAGCTTTCAAAACAGGCTAAACCTCATCAGGGACTGAGGGAGCCTGACTTTTATTGGGTGTTTTACTTTATTTTCCCAGTTTATCCTTGTTTGTTTCATCATATGTAAAAATGAAAAAGTTTTGTTTGTTCTAGTTCAATAGACTAGCGATTTCGTGGCCTCCCTAGGTTAGGGTTTGGGCTAGTTACCGGTTCTTGCCATTCACTGTTTTTTCTCTTGGCTTGCCCTTTTGTTTCTCAAGTTATATCGTTCATTTACATTGTACGAGTGAGGGGGTAGTCTCGATGTTAACGAGACCACTCATTCTTTCTTTGTGTGGGGTAGTTTGTGAGCGTCTGTTGCCCTGCCGTGTTGTTGTCACTGCTAAGTGGGTTGTATCGTGTACACGGATTACGTGTATCCAGCCTTTGTCCTGTTGCTCGCTGACATTACTTGCCTCCTCTTTCTTTTCAGAGTGTTGTTGTTTTCACTCTTTTCCCTTCTTTTTCACCATGCATTCTTTCTTTTTCATCTTTGGTTTATTGGCCATTTCATACCCACTTGTTAGCTTGCCTGATTAGGGCAGCCATTTTGTATTTCTCTTGTCGTCTGTATTTGTTTACATCCAATGCTTTGTCATCGGTAGTCCTGATTAGCTTTTGCTTTATCAGTCTGCAGCCTTTGTTTTTCTAGATGGAAGCCAGGTTAGTGAGGGGTTAGTTTAGAGTTAGTTATGGTTAGTTTGGCTTTCCATCTGTTTGTCGTTGGCACAGTTATTTTTGCTCTGTGCTCTTATGACTGTAGTCGTCCACTCCTTTGTTGCAGACAGTAGTCTGTTAGACTGTTGTGATTTGGTTTGTTTTTTTTGGTTTTTCTTCCATCTTATGCTTGCAGGTAGGCAACCGTTTGGAGTTTTGAGGTGGTTTCAGCTGTTTTGTTTTAGACTTTTTGTCTTTGCCTTGTTAGCGCTTGTTTCAGGGTATCAATGTATCTCTCAATTTTTGGTATCATGCTGTGCGCTTGCTGCTTGTCAGCTTCATCTTTGGAGATTCAAGCTTGAATTTTTTCCAAGTCGGTTACCCTGTGGACAGCCCTACAAATTCCGCTTTGAAGCAAACCCCATTTGGTATGTCGCCATAAAGTTTACGAAATTGCACTCAGCAAAGTGCTCGCTACACAAATGGGCGTGACTGAATTGTTTGAATTGTTTGAATTGTATAAATTTGACCCATTTTCACCTCACAACGGGTCGATTCCGCGGGAACTCGTGTATAGTTGTGCTTTGGGTTGCTTGTGAGTTGTTACAGTTTGCTGCAACACAGTAGGCCGGCATGGTTAGAGCTTTTTGTCGACCACACGCATACACCTTCAATGAACAATCTAAGATGGCAATTGCACTGACTCCCCAGACTCGGACTCCCCCGAATGACGTAACTTCCGAGAAAGTCACATGACTGATGGAGAACCCAAGACAGCAGTCTCGGCCAGCCTACAGAAAATAAATTTGATTAAAAACCAATATAAACATTTTTCTTCATTTTTTATTTCATTAAATCTCACACTAGTGACTCATTTGTCAATCATTTCGATGTTCATTTTGCATACTTAAAAACCTTGGACTTTTCCTTTAAACAGGTATAATACAGAGTGAATTTATGCCAAACAGGTTTTGTCAAAATAGTTCTGATTTGAAATACATTCTGTCTGTGCTTACAAATGTACACACTGTTGTTAATGTTATATATATATAACAGTTGTTCTAAAGCTGACTGAGTCAGCATGAACCAGTGTTGTTCATTTTAAGATGGTTCCAATCCAGTATCCATTGCTGTTTTAAGAAAAAAATAGTTTTTGTACTGGTTGGTGCAACATATTAACACAGCTGTTGTTGTTTTCTATTGCATTTGTTGTGTTGTGTGTTCTTCTTAGAACACGGTACTAGTCTGCCTGGTTTCTTAGGTGTCAAAAACCAGATAAAAACCTACAACTGTTTAAAACGTACTACTGCTGGCAGATTCTCTACTCCCCCCCCCCCCCCCCCTCCCCTCCCAACAGGTTCAGAAAATGTATGCAGTCTGATGTGCTCTGTGTGTGTGTGCACGTACAAGTGTGCATTGCTGTTTAGCTTCTTATGATTTGAATTGCTTGTAGTCATTGTTATTGTCATTTTCCACTTGAGTTGTCTCAATGTGGCTGCAGTTTATATAATATTTTCTTCAGTTGTTGCTTAATTTATACTGTGTGGTTGCAGGTTGAAAACATCACGATCACCCCCATCAGACTGTGGAAACCGCATCACTCAAGGCAGCGCGGTTTCCGGAACAGCAAGCATTCAATACCAGACGAGAGGAGACAAGCGCCAGATCCCTCCAGACAGGGAAGAATTCAGGGAAGAGGATCTCATTAAGCTCCCTGAGTTAAGGCCACCGACAGTGATGCCAAACGGCAATGTGGGAACGCCAACAATGTACTTTATGAAGTTGATACAAGAGTGCCGGCTCCCTCCCTCCATCATCAAAAAGCTAGAGCTGAACTTTCCAAAGTCCAAAAATAAAGGAAAGTACGGGAATGTTCCGTTTGATTATCAAACTGAAAAGGCAGCGCTGTATGACATTGACAATGATGATGGTGTTCCTGTGGCTGACATTGACAATGATGATGATGGTGGTATTCCTGTGGCTGACACTGATGATGATGGTGGTGTTCCTGTGGCAGGGGAAACTCCTGCTGAAAGTGAAAATGAGGTGACAGCTGCCAGACACTCTGATTCCAACGATCAGCCAGCTGTCAACAACTATGATACGCACACACCCAAACCTGCAACTGCTGAAAAGGGCAGAAGTCCTGCACCAGATTACAAAGAAAAGCGGAGGCTAAAAAAACTGGCAAAGCGAGAGAGGCGGATGCTAATGGCAGAGAGGATCGAAGAGAAAATGATCGAGTTTGAAAGAGCGGGTTCAGAGTCAGGAGATGACAACGACACGTGCGAGGAGTGGGAGCGACATGAGGCGATGTATGATGACGTAACCAACCAGGGGCGGAACAAGGACAGGCTGTTTGAAGAAGAGATGGAGGTTGTGTGGGAAAAAGGAGGAAGCGGCCTCGTCTTCTACACAGATGCACAGTACTGGCATGAAAAGGAAGGAGACTTCGACGAGCAAACAACCGACGATCTGAATGTCGACATGAGCGTCTACTACGAGGACGGTGCCGGTGACCCAGATATCCGCGATTTTGTGACCATCCGACAGGAGCAGAGGCGACGACGCGGCATTGACAAAACTGATAGGTTCTCTGCGGGTATAGGAAAGTTTGAGCGCCACACCAAAGGCTTTGGGAGGAAAATTCTCGAGAAACAAGGCTGGTCAGAAGGTGCAGGACTGGGGTCCACTATCAAGGGAATGGCAGATGCTCTGGACAGTGACTGGAAACACCCGAGAGATAGGAAAGGGCTGGGCTATCGAGGCGAGAAACTTGTGAGGTACGGCCAGTCGGCCCGACGGAAAAGGAGGGCAGAGGAGGGCGAGGTGCTGATATCTACAGTCTACGACGACCCTGCAGTGACAGACCCTGTGGAACCGTTGCTGAGAAGAAATGATCTGAGCTACATCAAACACAGAAACAGAATCAACTGAAGGAAAAGTCTAGACATTTAGTTCACGATTTCCTTCCTTTTATTTAAATTATGATTTGCAAAGAAGCAGCGAAATGGGTGCAGGAGTGGTGGGGTAGCAAAAGGGATAGGGTGTGTGGATACAAAAGGCTTCGCTCTTGGGTGTTGTCAGCTTCTGGAAAGTTACGTTTCAAATAAGCCTTCCACCTTATTCTGAGGATAAATCATGTCATAAATTACATACAATGCATACCTGTATAATTTTTATATATTATAATGCATTGAAGATTTAAGCCCTTTTTTTTTTTAACCTCAGTTGATCAAGGAGGAGCAGGGATGACATATATAGGCCCCAAAAATAATGCTCTATCAGTTGTCATCCATCCATTTGGCTTTTTTCTGACTTTCTCCCCATTCTGCACAAAAGTGTTCAGAATAGACGCATGATGTCGCGTATTATAAAATGATACGAGTTTCTAGTATGGGGTTATTTTTAATACATTCTCAGTAACTACTTTTCAGTTACAGATGTTACTTTTTTTCATAAAGTTTTGTCCTCAAATAAAAATGAAAATTATGTGAACTTAGAAATCTGGTACATGTAACATTACAAATTATGAATGAATGAGTGTGTGTGTATATGTATATATATATGTGTACAAGTGCATGTGTTTTTATGTGCACAGCCACAGGTGTTGTGCAACAGATTACAGTTTACACGAATGCAAGTGATTTGAAATATATGTGTGGTATGTATGTGGTGTTGTGCATTTAAAATGGAAGGGATTTTGTGTCTGCGAGTCAACACTGAAATTACACACACATACGAACACATGCATACAATATGATACATCCATGCGTACCCAAACAAGATCTGCTGTTGGGCTTATTCATTCTTTATTGTTCAAGTTTATAAACCTTACTGCGTTTGAAACTGAACCAATTTTCAAGCATTTGATATACAGTAGGGGGGTGGAGAGAGAGAGGGAAGTGAGTGTGTATACACATGCGCATGTGTGGATGAGGGAGGGATAGAGATATGTAATGCATTATTACGTTGTGTATTGTTGTGATGTTTCATGGCAAGCGCTTTGAGCCTCACATGTGTATAGTCATAGAGGGATTTGGGTGATTAGAAATGCATTTATTATTATTAACTTGAGCCACTCAGAAGAGTGTGCTTCATCTTTTCTCAGTCTGGGGTTGCTGTCCAAGAAAAAATATGCAGGTACACGACCTGCATCGCAGCATGTATGATCATTTAACTATATTTGTTAGCTTTTGGTTGCCATGACTATGATCCACAGATCTATGTCTCCATAAATGAAAATCAAATCAAATTCACATGTCATCCAATCACATCTGCTGTCTCAAACTCCAAGTACTGGTTTACGACATCCTTCCTTCAACCACTGCCGTATTTAGTTACGCCGTAGGGTCCAGAAAACTGTCAACTAACGAGCACTTTTCTGTTGGTGCTCAAAAAGTAGTAGGTTTGTTGCAAACAACTCAAATAAAACAAGGCGTATCATTTATAGCCGCCAACAAAGTTTACACCAGCACAAATAACAGCACAATCGTTTGAATAGAGACGGAACTCTTTTCTTTTTTTTACTGGGGGTGGATGCGTCTCATGTTTACGTGCGCTAGGTTGCTTCTACAATCATATTAGTACCTGAACCTTTCGGAGGGCGCTGACCACATCGCTGGACAGCTGCGCGAAATAAAGAGTGCCCCTTCAGTGGCGTAACTAAATCTGGCAGAGTTTGGAGGAAGGTGCCGGAAAGCAATGCTCGGAGTGTGCTGGTGTCTCTGTCCATGAAAATCACATGCATGCAACAGCCATCATCCAGTCACATCTGCCGTCTCTTTGTCCGTGATCTTTTGCAGAGTATCGGCGTACTGAAACTGGCAGCTGTTCTCGTATTCACTCATATCCAGTGCTACTATGCAGCTCTCCCGCACCACCCTCTCTGAGTCTCTGAGATAGTCCTGAAGCACCATGACAGCTTCGTCCGTTGCGATGGAGCCCAGGGCCTCAGCACACTCGTGTCGCACCATCGGGTTTTCCTTGGCATCCATGAGGTTTTTCCTGAGCTGCGTCACAGAGGCGTCACTCTGAATCTGGCCCAGCACGTAGGCGATTTCATGACGGAACAGTGCACTCTTACACTTCAGACCTGCAACAAATAGTGGTGTATGTATTCGTAACATGCTCAACAACACCCTGTACTTGCAATCAAAGGCAAGCTTTTACAGTGTAACACTAACAGCTGTTTTATAACACGTTTGCAAAACTTATTCGAAACTTTGTTATTACAACTTTTTCCTTAATAATGAGTACTTAGACTTAGAGCACCTAACCCATACATGCCCTAAGCACTTACACATCCTTTAAATGTACTGTATGATTTCAAGACGTAATACCTACAACATACACTTGTATGCACACACACACACACACACACACACACACACACACACACACACACACACACACACACACACACAGTAACAATGGGACCAAAGAAAAGGCTTTAAAGCGTTATTTGAGTGCACTTCAGTCCTGCAACACATACCATTATCAGTCTTCAACCTTGATTTATCATGCAAGTTCAGCAGCAGCCCTCAACCTGTCAGAAACCAGAACCGACCTTCAGCCAAAGCCAGCACAGCCTCCCTGGATCCAATGTTCCTCAAAGTGAACATGGCCCGATAGCGCTGGAACAGGGGAAGCGATTCATCCAGAAGATTCGTCCTCAGCGTGCCCACATCGGCAGTGGCCGCTGGTGGGGCCGGGTCCACGGAGCTGTAAGGGTTTGGCAGCAGGCCTTTCTCCTCCTGAGGTTGTTGATTCTGCTGCCACTCCAGTCGCTCCACTGCCAGTTGGCATGTCTCTGCCACCTGCCGCAGTCGCAGACAGAGGAATGTCAAAATTTAACGAGGAACTAATAAAGCAAGCCGGTCTTGAAACTGAAAAAATGATAATATTTTCATCAGCATACTTCTTTTCTTCTTCCTTTTTTCTTTCTTTTTCTTTTTCACTTCCAATTTGAACTCCTTAGGATGTGGCCACGTTGGTTCTCTAAAGCATTATCGCATTGAATTCTAATAACAGTAATACTGAACTAAGCGTCACAGCTGTAGAAAAACTGAAAGAGACGGAGAGAAAGACAGACTTACCTCAACAACTGAATCCTCTGAATATGTTTTTAGGATGTGCAATACTTCTGGAGATCCAATGGCACCCAGGGCTTCACCTGTGTATCATGAAGTGATATCAGTATTTATTTTTATATCAATGTTTATATTATTATCAATCAAATTCAAGTTTTTAAATAAGCTTTTGAAAATTAAAAAACAATTTGATTTTTTTCCTTCTATTTTCAAAAGGTTATTTAAAAAATGAAAATAAAAACTCATGGGGTAGCATAGTAACTAATCTGAGTGAAAATGTGACGGGGAAAGGAAAAAAAGGGACAAATAATGAATATTCCCATCTGCCAACTTCACATAGTTGTATATCAAGTATCAGTTTATTATTATACTAAGTTAAATACTAAAGAAATACTTTTCCTGCTTTGAATCTGAGCTCCTCAGGGTGCAGCACTGTTAGTTCACTTACCAATGAAGAGCAGCAAAAGGTTGGCCCAAGAGGTATTGATACTGTTGCCACACAGTCTGACCTTGTTCATGTCACTGGCCCATACTAATACTGTGATAGTACTAACAGTCTAACACAGACTGCTAGGCACAAAATAGCAGCACCCATGCCACTGATTATGGACATGTTGTCATCAATTAATCAAACATCAGTTTTTAACAAACACTAAAAGTGAAACAGGACCAGGAATCCCCCCCCCCCCCCCCACACACACAAACACAACTAAATTGCAATGTGTCAAGTTTTTGTTGCTTATGAAGTTATGTATTTATAAATATTATGATCCCCTGTGATGCTTCTTTACTTTTGATCCCCTTTAAAAGGAAATGATTAACTAAATAAGACATTAAAAATGGTAAAAATGAAAAATTAACTAATATTTTTACAATAAAGCTTAAAATATATTGCTGAACTGATTTCAGTTTCTTGCCTCAAAATCAAACTGACTTTACTAAGTGTCACTTTTGTTTGCTTGCTTGTTGTTGTTTTTTTATCAACTGGATCAAGGAACATAAATTTCTTCTTCACTGACAACTGCAGGAACATGGTCTCAAAGTGATGTCAGAAAGAAGAGGTATCACAATTATGATGCTATGTATGATATTCATCTTACTTTGATTTTGTCTCTCTTTTTCCCCCCCCTCAAAGCAGACACTGTGTATTATGCTCCTTGCCTACAAATGGCTAAAAGTTGTTAAACATTTAAAGACCTGGTTTCACTTTTAGACTATTAAAAAATATTATTTAGATTATTACATTAATTTGATTAAATATTAGTATTAGTAATTACTAGTTTTGGAGTGTTATTATTTTTAGGCTTTACAGTTTGAATTAATCAAGACGATCTTCGGAAATCCAGGGGACTGCACTTGGTAAGTGCCTACAGGCATGGCCTGTATAGACAGGTCCAGGCCTGCGGGTGTAGCGCAGAATAGGCACGCTTTTGTTGGGGGTACAGTGAGGATGTGGGCAAGATGACAGATACCTGTAAACAAGGGCAGAAAAGGCATCAGAAATGCTGATCAAGCACTCGCTGTTCATGGGGAACTAGCAGATCGGATAGTAGGTTCCCCCAGCTGTTAGTCTGGTATAAATTATTATTATGATAATAGGTCCATGCCTGAAGATCTAAGACTGTCACAGATCGGCTCTTCTCAGCTGCCACCTCCATTCGGGGACTTCACTCTCCCGGAGTAAGAAAACTGTCAAATTATCTTTGCCTGTTATTTCAGGACATCGTCTATTAGCCACTCATCCACTGATCCAGTAGGGGTGGAAATTATATGCCCATCCTTACGTTTTTGTTTTGTTTTTTAACTGTGGATTGCCCTGCCCTATCTTACTTTCTTACTCTTAGTGTAGATCTAACTAGAATGCCTTTGACTGTAATTTGTATACAAAATTAGTCTGCTTATAGTTATAAATATGACCTTAAAACTAAAACTGAGTAAAAGAGAATTCTTGACTTGAGTGTTCAAAGACAAAGTCAACTTTTCACACAGACATGAAACGCCGTAAAAAGTTAACACAAAGTGCTTAATATTTAAGTAATAAAACTGTTTCACACATGTGTGCGTGCACGCACGTATGACCCCTCTCTCTCTCTCTCTCTCTCTCTCTCTCTCTCTCTCTCTCTCTCCTACACACACACACACACACACACACACACACACACACACATAAAAATAATTTTTTAAAAAGTCACACAAGCAAACACAACAATCCGCTGGGCCACTTTGTTGAACGGCACTTACCCGCTTCGTGACGAACCATGGCTTCCTGTGTTTTGTCTTCCAAGACAGTGACAAGAGTGGGAATCGCATACTTGTCTTGCATCTGGCCCAGACAATACGCCAACTCGTGTTTCAACAGGGCCGATCCATCGTCAAAGCAAGACGCTATCAAGTCTATGGCCTCACTTCCACCAAGGTTTCTGAGCGTAAACAAAGCACGAAAACGGTCTTTCAACGGCTTGCTTTTGTCCTGTAAGACCTTGCCAATCTCGCTGATGGATTCTATAGGTGCTGTCGTCGTCATTTTTAACATAAACTGAGGTAACTGCTAGATGCTCCTTCTCGGCGAAAACCATGTGTGTGCCAAATTGCGCAACATGAGGGACTGTCTTGTACTTGCAAGCAGCTTTATATATATATATATAATGTATCACCTCCACGTAGCTTGATTTGATTCTCTTTTGCTGAATTTTTTTAGCATAAAAATTCATTTTTTACGAACAAAGGGGAATTGTCTAAACCTTATTTTTATTCTTACTTTTTTTCTCTCTTTTTTTTTAATGCGCTTTTACTTTGAACACCCCCTCTGTTGCGGACTATTTGTGTCTCCTTGATGTAAAGAGTTATTTCCTCTTGTGGGTGTCGAACACAACAATCACGGTCCTAGCAGAACAACACAGCGAAGTTGATGAGAAGGCATTCGTATGATCTTTCAAGGATTGAGGTAATCTTTAAACGTGCATATCACTTAAACGTTGTTTTATCGGGTCTAGTAGGGTGCATTCATTTGAACATAATTGTAAATTATTGCATACAGTTTAACAGTACTGCTCTAAATATTACGTCACGAATGCTTTGCGACAACTGACTTCGTGATTAAAAGACATTTTACTTTTTAGAGCTCCCCTCTTTTCATTTTAATCCGGAGGTGCACTTCAAGCATGTAGTTAACACTGTGAAGCTGATCCGTGCAACTGGACCCCCTTTCCTCCAACTCCCACTCCCATCCCCACACCCCTAGAAAAGAAAAACTAAACGACTATCTCAGCGTTGTGTACATTTTTAAAACAGTGCAGTTTCATCGGTTGCACCTGACTGGCTGAAGTAACTAGCTAAAGTCGTTTGGTGTTGGTTAAATGCAATATTAAATGCAGCGTTTTGCAGGTACTGAAGTAGTAGACTAGTGCATTCGTCCAAAGAACCATTAACTTGATTTATTTAAATTAAAGGAATCGAACTCGAAGTTCGAACCATGTGCCACCAGAGTCTGGCATTATTTATTGGCACCTTCTTCATCAAGAACCAGCTAAACAGCATCTCTCTCTCTCTCTCTCTCTCTCTCTCTCTCTCTCTCTCTCTCTCTCTCTCTCTCTCTCTCTCTCTCTCTCTCTCTCTCTCTGTTTGTGTGGCAATTCTCATAAGTTAAAAACTATAACGTTTCACTCACTCATGCATGCCTATATGTATAGATAATGCCTGTAATTTGATATCTACTCATCCGTAGCTTAGCAAGGACTAGTTGTTAGACAGGTTTTTGACTGAACCTAAACTACAATCCTTGTAAAATAAAGTTTTTGAGTTTGAATTCTCTCTCTCTCTCTCTCTCTCTCTCTCTCTCTCTCTCTCTCTCTCTCTCTCTCTCTCTCTCTCTCTCTTTCTCTCTCTCTCTCTCTCATGTATACAATTTCATTCACTCATTTGCATAAGTGCAAATGTTGCATGGGAGTATCTCAGAGAGAGAGACTCAGAGAGAGAACTCAAACTCTAAAACTTTATTTTACTAATATTTTATTTTTATAATAAAGTGTTTGAGTTCTCTCTCTCTCTCTCTCTCTCTCTCTCTCTCTCTCTCTCTCTCTCTCTCTCTCTCTCTCTCTCTCTCTCTGTGAGATCTCCCATGCAACATTTGCACTTATGCAGACCCCCACCAGCAACTAGTATTGGCAACAGACAGGCCAACAGCCAGGTTGACATCATCACAAAGCCAATGGCAAGTGCATGACTAATGATTAATGATCTATGCATTCAACAGCTGTTATTTCTGCAATAGTTATCATTGGGTTTGTGGTGTGGATGTGTAGGGGAGGGGAGGTGGGGGTCATACATGTTACACAGTAGTGGTGGCATTTGGCAGCTTGCGCTCTTACTGGTCTTAGTCTAACATTGTTGTGTGTGGCTTCCTGACTAACATTAACAATCACAGTGTCAGTGTGATACTGAGAGACTTCACATAGTCATCAGTTTATACTGTGTGTGTGAGAGACAAGGAAAGACAGTTGGTGTTTACTATTGTAACTAACATGATTGTTACACAGTATTAGTGTTAAGCCTGTAGTTTAGGTCTAAGGTGTGGCACAGTCTGTAGTTTTCATGAGTTTTTGCTGTGTTTTGTTCCTTCACATTAGTTTAAGATATATATAAGAGTCAAAGAAATCACATGAACATACCTATCAACAACCACTTTTAGGTTATAACTTGTCAGATAACTCGTAAAGTACCGGGGTGTTTTTTTCAAAGTTTTTGTTGGCAGCAGAGCCGCCTGTGTTCATTCTTATTATTCACTGAAGGTAAGTCAAGGTGCCAAGGCTGGTGGGTGCTCGGTGAACTGTGAAGATCTATACATGTGCACAGCCATTTTGCAGTAGCAGCCATCATGCCATCCCCCCTCAAAAAGTATAATTTGGTCAGAGGTATTTGTCAGCATCCAGTGTTATACAAGTTACATAAAACTGAAAGTAGTCATAATATGTTTTTTCCTGTAGCTGCATACCTTCGTCTTGCACACCAGCAGCCTTGCTATGCCTTTCTCGAATGAAACATTTTGATATCAAAGCAAACATTGGCTGCTTTAAATTTGATGCAGATAAAAAGGAAAATTGCTGATCTAATTTTTTTTTTTTTAAACAACATACAAGCTATAAAATAATTGTTGTCTTGGCATTATTCTGGCATGATGGTGATGGAACTCCTTGCTTTTGCACTAGCAATGGCAAAGGAACAAAATGTTGATGAAAATTCAGAGGTCTATGCCCAAGGTCTAGACTGCAGGTTTATCAGATTGTGCATTGCATACAGTGTTAGGTCCAACTCTGACTGATTGCCTTGACTGTCTGACCAGTTTCTTTGAGCCAGTGTCATCTGCTTATGATGTCAAACTGGTTTGGAAAAAAAAAATCAGAAACAAGAATGACTGCTAGCATTCTAAAACAAGATCCAAACACATAAAATTAAAAGGTTCAAAAGAATGCTTATTTATTATGACACACGATCTGCAACTTTTCAGGGAAATCCCCTTCCTCAAGCCACAAAACAACACTTAAAAGCAACAACAGTTAAACGGTTAAAAACGATGAAAAATTAGAGCGAAACTTATCTTTTTTGGTTGAAACAAGAATGACTGCTAGTGTTCTATTGAAACAAGAACGGCTGCTAGCGTTCCCCACAAAAGATAAGTTTCTTTCTCATTTTTCATCATTTTTAACCATATTACTATAACTGTTGTTTAAGTGTCGTTTTGTGGCTTGACAAAGGGGATTTCCCAGAAAATGTGCAGATTGTATGTCTGTGTCGTAATAAATAAGCATTCTTTTTCATTTTTTATGTGTTTGGATCAGGTTTGAAAACTGTCTAGCACAGATGCTGCAATCATACTAGGTTACTGTTGAGTATGTGTGGCTGACCAGTCTTTGAAACTACCATCCATAAATTGATGTATCTGTACATTTATGTGTTTAATATGATTGTTTTAATTAAATATTTCATAAATCAGTACACAGCTAAGTTTGATTTTGTAGAATTTTTTAGCAGCCATCACCTCACCCCATCATGTTTTTAAAAGATATATATATATATATATATATATATATATATATATATATATATATATATAGATCTATAGATCTTATATATAATGTGTAAAAAAAAAAATCATTAAAAAAATCACGGTAATTGTGTAACGTGTGGTGTGTGTGTGTGGTGTGTGTGTTGTAGTGAGAACAAGGCTGATGAGCAAGACACTGGTGACAGAGCACGTCCACACACTAGCTGTTTTCCGCAGCTCACCAGCCAGCTCAATGAGGGGTGACTGGGGATCACAGGTAGGTCCGACTTGGGCAGCTGGAAACCAGCTTTGTCCGCACATCTGCGTAAAGTGAGTGTTCAAAACTGATAAAAGCTTTTAAAAAGCTTAAAGTGAGCTAAAGGTCTCCACATCTGTGGAAAGCGAATGTTTAAAAGCTTTCAAAAAGCTCAAAGTGAACTGAAGGTCTCTGAGTGGGGAGCCCCTGTTTGGCCTCTTCCCAATTTTTGCCTGCCTGTGTTGAGGATGAAAACTATCTGTACCTGTTCACTTGTGATGATGATCTAGGATAAAACGTTGCTTTGATCACCAAGTCCACATGCACACACTCATGCAGGTACAGATGCGCATAACACAGCACACACACACACATAACACAGGACATGCACGCACACACTTACACAAGCTTGCACATGCACACACACACATGCACGCAGAACAAAAAACAGACAGTTTGTCCCATTTTAGTCATTGGCTTCGGAGATTTTCAGACTCGTAGAGTGGTACCAGTAGTGTTCAGTGACAGTTTTGTGTCTGTTTGCAATTTTGTTTAAATGAATATTACTGTGAGGATAATGACTGATGCATTTGTTTCATGCATTCAGCCATGAATATTAATCATAGATTGAAACTTTCTTTATGTTTGCTGTTCCAGGTTGTAAACCGTGAGGCACTAGTATTCCTCTGCATCAACTATGCCTTCTTCTCTGTCGTCGTTCTCTCCTTCATCCTCTTCATGATCATCTTGACCCACACGTCGTCTTCGCAAGATGATCTCCTGACTTCGATGGCCATCATGGCCATGTGCTTCATTTTCGTTGACCTCATCGTCGCCAACTTCCTGGTGCAGACCATCCACATGAACATGGAGGTCAAACTGATCTTGTGAGCCTGGTGGTGCCCTCTGGCAGATTCATGAAATGACATGAAGAAGCGCGACCTCATTTTTAAGAACTCGCACTGTGATGGTCTTTGGTGACTGAAGTCTTTCAGTGGTTCAGTGGTGCTGAAGATTTAGGGTCTTCTTTTTTTCTCTCTTTTTCTTCCCCTTCTCCATTTCTGTTCATTTACTGTGGAACAGTTTTGAGTTCTAGTACTTCTACACCTTTCAGTTTTGAAGTATCTGCCCCTTTTGAATTTTGAAGTCTGTGTCTTTTCGGAGGGTGGAGATATTATGTGCACTCAAGTTTGCCAGTGCTGATTTGAATTTTGTGGTCTTCTTGTTGCTTTGTCACAAGTTTGTGTAGAGCATGGTGAGCTTGAAAAAACGCACCCGAGATACTTGGATTTTTTGAAAGGCATAATGTGCATGGGGTTTCTCTTCCGAAACAATTTGCTAAAGCGAGAATGAGCTCTGAGAGGAACAGACGCCACCTTGAACTTCCTTCCGGGGGGTCAAGTTCAGGGGTGATGGAGATCTCCAAGTCACGTCCTTCCGGAACCAGGGCGGGCCAGATCGCCAGCACTCCCATGAGTCCCAGCTCCGTGTATGCCGAGAAGATGCTGTTTGATATTCCACACAGCTTTATGGATGCTGTCCTCTTTTGTCACTGGGACAACATCCTGGGTCCTCACTTGGAGCATGTGTGGTACATCAGCGATCGACCCCAGCCTCACCTCAACATTCTGCGCTTCATCACGACCCAGGTGCTCAGCGGGGAGATCTGTCGCGAGCTGAACACCAGCCGCATCGACTTCAAGTTCTTTGACATTCCAGACAAAGGCATCGTGATTCCGTCCTTTGTGTTCTCGGCACGGAGAGGCGTGGACTTGGGGCTGCATGCTCTGGCGCTGGTGATTCCAAACTCGGAGCTGTCCGTCTTCCTTCAAGTCAACGGCATTGTGCAGTCTTGGTTCAACAGGATCATCTCCAAGTTCCGTGTGCTTCTGGAAAAGGTTGGTGCCAAATAACCTGTGTATTCTTCAGGCAGTACCTTTTTCCTTTTTCGTTTTTTTAATTTAGAAACTTCAAGCCTGTTTCGTTAATATTGTCTGAATGTTCACTCTCATAATATAGTGTCTTGAATACATGTAAGAAAAATATCTAGAAAGTACAGTTGCCATGGCTACCACTTTCAGGTGGAAAGGACTACAGTGTAACAGTCCTGCTTGAAATTCAAGTGTTCACAAATTCTGTTAATAATAATAATAATAACGTACATTTATCATGCACTCATCAGCACACAATACATATTAACCTAAATACAAAATTCTATACACACGTAGAGCACAGTCCTACCAAAACAATTTACATAAGGTATTACATGGAAATGTACGCACACACACAATGACTACAGCAGAAACTGGGCATTGACATCAGTTGGTGCGGAAATACTTTGAGAAGAGGAAGGTTTTCAGTTTGGCTTTAAAAGATGACAGGGTTGAGCAGTGTCTAAGGTCTTGTGGGAGTGAATTCCAAATATGGGGTCCAAAGCAAGAGAAAGCACGAAAGTGTTTGTATTGCTGGATTTTCAGCATGCGGGTGTCAGAAGAAGAGCATAGCGTACAGGACGGAGTGTAGACATGTAGCAGTTCAGAAAGGTAAGCAGGACCAGAACCATTCATAGCATTGAAACATATACAAGCAACTTTATAAATTATATTTAATACATTCTGAAATGGGAAGCCAGTGCAGTTTTTTTCCAGCAGAGGTGTAACCATGTTGAGTGCTGGTGGCGGGGTGCCAAGAGAACAAGTCTTGCAGCAAAGTTTTGAATTTTTTGGAGAGGTTGGATGACAGAATTAGGTGTACCCATGAGGAGACAGTTGTGATAGTTACTGTTGTGTTGTGAATGTGATAGTTACTGTACCAGTATTTGTAAGTAATGTATTATTTGGTTGGTTAGACTTGTCAAAGAGGCAATGGCGGGAACCGAGATCCCAGTAGGTGAGGGGAGAAGGAGAAGTACACTTAATGCTGCCTTATCACCACACTGAATGACTGTACATTCAGATGGGCAGCAATGAGAACCATTTTAATGCATCATTAATTGTGAGGGGAAAAGTCACAAAATAAAGATCGGCAGCAGAGAGCCATTCTAATGTTTAAATAATTGGGGGGGGGGGGCATGGTCACAAGACAGCGTCCGCAAATCACAACTTTGGAAGAGGGCAGCAAGCTGAAGTGGAATATCGAACCGAGGTTCTTCTGGTTACCAGCCTGACACCTTACCGCTTGGCCAGGCTGGTTCACCATAATGTGTTAATACAGTCGAAACCCTTTTACTTTGCGATCAGCTGTGGGCGAGCTAAAGGGTGGTTGCAAGAAAAGGTAAGTCACCTGACCAGGTGTTGCTGTGTGGGGTCAACCCTGGGATCAGATGCCACCTACTTCCTCCTCCATGTTCTGCTAGGCACGCTCGGCATGAGGGTTTCATATATATATATATATATTTGTGTGTGTGTGTCACCCTGATATAACTGCACTGGTTGACTGGGTGTAAAACACCAACTTACTTGTGTGTGTGTGTGTGTGTGTGCGTGTGAGGTGAACCCAGCACACTCTCTGTCCCAAGATTTGGCGCTGGGGTGGTAATCACTGTGCTAAATTGTGTGAAAGAAGTCGGTTCGGAACGTGAAAATGGGTGCTGACAACACATGTTGACCGTGATGTTGGCATATATATATATATATATATATATTTTGTTTGTTTATTTTTTTGTTTTTTAACAAGTATAAACTAGAAGGGAATATTTAGGACTGAAGCAAAATCACCATAATCAACAGTTGGCTGTTGGACCAGCCTAGTTGTTAGGCAGGTTTCCACTATATAGTTGTCCTTTGCGCTATATAGTTGTCCTTTGTTTTAAGGGGTTTTGTTTTGTACAGTATGTTTGCATAGGTTTGTATCTTTGCTTTGTATTGTTACAGAAGAGCTTTGCTGAGAAAGACATGGAGTGTGTGTCTATATCTTTGCTTTGTATTGTTACAGAGGAGCTTTGCTGAGAAAGACATGGAGTGTGTGTCAGACTGGCTGTCCACTTGCCTGCAGATGTTGTCCTCTTTACAGGAAGCTGGGATGCCCCACACCATACATGTAAGTTGTTAGACTGTGTAGAACAATCCATGTAAGTTGTTGGACTGCAGAGAACAAGCCATGCCCCGCACTATCCATGCAAGTTGTTAGACTGCAGAGAACAAGCCATGCCCCACACTATCTATGTAAGTTGCTCCATGTTTCTAATGTTAGACTGTACAGTCTAAGCCATGCAACAGATTGACTGTCAGTCTGTGCCAGTTTGTTCTTTCTCATCACTTCCAGCACACACACATGTGCACACACACAAACAGGCATGCACACTAACACAAACATGCATGCGCACACACACACTCTCTGTGTGTCTCTCTGTCTGTCTGTCTGTCTGTCTGTCTGTCTGTCTGTCTGTCTCTCTCTCTCTCTCTCTCTCTCTCTCTCTCTCTCTCTCTCTCTCTCTCTCTCTCTCTCTCTCTCACACACACACACACACATACACACTTGTGCGTACAAACACATGTGTAAGCCGTATATAGCGATCTGTTCAGTGTTCAGAGGAGAAAAAGGTGGGTCTTCGGGGCAGACTTAAACGCTGCTGTGGAAGAGGAATGTTGGAGAGAGCAGGGTGGACTGTTCCAGAGTAATGGTGCTCAGTGGGAGAAGGCCCAGGTCATCTCCAGATGGCACCACTGTCAGTAGAGTGTTCTGATTCTGTCGCGTTCTGGGTGCTGGTGTGTGCAGTTGTCCTACACGGCATTGTGCCCGTCCTGTAACTTGGAGCAGGACTTTCTGCAGCAGGCGATCGCCTCACACCTCATGACGTTTGGCCACAGCATTGTGGTTGGTCGTGTGCCAGACAGAGTCAATAAGGTGTGTCTGATCTTTGTGGGCTTTTTTTTCTTCTTTTTTTTTTCTTTCTGCGGGGGGTCTCTCTTTTTTTTTCCTCCTTTTTTCTGGGTTTTTTTTTTCTTTTTCTTTTTCTGGGGGGTCTCCCTTTTTTCCCCTCCTTTTTTCAGTTTTTTAAATTATTTTAATGGTGAAGCAGTCTGAAAGCTACCCTGAGTGTAGGATGAGCAGTGTTAGTGTGTAATAATAATACAGCTGTGATGTTCTTAACGTGTATAAAGCATTATTTTGTGATTTTCTCCCCCTGTGTAAAACAGCTGTGGTTTTGTCATGGTGTTCAACTCAGAAAATTTTCTCCTTGTGTTTGAAACAACTGATTTTCTCCTGGTGTCTAAAGCAGTTGTGATTTTGTTTCCCCACTATGTAAAGCAGTTGTGATTTTCTCTTCATGTTTAACACAGATAATCATTTCCTAGTGTCTGAAATGGTTGTGTTTTTCTCCTAATGTCTAAAAGATTTGTAATTTTCACCCAGTGTGTAAAACAGTTATAATTTTCTGCTAGTGTTTAGAACAGTTACAGCTAATTCTCCTAGTGTTTCTGAATGTTTTTGCCCAGTTCTTAAGACAGTTGTGTTTTCTCTGAGTGTAAAATCATACGTGTTCTCTACTAGTGCATGAAACAGTTGAAGTCTTCTCCTTAGTGCGTGAAAGAGTGGTGATTTTCTCCTAATGTTTTAAACAGTTGTTGTTTTTTCCAGCCCCCTACCCCTAGCGTCTAAAACAGCTGTGGATTTTCTCCTAGTGTTAAAACAGTTCTTATTTCCCCCCTTGCATCTAAAACAGTTCAGATTTTTTTTCCTTAGTGACTAAAACAGTTCAGATTTTTTTCCCCTAGTGTTTAAAACAGTTCAGATTTTTTCCCCTAGTGTCTAAAACAGTTCAGATCCCCCCACTCCCCGTGTCTAAAACAGTTCAGATTTGTTTCTCCCTAGTGTGTCTAACACTATTATCCAATTTTCTTCTTGTGTATAAAACAGTTGTGATTTTTTCCCTCCCTAGTGTGTCAGACACTGTTGTCTAATTTTCTTCTTGTGTATAACTGTAAAACACTTGTGATTTTTTTTCTTCTCCTACTGTCTAAAACAGCTGTGTTCTTCTGCAGGTGGTGCATACTCTAGCCTTGTTCAGCTGGGAATCTGAGCGAGCGTGTTCCAGGCAGGTGGTGGATGGAAAACACTGGCCTTACGCGCATGACCTCAATATCCAGGGCATTCTCAAGGTCAGTGATCTTTTTCCGCATCCGTTTTGGCAGCATGACCGGGCTCTTTTACGTGCTACTGCGGTAACATGGGGGTGGATCGGACACTGAAATAAGAGTCCACACAGAAAGTTGACCCCAGAGAAGATCTCCTGCTGCTCCTACTGAGAACTTTCAATCGTAAGCCTGTCACTCTACCACTGAGATGTGACCACTGGTTGAGACTTATGCTTTCTTTCCCTCGGAACAAAGACAGCTCCTATGACCTGTGCTATCTTCCCTTCAGAACAAAGACAGCTCCTGTGACCTGTGCTATCTTCCCTTCAGAACAAAAGACAGCTCCTGTCTGTGCTATCTTCCCTTCAGAACAAGCACTCCTTGACCTGCACTCCTTGACCTGTGCTATCTTCCCTTCAGAACAAAGACAGCTCCTATGACCTGTGCTATCTTCCCTTCAGAACAAAGCTCCTATGACCTGTGCTACCTTCCCTTCGGAACAAAGACAGCTCCTATGACCTGTGCTATCTTCCTTTCAGAACAACAGCTCCTATGACCTGTGCTATCTTCCCTTCAGAACAAAGACAGCTCCTGTGACCTGTGCTATCTTCCCTTCAGAACAGTGCTATCTTCCCTTCAGAACAAAGACAGCTCCTATGACCTGTGCTATCTTCCCTTCAGAACAAAGCTCCTATGACTTGTGCTATCTTCCCTTCAGAACAAAGCTCCTATGACCTGTGCTATCTCCCCTTCGGAACAAAGACAGCTCCTATGACCTGTGCCATCTTCCCTTCAGAACAAAGACGGCTCCTACGACCTGCCAATCCGCGACCTGCTGTACAGCAAGTACCCGAGCACCATGATCGATGTGCAGAAGCGCGACGTCAAGCAGTCCAGCTCCGTGGGCGACCACCCCCACCTCAGCCAGACTGCAGCTATGGAGGAGCTTAGCCACCTCTACAGTGACAGGATGCATCAGTCCAGGTAGCTGTGTTGTAACACCCTTGACATGTTTTTTTTTGTTGCAGTCCAGGTAGCTGTGTTGTAACACCCTTGACAGGTGTTTTTTTTTTGCAGTCCAGGTAGCTGTGTTGAAACACCCTTGACAGTTTAGTTTTACAGTCCAGTAGCTGTGTTGTAACACCCTGACAGGTGTTTTTTTGCAGTCCAGGTAGCTGTGTTGTAACACCCTTGACAGTTTAGTTTTACAGTCTAGGTAGCTGTGTTGTAACACCCTAGACAGTTTAGTTTTACAGTCCAGGTAGCTGTGTTGTAACATCCTTGACAGTTGTTTTTTTGCAGTCCAGGTAGCTGTGTTGTAACACCCTTGACAGGTGTTTTTTTGCAATCCAGGTAGCTGTGTTGTAACACCCGTGACAGTTTTTTTTTTTTTTTGCAGTCCAGGTAGCGGTGTTGTAACACCCTTGACAGTAGTTTTTTTTGCAGTCCAGTTAGCTGTGTTGTAACACCCTTGACAGTTTATTTTGACAGTCCAGGTAGCTGTGTTGTAACACCCTAGACAGGTGTTTTTTTGCAGTCCAGGTAGCTGTGTTGTAACACCCTTGACAGTTTAGTTTTACAGTCCAGGTAGCTGTGTTGTAACACCCTTGACAGTTTAGTTTTACAGTCCAGGTAGCTGTGTTGTAACACCCTTGACAGATTTAGTGTGTGTTTCCCTTTTAGCAGTCCAGTTAGCTGTGTTGTAACACCCTTGACAGTTTATTTTTGACAGTCCAGGTAGCTGTGTTGTAACACCCTTGACATAGTTTTTTTTTGCAGTCCAGGTAGCTGTGTTGTAACACCCTAGACAGTTTAGTTTTGACAGTCCAGGTAGCTGTGTTGTAACACCCTAGACAGTTTATTTTTACAGTCGGTGGCTGTGTTGTAACACCATAGTTTAGTTTTGCAGTCCAGGTAGCTGTGTTGTAACACCCTAGACAGTTTATTTTTACAGTGGGAGCTGTGTTGTAACACCATAGTTTAGTTTTACAGTCCAGGTAGCTGTGTTACTACACCCTAGACAGTTTATTTTGACAGTCCAGGTAGCTGTGTTGTAACGCCCTAAACAGTTTATTTTTTACAATGGTAGCTGTGTTGTAACACTATTGACAGTTTATTTTGACAGTCCAGGTAGCTGTGTTGCAACACCCTAGAGAGTTTAATTTTACAGTGGTAGCTGTGTTGCAACACCCTAGACAGTTTAGTTTTGCAGTCCAGGTAGCTGTGTTGTAACACCCTAGACAGTTTAATTTTTATTACACAGTCCAGGTAGCTGTGTTGTAACACCCTGCAGTTTATTTTTGTCGGTAGCTTTTTGTCCCCCTGTTTGAGTCCAGGTAGCCTGTGTTGAAAACACCCTAGACAGTTTATTTTTCAGTGGTAGCTGTGTTGTAACACCCTGACGTTGTTTTACAGTCCAGGTAGCTGTGTTGTAACACCCTGACAGTTTTTTTCAGTCCAGGTAGCTGTGTTGTAACACCCTGACAGTTTTTTTTTCAGTCCAGGTAGCTGTGTTGTAACACCCTTGACAGTGTTTTTTTGCAGTCCAGGTAGCTGTGTTGTAACACCCTTGACAGTTTTTTTGCAGTCCAGGTAGCTGTGTTGTAACACCCTGACAGTTTTTTTTCAGTCCAGTTAGCTGTGTTGAACACCCTTGACAGTTTATTTTACAGTCAGGTAGCTGTGTTGTAACACCCTTGACAGTTTTTTTTCATCCAGTACTGTGTTGAACACCTTGACAGTTTTTTTTCAGTCCAGTAGCTGTGTTGTAACACCCTTGACAGTTTATTTTCAGTCCAGGTAGCTGTGTTGTAACACCCTTGACATTTTTTTTTTGCAGTCCAGTAGCTGTGTTGTAACACCCTGACAGTTTTTTTCAGTCCAGGTAGCTGTGTTGTAACACCCTGACATTTTTTTTCAGTCGGCTGTGTTGTAACACCTATTTTTTGCAGTCCAGGTAGCTGTGTTGTAACACCCTAGACAGTTTATTTTACAGTGGAGCTGTGTTGTAACACCCTAGTTTTTTTTCAGTGGTAGCTGTGTTTAACCAAGTTTATTTTCAGTCCAGGTAGCTGTGTTGTAACCCCTAACAGTTTATTTTTTCAATGTAGCTGTGTTGTAACACTTTGACAGTTTATTTTACAGTCCAGGTAGCTGTGTTCAACACCCTAGAAGTTTATTTTACAGTGGTAGCTGTGTTGCAACACCCTAGACAGTTTAGTTTTGCAGTCCAGGTAGCTGTGTTGTAACACCCTAGACAGTTTAATTTTTATTACTTTTACAGTCCAGGTAGCTGTGTTGTAACACCCTAGGCAGTTTAGTTTTTGTTACTTTTACAGTCCAGGTAGCCGTGTTGAAACACCCTAGACAGTACAAGCTAGGTTTGATTCTGTGTACATCCCTGTCTTTGTTAGTTCATTTTCACAAATTACATTGTTTTGTTTACGCCAGTGTTACAAGCTAGGTTTAGATTCTGTGACTATCCCAGTCTTTGTGAGTTTATTTTCACGGATTACTTGGTTTTGTTTACGCCAGTGTCGACAGCGTATTTTGAAAGTTTTTTGAACACCGGTGTTTACTCCAGTATTTTTCATGATGGGTGGATGTTTTTGGTTTAGTTTTACAGGAATGTTCCAGTCAGCAGACATCCCTGAGACTCTGGTCAAAACGCTGCTAGATGAGGTTGGTATCGTGCTCGCTTGTGGGTCCATTTTTGCAGCCATTTAGTGTGTGCGTAGCTTTAAAGAAAGTGTTTTTTTTAAAGGAATGAATGAAATTGAAAAGTACAGTTGTGTCTGCACAAATGTGTGCTTGTGTAAGTGCAAGTACATAGGTGCATGTTTATGCATTCATTCATATGCATACTGCACTGCAGCTGTGTTAAAGGGGATTCGAACCAAAGAAGCGTCACAGCCCGTCAATAGGAATGGAAATAAAAAATACAGTGTGAAAGTGTATTTTTGCATACATAGGCGCATGCTTATGCATTCGTTCATATGCATACTGCACTACAACTGTGTTAAAGGGGAACTGAACCAAAGAAGCATCTATGTCAATAGGAAGAAGAAGGAGGTAGTATGCCTGTTTTTCAGGAGACGCAATGCATATATGTGACTATATTGATTTCCCTGACCATAGACAGCCACCTGACATATTTGATGGTTGTCGGAATGTGTGCCGTATTTTCGTGTGTCCAAACAACAGTATGACTGCCAACTTGCCTGAGATTTTTGATGTGTGCGCTAATGTTGACGCCTACAAACACCACAGCATAAGAGAGTCTGCACTGAAGGTGGACTATGGGAGAAAAGTCCCTCGCCCCACCAAGGAGTCGGACAGACCCACATCAGCAGTGTGCCAGGTGCTCCAGCAGCTGAGCTTCGTCCCTCGCAGAATGTGTTTTCGTTGTTGTTAACACCAGGATGTTGTGTTTGCAGCTGAGCTTCGTCCCTCGCAGAATGTGTTTTCATTGTTGTTAACACCAGGATGTTGTGTTTGCAGCTGCACAAGCTGCCTGTGCAGAGCGGCATCCGAGAAGCTTTTGTCGTGCATTTCATGCATCTCCTACAACGAAGAGCGCTGACTCTCATCAAGCACGTGGAAGTGGAGACGTGAGTCAGCCTGTTGCGTCTGCATCCGTGTAAAATGAAATAATGATAATAATAATAATAAAGTAGCTTAAAATTAAATAATGATAATAATAAAGTAGCTTAAAATTAAATAATGATAATAATAATGTAGCTTACTACCCCATTGTGACTTTATCATTGTGTCAGTGTTACTCTGGGTGCGTGGAGGGGGGGAGGGGGGGGGGGGGGGGGGAGGTGCATGTGTGCACTAAGTGAAATAATGTTTATAGACACTTTTGTTGTAACTGAAAACCTTCCTCTTCTCACAGTATTTGCATCCTAACTAATATCAGTACCCAGTTTCTGCTACTGTCAGTGTGTGTGTTTGTGTTTCTAGTGCATTTTTTGTTGTTTTTCTTTTATATATATATATATATATATATATAATAATAATACTTTATGTAAATTGTTTTGGTACAACTATGCTCTACATGTGTATAGAATATCATATTTAGGTTAATATGTACCATGTGAGCGCTCAGGGCGTTGACGAGCGCATGATAAATGTACATTATTATTATTATTATTGTTGAGAGTGCTGGTGTATTGTGTGTTTTGGTTTGTGAATGCTGTGTGGAATGACTCCAGGTGTGGTGATTTTTTTGGTGGTGGTCAGACTGGTGTGTGTGTGTGTGTGTGTGTGCGTGCGTGCGTGCGTGCATGCCTGCGTATGCGTGTGCATGTGTGTGTGTGCATCTTGCACATAGTTATGCTTGAACCCTTGTTGTTGTGTATGTTAGGTGTTAACTTTTGTCAAAATGCAGATAACATTCTCTGTCTCAGTATACATTTATGTGTGTTATATTGTGTTTGTTCAGCACTCTGGGCTGCAGGGTTGGCGCTGTACAAAATTCCGTTATTACCATTATTGTATTATTGCCCAGCACCTTATATACAGTTTGTAACTGGATACATGTAAAACAAGTTTTCAACATTATTGTTGATTATTATCATCATTATTAAGACTGGAAGTCACTTTCTCATGTCAATATACAATGAAGTTTGTGAAGTATCTGTTTGCTCATTCGCATACACATTTATCATGTGTGTTACAAAAACAATGTGCAGGGTTGGCGCTGTACAAAATTCCGTCATTACCATTATTGTATTATTGCCCAGCACCTTATATACAGTTTGTAAAACAAGTTTTCAACATTACTGTTGATTATTATCATCATTATTAAGACTGGAAGTCACTTTCCCATGTCAGTATACAATGAAGTTTGTGAAGTATCTGTTTGCTCATTCGCATACACATTTATCATGTGTGTTACAAAAACACTGTTTTGCTCTGCAGACAACAGGGCAGCCAGTTTTTGCGAGGAGGTCTGAAGAAACTGCGCCATGACCTCAACCTTCCTCTTGAAGGTGACCTTCGCATTGTCATGGCGACAGCAGAGAAGCTCAAACCCGGCCTGTGTCACGTTCTGCTGGGCGAACGTCGCTACGACACGGAATACTTGCCCAACGTTCCTGATCTCTTCTGATCATGTGACGTGTTGCTTAACTGTGATGGACAGCAGCCATTATTTTGTGTTTTTTATCGTTGCCCTTCAACGCACCATTTTGATTTGGATGCAGCTGTGGATGGAGTTGGTGTGGTACGATGTGGGTGGAAAGAATTTGAGGAGGGGGTCTTGTTTGTGCCTAGAAGAAATGCTGTATGATGTGGCTGGAAAGAATTTGAGGAGGGGTCTTATTTATGCATAAAAGTAATTCGGTATGATGTGGAGGGAAAGATTTTGCGGAGGGGGTCTTATTTGTGCATAAAAGTAATTCTGTATGATGTGGCTGGAAAGAATTTGAGGAGGGAGTCTTATGTCTTATTAATTTGCACGTAAAAGTCATGTCTGTCAGCTGCAAGCAATTCCGTATGATGTGGATGGAAAGAATTTGAGGAGGGGGTCTTATGTCTTATTAATTTGTGCATAAAAGTCCTGTGTGTCTGCTGCAAGCAGTTCTGTATGATGTGGGTGGAAAGAATTTGAGGAGGGGGTCTTCTTTGTGCATAAAAGTAATTCTGTTTGATGTAGATGGAAATAATTTGAGAGGGAGTCTTCCTTGTGCATAAAAGTAATTCTGTATGATGTGGACAGAAAAATTTTGGGGCAGGAGTCTTATTTGTGCATAAACGTAATTCTGTATGATGGGGATGGAAATAATTTGAGGAGAGAGTCTTCTTTGTGCATAAAAGTCCTGTGTGTCTGCTGCAAGCAATTCTGTATGATGTGGGTGGAAAGCAGTTGAGGAGGGGGTCTTCTTTTGTGCATAAAAATAATTCTGTATGATTTGGCTGGAAAGAATTTGAGGAGGGAGTCTTATTTGTGCTTAAAAGCAATTCTGTTTGATGTGGCTGGAAAGAATTTGAGGAGGGAGTCTTATTTGTGCTTAAAAGCAATTCTGTTTGATGTGGCTGGAAAGAATTTGAGGAGGGAGTCTTATTTGTGCTTAAAAGCAATTCTGTATGATTTGGCTGGAAAGAATTTGAGGAGGGAGTCTTATTTGTGCTTAAAAGCAATTCTGTATGATGTGGATGGAAAGAACTTGAGGGAGGAGGAGTCTTATTAATTTGTGCGTAAAAGTCCTGTCTGTCAGCTGCAAGCGATTTCTTTGTGTGAATGCAGCTGCGGACAGTGCATATTGCGTGCTTTTCTCTGTGTTACGAAGGGTGGCACCCCACAGACACTCGCGTCATAAATTTCCACTGTTGAAAATTCAATGACAGCTTTGAGTGTTCTCTTCGCATACCACAGGTGCACGCCCTTGTGCGTGCTTCAATCTGACACAACTGTAGCTGGACAGCAGTAAACTATACTGCGTTACTGATAAGCGGCGTGCGTGTAAATAGAAAAAAGAAGGGGGAAAATTGACCCCAAAACAGAAGAAGAAACCCTTTCAAACTGCACGCAGACGTGGGCAATGGAGACCGCTAGTCAACAGTGAAGGTCATGTTTAAGGAGAATAATCCAAGCGTAAGGCGGTAATTAAAAGCTCATTTACTGTTCATACGCTTCAGGCTCACATTTGTTGTAGGTGTTTTATCAACAACAACAAAAAAGTAGAGAGAGAGAAAAGCATAGCACAGGACATACATGAGAGGATAACACTTCTTAAGCTGATGTGTGGGAGGGACGGTGGAGTGTAAGTTAATGTTGTGTCTGTTACCGAGTGTGTATGCGTGTGTGTGTCCTTTTTTTTTCTTCTTCTCTCTTTTCTAAGCTCATTGCAACCTAGGCAGTGAAAGAGATGTACAGCATGTTGTGGAAGAGTGAAGCTCCCTTGAGAAGCTGTACAAATTGTTTTGGTTTGTGTTACTTTTTGAAGAGCATGGAAGATGCTTTTGCTTCAAAGTTCAGAATGTTCTCCGTTGCTCTGGTCTTTTCAGAGAGAATGTACATGTGATTCTATACCGTTTTCATTTCCTACTGGCTGAACATGGTGATGGGTAATTTTGTGGTGAGTGGAATGCTTTTCGCATATGTTGAAGGTTGACTCATCACAGTGTGTTAATTGATTAGTGTCACTGGTCAATGGTGGATCTACGTTTGCAAAGTTGACGCTGCAATGCCGGTAAAGTGGAACGCCTTGCAGTTGTCCAGCATTATTTATTCAATATACAATTCTGCTGTTGCCTATGTAGCTGAAACTGAAACCTTGGTTACAGCACAGATTGGTTATTAATTTTTGGTTATCACAGCTGGGATTTGTTTTCCTATTTGTTTCCGTTTTTCACCCAAGCCTTTTCGTGAGATTTCAAGCAGATAACGTTTTTTATGTATAGTCACACAAATTATAAATACACTACCCACAAAAACTTTTGGAAAGTGTGTATAAAGGAGCAGGTTTCTGACAGCTGCATTTTGTTTTTGTATTTGTTTTCGTGTTTCAGCCAAGCCTGTTTGTAAGATTTCAAACACATAATGTGTTTTATGAATAGTTACAAAAATTAAGTATGCTACCCCCAAAAAGAATTTACTTACTTGCCCCAAAAAGTTTGGGAAAGTGTATAGCAGAATGGGGCTGGAAGGGGAGGGGGGAAGGGGGCATGATTGGAGTAGGCCACCAAAACAAATGAAGAAAAAAGGCTGATTGAGAAGGAAAAAATCGCATTTCTTTTGTTCGTCAGACCTAGCTTGACAATGATGTGCTACGTTTCTGTGATATGCCTGTGTGTGTGTGTGTGTGTGTGTGATATACGCCTGTGTGTGTGTGTGATATGTTTGTGTGTGTGTGTGATATACACCTGTGTGTTTTGTCAATGCATATATCAGCATAATGTTCAAGTGCTGCTGAGAAGCGAATTGACTGTTGTGTGGCACTGGACTGTGTCTATACAGGTATGAAAATGCACAGGCCTTGCTAGCAAAGGTGGTCCATTTCCAACGTGGAACTGAAAGAGGAGCGGTGTCTGTAAAGTATTGCTGCGCTGAAATTGACTAAAAAGTTAGTCAACGTTGCTCATAATGAATCCCAACACTGAGATTGAGTCAAAGTTAGTTGGCATTGTTCATACTAATTCCAACACTGAAACTGAGTAAAAGGTAGTGTGATTTGTAATGAATTCCAACACTGAAATTGAGTAAAAGTTATTGTTGTTCATACTGAATTCCAACACTGAAACTGAGTAAAAGTTAGTCGGCATTGTACATGTATACTAAATTTCAGCACTGAAATTGAGCAAAAGTTTATAATGAATTCCAACACTGAAATTGAGTAGAAGTTAGTCAGCATTGTACATACTAAATTTCAGCACTGAAATTGAGTGAAAGTTAACATTATAATGAATTCCAACACTGAAATTGAGTAAGAGTTAGCATTTTTTGGTCATGAATTCCAACACTGAAATTGAGTAAAAGTCAGTCTGTGCTGTTCATAATGAATTCCAACACTGAAGTGGATTAAAGGCTAAGAACCCTAAGTATATCCTGAAAGACAGGAACAGTGGAGTTTATGATGGGGTCCATCACTGAAACCAAGTCGGCAACCGAAATAGAAGTTATTTTCATACCAAGTTACAGCAGCTGTGGTAAGGTCCCCCAGCTGAACACCCTGGGGTCACCCGGTACATTTACTAATGCGTTCCATAGGGTGAGAGGATTGATTAGTAAGTAAACATGATGCTTAACATCCACAGAAACCATACGGCTTATTAGGGATGGGGGGAAGGGGGTATGGAGGTGGGGGGAGAGGGAGATTATATACCTATCGCTACATTGTCACCACCAGAATGACTTCTGCATTAAGATGGGCAGCGATAGCCATTTTAATGTTTCAGTAGGAAGTGATGGACAAAGTCATAAGACAGTGTCCACAAACCACAACCTTTTTGAAGAGAAAGGAGAGCCGAAGCGGTATCGAACCGAGGTCCTTCCGCTTACCAACCTAACGCCTTAGCGCTAGGCCAAACCGGCTTGCAAAGAGGATTGATTGTAGGTCTCTCTGTATTTTATTACCCTGCCACATGGGCAGCTGCATGCTGTCTTCAGAAGATTTATCACCATTTGTGAAGGGTGGGCGCTGATATGCAAGAAGCTTATCATGGCTGAAGATAGTCCCCTACATAATCGTGAGCCGGTGTGGCCCAGCGGTAAGGCGTCAGGCTGGTAAGCAGAGAGGGACTTCGGTTGGAATCCGCTTCAGCTCTCCTTTCTCTTCAAAAGTTGTGGTCTGTGGACACCGTCTTGCGACTTTGTCCTCACAATTATCAAACATTAGAATGGCTCTCATCGCTGCCCACCTTAGCGCAGAAGTCATTCTGGTGGTGACAGTGTAGCAATAGGTATATAATTTCCATTTCCCCCCACCTCCATAACCCCCCCCCCTCCCCCCTTCTCCCCGTCCCTAATAAGCCTTATGGTTTCTGTGGACGTTAAGCATCACGTAAGTGTGCAGCGCTTAACATTTTAATGCAGCTGTGGTGTTCCAGCAGTTGGCGTCAGTGTGTTGTAACACGGCCCAAGGCAAGATGCTGATGGGCTTCCAGTAACGAAACTGAACATAAAGTGAGTATCCTGTATTCTGGAAGGGCTTCCAGTAATGTAATTGAACATAAAGTGGGTATCCTGTATTCTAGAACAAGTAGGGTGGAGGTGCTCGATTATCATGTATTCAAGCACTGAAACTCGATATAACTGAAGTACCCCTCTATTGTAATGGGCATGCAAATAAAATGGCCCCCAAACAAGCGTAAACGGAGACTGAGTAAATGAAACAGCCTTAACCCCTTCACTGCCATGATGTCACTTCAGAACGACCAGTAAAAGTGCCACATTTGAAACCCTTAAGCCTTTTTGGCACTGGCATGTGAAAGGATTTCCATCAAAACGACTGGCATTGAGAGCAAATTGTTATAGGACCGGAAAATGTACTGTTTGCAGGCGCATCCATGCATCTTGCTGCCCAGAAATTTTACAAGCTGGGGCAGTGAAGGGGTTAAACAAGTGTAAATGAAGATCAGTATGTAAAATGGCCCTAAAATGAGTGTAAATGAAGCGAGGCATGCAAAGCAAGGTCAACGTTGGATGTCGCTTGTGTCAGTCTTTGATGGGAATCTGATGAACCATTTTTGCATTTCTCTGCTTGACTGAAAAGGGTATTTGATCATTTTCAATGAGTGTCCGAATGGTTTCAATGAGTGTCCTAATGGTTTCAGCGAATGTCCTGGTTTCAGTGAATGCCCTGATGGTTTCAATGACTGTCCTGATGGTTTAAGTGAATTTGGTTTCAGTGAATGTCCTGATGGTTTCTAGGAATGTGCTTTCAGTGTCTCTCCTGCTGGTTTCAGTGAATTTGGTTTCAGTGAATGTCCTGCTGGTTTCAGTGAATTTGGTTTCAGTGAATGTCCTGATGGTTTCAGTGAATGTGGTTTTAGTGAATGTCCTGATGGTTTCAGTGAATGTGGTTTTAGTGAATGTCCTGATGGTTTCAGTGAATTTGGTTTCAGTGAATGTCCTGAGGGTTTCAATGAATGTCTTGATAGTTTCAATGCATGTGGTTTTAATGAATGTCCTGATGGTTTCAATGGTTGTCTGCACTGGATCAGCAGAGCTGTTCCGCATTCAATTATAATAGTCTGCAAGGGGATTTAAACCTATTTATTTCTTCTTTGAACTTTGTTTTTGTTGTTTGTCCAAAGAATCATAATAAATATCAAAATGGAAAAGCCTTCTAGTCCAGTCATTCACACACGGTTTGTACGGGGGTTTTTTGCTTCAAAATTTTGGAACGGGAAGACCATTTTTTCCCTAACCAAGTTACTGGTTTTAAGTTGAAAAAATTCTGTATTTTCTTTTTATCCTCCATCATTTGGCCTCCCAGTTGTTGTTTTTCGAATTGCCCTGCTGCAAATTATGTGTTTACCATTATTATGAACAGTGTACAAATTTTCAAGACTTTCACCAAAAATGCCATCTTACCCAAACTTTCCAGGCTGAAAAAAAAGAAAAGGCACCTCAGCTTTCCCAAATTTTCAGAGACTTTATGAACCCTGTCACCACCACCACCACCCCCCCCCTCCCCACACACACAGACACATTTTTTTGCAATTTGAACACAAGAACGATACACATATTTATCTGCGTATTTATTTTCGTGCTCAAATAATTGAACTGATCCATGCAAATGCATAAAGTACAAACATCAGAATAAAACAAACTACAGTTAAACATTCTTAAGACAAATTCCCTCAAGAAGATACTCTGTTGAAAACAAAGTTGCTGAACTGTTGTATAGTATTCCCGTTTATTTATTGATTTATTTTCAAGACAAATAAATGGGAAGATGACATTCTGGTGGTTCCGGCTGCTTGTCTTAAGAAGGTGTCGTTGTATTCTGTGGTCAACATATCTATGTGTAAACACAAACTATACAAGTACACTGCGATTCATTGTCACTGGCGTTTTGGCTGAAAATTACGCACACTGCGATTCATTATCGCTGGCGTTTGGAATTTAAAAAGCAACAACAAAGGTCATAAATCCTTCAGTCACATCTGATCAACTGTAACACTGTCATTTTAGCTTCACCACAAGCACATGATCCACTGGTATGTTTTGTTAACCTGAAATAAAGCATGACAGGAATGAAAAATTATGGCCCATTGGTTTGTTTTGTTAACCTGAAATAAAGCATGACAGGAATGAAAAATTATGGCCCATTGGTTTGTTTTGTTAACCTGAAATAAAGCACGACAGGAATGAAAAATTATGGATGGCACATGGAAACATACAACACAGTTGTTTTGAAAACTAACCTTTTGAAAAGTACTATACAAACTGTGTATTCTCATCTGCACCTCCGAGAGACCTACTGTTGCACTAACAGCATTCCATCCAAACTCCGAGCATCGTTTTCCAGCACCTTCCTCCAAACTCGGCCGGATTTGGTTACGCCACTGAAGGGGCACTCTTTATCTCCGTGCAGCTGTCCACCAACGCGGTCAGCGCCCTCCGAAAGGTTTGGGTACTAAGACTGTGGAAGCACCCCTGTAAACATGAGGCGCATCCACCCCAGGTAAAAAAAGAAGTTCTGTCTCGATTCATATGGTTTTTTTTATTTGTGCACGCGTAAGAAACGGCTGATGTAATTTGACTTGTCTGTTACAGATTTACTGCAATTTAAGCATCATCGAAAAACTGTTAGCTGACAGTTTTTCGAGACCTGTGGCGTGATCAGCTATGGCATTGGTTGGAGGAAGAATGCTGTAAACCAGTGCTTGGAGTTTGAACTCCATCATCAATTCCAAAAATCTTATGGCATGTGATCAAACCACCTCTAAAAATTTCACCCCAAAACCACCACAGGACAACTAGGTAACAAACAACAAAACACACAGTACATAGTGGTAAGTAAAGGTATTCTGCTCCCCAGAATACTGTCCCCAGTGCTAATATTGTATGTACACATGGGAGTCCAGTTATCATATATATATATATATATATATATATATATATATATATATATATATATATTGCAACAAAAAATACTAAAAAGCACCGGATAATGCAAATAGGTTTTCTGGTCTTGTATACATTGGAGTACACAGCACAAACTGGCTACGGCAAAACAGGTTTTCTGGACTTGTATACACTAAGAGTACACAGCACAAACTGGCTAATGCAAACAGGTTTTCTGGTCTTGCATATACTAGAGTGCACAACACAAACTGGCTAACTGCAAACAGGTTTTCTGGTCTTGTATACACTAAGAGTAAGAGTACACAGCACAAACTGACTAATGCAAACAGGTTTTCTGGTCTTGTATGTACTAGAGTGCACAGCACAAACTGGCTAATGAAAACAGGTTTTCAAGTCTTGTATATACTAGAGTACACAGCACAAACTGGCTAATTGCAAACATGTTTTCTGGTCTTGTATACACTAAGAGTAAGAAGAGTACACAGTTAGCACAAACTGGCTAATGCCAACAGGTTTTCTGGTCTTGTATGTACCAGAGTACACAGCACAAACGGGCTAATGCAAACAGGTTTTCTGGTCTTGTATGTACCAGAGTACACAGCACAAACGGGCTAATGCAAACAGGTTTTCTGGTCTTGTATGTACCAGAGTACACAGCACAAACGGCTAATGCCAACAGGTTACTGGTCTTGTATGTACCAGAGTACACAGCACAAACGGGCTAATGCAAACAGGTTTTCTGGTCTTGTATGTACCAGAGTGCGCAGCACAAACGGGCTAATGCCAACAGGTTTTCTGGTCTTGTATGTACCAGAGTGCCCAGCACAAACGGGCTAATGCCAACAGGTTTTCTGGTCTTGTATGTACCAGAGTGCACAGCACAAACAGGCTAATGCAAACAGGTTTTCTGGTCTTGTATGTACCAGAGTGCACAGCACAAACGGGCTAATGCAAACAGGTTTTCTGATCTTGTATGTACCAGAGTGCACAGCACAAACGGGCTAATGCAAACAGGTTTTCTGGTCTTGTATGTACCAGAGTACACAGCACAAACGGGCTAATGCCAACAGGTTTTCTGCTCCCAAGGACCATCCTCCGTTGTCACTCTATAATGGTCAATACCAAATATTGAACACTGCATCGGTTCACATCCGGTGCATGTGGCAGTGAAGAATTCTTCGGTCCTTTCACTTCTGTGTTAACGGTATTGTAACACAATGGCAGTACACCTGATCAGCGTTTTTTGTAATAAATCTAGATTGCTACAGCACCATGTGCTGAACGGCTGACTGAACAGCCCTCATGGCGCTGTACAATAACGCTCGCCTACAAACTAAAATCACATCATCAACCTGCAAAGACTATAGATGATATATATAACACACTTGCGTAAGACCGAAGTGGTGAAAGATACATGCACAATCATCAAATTCAGACTTTCCTGAGAGGAGAAATATGGTTTTCATTTGGACTACAAGGTCTGCTGAATATAATTATATACATATATGGCAAATTCCCCCCACGTCCCCCCCCCCCTCCCCATCCAGCTGATTTTTATTTTTATTTTTTATTTTTAAGCCCAAGAAGAAGTCACACACAGCTCAAGACTCGCCTTTTCTCGGTCTCTTACTCCTAACACTTCCAACTGTCTCCAAACTGCCTCAAGTAAATGTGTGTGTGCGCGTTTGTGCGTGTGTGTTTGTGTGTGTGTGTGCGTGTCTATTTTGGGAGGGGGGGGCCAATGGTTGACGACAAATCTGTGTATGTTAATATCGTGTGTTCTGACGTTGGTTGTTGTTTTTTAGTATGAAATGTATGAACCTGGGGCTCATATGGGAAAGGGCACTCTAAGACCCCAAGATATGATAATACTTTATTGTCCTTAAAAGGAAATTTGTTTTGAAACATACCATCAAAGTAATATGTAAATGAATAAAATTAAAATTAAACATATAATTCAACATCAGACATATACATAAAGACAACAACAACAAAATTGGAAACAAATTACAATCATAGCTAAAAAAAAACAAGTTAATAACAACATATGCATACATGCGCTATTATTATTAGAAGAAAAGAAGGCACGACCTAATATAAACAAATTACAATCACAGCTAAAAAACAATAACAACATATGATAACATATGCATACATGCACTATTATTATTAGAAGAAAAGAAGGCACTACCTAATATAAGGTAGAAAGTAAATATCTATCCTTTTGCCGTCGTTCGCTAGAGAAGATGAGCTGTTTTTAACATACCTTTCAAGAAAATCAGTAACATATACGTAGCAAGGTTTGGCCACAGCATATATATATATATATACACATAGCAAGGTTTGGCAACAGCATATATATATATATACATAGCAAGGTTTGGCCACAGCATATATATATATACATAGCAAGGTTTGGCCACAGCATATATATATATACATAGCAAGGTTTGGCCACAGCATATATAATATATATACATAGCAAGGTTTGGCCACAGCATATATATATATATAAAATAGCAAGGTTTGGCCACAGCATATATATATATATAACATAGCAAGGTTTGGCCACAGCATATATATATATATATACATAGCAAGTTTGCCAAGCATATATATATATATACATAGCAAGTTTGGCACAGCATATATATATATACATAGCAAGTTTGGCCACAGCATATATATATATACATAGCAAGGTTTGGCCACAGCATATATATATATATATACATAGCAAGGTTTGGCCACAGCATATATATATATATACATAGCAAGGTTTGGCCACAGCATATATATATATACATAGCAAGGTTTGGCCACAGCATATATATATATATACATAGCAAGGTTTGGCCACAGCATATATATATATATACATAGCAAGGTTTGACAGCTATATATATATATACATAGCAAGGTTTGGCCACAGCATATATATATATATATACATAGCAAGGTTTGGCCACAGCATATATATATATATCATAGCAAGGTTTGGCCACAGCATATATATATATACATAGCAAGTTTGGCCACAGCATATATATATATACATAGCAAGTTTGCCACAGCATATATATATATACATAGCAAGTTTGGCCACAGCATATATATATATATATTATATAGATATATATTAAAATATATATATATATATATATATATACATAGCAAGGTTTGGCCACAGCAATATATATATATATACATAGCAAGGTTTGGCCACAGCATATATATATATATATACATAGCAAGGTTTGGCCACAGCATATATATATATAATAGCAAGGTTTGGCCACAGCATTTTATATATATATACATAGCAAGTTTGGCCACAGCATATATATATATTATACATAGCAAGGTTTGGCCACAGCATATATATATATACATAGCAAGGTTTGGCCACAGCATATATATATATATACATAGCAAGTTTGGCCACAGCATATATATATATATACATAGCAAGGTTTGGCCACAGCATATATATATATATATACATAGCAAGGTTTGGCCACAGCATATATATATATATATACATAGCAAGGTTTGGCCACAGGCAAGATTGAAATCATGATTACAAGGTACAGCTCCAGCTCAAAGCCGAGGAAAAACATCCCCTTTAGTACAGTGCTAAAAATGAAAGCCTTGGACTGAAACCCAGTGCAGTAGTCTGGCAAATTCTCTGGCTTGGTCCCCTAGAACAGGAGTCTCATTCATCATCATTACGTCTCATTTATCATCAACCTTCTGGTTTTATCGAGGAAAAGCACCTCATCTTTGGCACAGTGATAAAAATGAAAGCGTTGTACTGAAACCCAGTACAGTCACCGAACAATGTTATTGGTTTGGCCCTCAAAAACAGGAGTTCATCATCACTTTTCGGCATCATGACCATGAAAATGAAAGGTTGTGGACTGTGCATATCTGACGTAAGATCAGAATCCACAATGTAAATTGTGACAGAAATTCACAAATCTGTAGCCTAACCCCAAAATGCACTGCTCGACATGACAAAGTACTCGTATATTGTTGCGTCAAAAAAATTCACAGCTCTGTTACCCCAAAATGCACTGCTTGACATGACAAAGTACCCATATATTACAGATTCGTATAAAAAAATAAAATAAATCACAGCTCTGTTACCCAAATATGCACTGCCCTAGAAAGTACTACACCAACACAGCTTTGGACACATCTCTCTTCTCAAGGATGACTCCTGCCCCTTCTCAATAAACAGAATTCCGCTGACAGAAAAATCTGATGTCTGACGTATCCGCATGTGCTTTCCACTTTGCTTTCTTGCTCCGTTTACTCTCTTTACTGAGGAATAAGGGAACAACTGCCGGCGAGGCTGACAAACACATCAGCTCCTTCTCATCCATCCTCTTCTTCACTGCCTTCTTCTTTTTTGTCTGTCAATCTTCTCGCACCCGAAGAAGACTTTTTTTGGTCAAAAGCACTCGTGTATTATTGTTTCGTTGTTTTTCGTCATATTTTTAGTACATTTCCCTAGATCTATTCTCTGTACCGAGTTTGTGCACGTTTTCTATGCGAACTATCAAGTACATCATGGTTGTCATGTAACACACATAATTATAGCAACTTGATCATTAAAGTGAGGAATGCCATGCTGGGGACGCTGTTGGTTCAGGAGGTGCACATCACCACATCTTTCACCGAAGCAGACAGGGAAGGAGAGAGTGACGCCACACATGAGGCTGTTGCTGGTTCCGTTGGCACGCATCACCATGGCTGGAACCAACTAGGTGGAGAAGTGAGTAACGTGACGCCATATATGGGGATGTTGTTGGTGCATTTTATTTTATTTTTGATTGACTGATTGATGATCGTTTATATAGCGCTATTCTGACGCCACATTTGGGGATGTTGTTGGTTCAATTGATGTGCATCACCACGGCTGGAGTAGACAGGAAGGAGAAAGTGACGCCACATTTATGGATGTTGTTGGTTCAGTTGATGTGCATCACCACGGCTGGAGTAGACAGGAAGGAGAAAGTGACGCCACATTTATGGATGTTGTTGGTTCAACTGATGTGCATCACCATGGCTGGAGCAGATGTGAAGGAGAGAGTGACGCCATGTTTGGGGACGCTGATGGTTCGGTTGGTACACACCACCACGGCCGGAGCAGATGTGAAGGAGAGAGTGACGCCATGTTTGGGGACGTTGATGGTTCGGTTGGTACACACCACCACGGCTGGAGCAGATGTGAAGGAGAGAGTGACGCCACATTTATGGATGTTGTTGGTTCAACTGATGTGCATCACCATGGCTGGAGCAGACAGGAAGGAGAGAGTGACGCCACGTTTGGGGACGCTGATGGTTCGGTTGGTACACGTGGGGATGTTGTCAACTCAAGTGGCACACATCGCCATGGCTGGAACGACTAGGAGGAGGAGGAGAGAGTGACACCACATTTAGGGACGTTGTCAGGTCAGCTAGTGCACACCACCGTGGCTGGAACAGACTAGGAGGAGAAGAGAACGATGTCACGTCGGGGAATGTTCTCAGTTCAGCAGGTACGCACCACCTTGGCTGGAACCGACTGGCAAGGAAGAAGACAGTGATGCCATGTTGGGGAATGTCGTCCGTTTAGTTGGTGTGCATCACCACGGCTGGAACCGACTGGGAGGAGGAGAGAGGGATGCCACGCTTGGGGATGTAGGGGGTGGTTCTCTTCACCATGGTGATGCAGTCGGTGATGGGGCACACCGACACACAGAGGGTGCAACCTGCCCAGTAACGAAACATGTCGCTGCATGATCAACCATGGCCGTTCCATCCTACATACTCTAGCGGGAAAGGAATAAAAGACTGCTAAGTACAATGCTTCCTGCACCAGTAATGAAACATGTCGCTGCATGATCAACCACGGCCGTTCCATCCTACATACTCTAGCGGGCAAGGAATAAAAGATTGCTAAGTACAATGCTTCCTGCCCAGTAACGAAACATGTCGCTGCATGATCAACCACGGCCGTTCCATCCTACATACTCTAGCGGGCAAGGAATAAAAGATTGCTAAGTACAATGCTTCCTGCACCAGTAACGAAACATGTTGCTGCATGATCAACCACAGCCGTTCCATCCTACATGCTCTAGCGGGCAAGGAATAAAAGATTGCTAAGTACAATGCTTCCTGCACCAGTAACGAAACATGTTGCTGCATGATCAACCACAGCCGTTCCATCCTACATACTCTAGCGGGCAAGGAATAAAAGATTGCTAAGTACAATGCTTCCTGCCCAGTAACGAAACATATCGCTCCATGATCAACGATTGCTGTTTCATCCTACATACTCTAGCAGGCAAGGAATAAAAGATTGCTAAGTACAATGCTTCCTGCACCAGTAACGAAACATGTCGCTGCATGATCAACCACGGCCATTCCATCCTACATACTCTAGCGGTCAAGGAATAAAAGATTGCTAAGTACAATGCTTCCTGCACCAGTAACGAAACATGTCGCTGCATGATCAACCATTGCTGTTTCATCCTACGTACTCAGAGGACAAGGAATAAAAAATTGCTAAGTACAATGCTTCCTGCACCAGTAACGAAACATGTTGCTGCATGATCAACCACAGCCGTTCCATCCTACATACTCTAGCGGGCAAGGAATAAAAGATTGCTAAGTACAATGCTTCCTGCACCAGTAACGAAACATGTTGCTGCATGGTCAACCACAGCCGTTCCATCCTACATACTCTAGCGGGCAAGGAATAAAAGATTGCTAAGTACAATGCTTCCTGCCCAGTAACGAAACATATCGCTCCATGATCAACGATTACTGTTTCATCCTACATACTCTAGCAGGCAAGGAATAAAAGATTGCTAAGTACAATGCTTCCTGCACCAGTAACGAAACATGTCGCTGCATGATCAACCACGGCCATTCCATCCTACATACTCTAGCGGTCAAGGAATAAAAGATTGCAAACGTACAATGCTTCCTGCACCAGTAACGAAACATGTCGCTGCATGATCAACCATTGCTGTTTCATCCTACGTACTCAGAGGACAAGGAATAAAAAATTGCTAAGTACAATGCTTCCTGCACCAGTAACGAAACATGTTGCTGCATGATCAACCACAGCCGTTCCATCCTACATACTCTAGCGGGCAAGGAATAAAAGATTGCTAAGTACAATGCTTCCTGCACCAGTAACGAAACATGTTGCTGCATGGTCAACCACAGCCGTTCCATCCTACATACTCTAGCGGGCAAGGAATAAAAGATTGCTAAGTACAATGCTTCCTGCCCAGTAACGAAACATATCGCTCCATGATCAACGATTGCTGTTTCATCCTACATACTCTAGCAGGCAAGGAATAAAAGATTGCTAAGTACAATGCTTCCTGCCCAGTAACGAAACATGTCGCTGCATGATCAACCACGGCCATTCCATCCTACATACTCTAGCGGTCAAGGAATAAAAGATTGCTAAGTACAATGCTTCCTGCACCAGTAACGAAACATGTTGCTGCATGATCAACCACAGCCGTTCCATCCTACATACTCTAGCGGGCAAGGAATAAAAGATTGCTAAGTACAATGCTTCCTGCCCAGTAACGAAACATATCGCTCCATGATCAACGATTGCTGTTTCATCCTACATACTCTAGCAGGCAAGGAATAAAAGATTGCTAAGTACAATGCTTCCTGCACCAGTAACGAAACATGTCGCTGCATGATCAACCACGGCCATTCCATCCTACATACTCTAGCGGTCAAGGAATAAAAGATTGCTAAGTACAATGCTTCCTGCACCAGTAACGAAACATGTCGCTGCATGATCAACCACGGCCATTCCATCCTACATACTCTAGCGGTCAAGGAATAAAAGATTGCTAAGTACAATGCTTCCTGCACCAGTAACGAAACATGTCGCTGCATGATCAACCATTGCTGTTTCATCCTACGTACTCAGAGGACAAGGAATAAAAAAATTACTAAGCGCAACTTAATCAGCAGTAAATAAAAACTTATTCAAATTGGAGGGATAAGAAAAAATGCCTTCACTTCATAAGATTAGAAACTGCAAATACATTTTAGTTTTATAACATCCAGATGGTATACTAAATAGGACGTTTTTGTTTTTTTATATTTTTATAACATTTCTATTTAAAACTAGGGTGGCTATATGGCTGTCACTGATATAATTATTGTGCAGTCAGGTATCCCAGCTTTTTGTCTTCTCTCTCTTTCTCTCCCTTGTGTGTGTGTGTGTGTGTGCGCATGCGCACGTGCATGCATGCGTGTGTGTGTGTGTATCTCTGCATGTGTGTGTGTGTGTGTATCTGTGTGTGTTGTGTGAGTGTGTATTTGTATGTGTGTGTGTTTGTGTGTGTGTGTGTGTGTGTGTGTGTGTGTGTGTGTGTGCATTTGTGAGAGTGTGTGTGCGTGTGTGTGTTGTGTGTGCATGTGCATGCATGCATGAGTGCATGCGTGTGCGCATGCATGCATGCGTGTGTGCGTGAATGTGTGTCCGTGCATGTGCGTGCCTTTCTTTTATCACCAGGCAAGAAAACTGCCCTAGTATGATTCACAAGCATCACTTTCCTACCATCCCTATGGAAAATCTCTTTCGCCGACTACAAATATAAGTAAATATCAAATTTCGTCGACATTCGGTCGACCACTCACCTGTGCACTCGTCGGTGACATGCGGCAGGTGGGTCTCGGCATCAAAGGTGATGGCCTGGTAGCCCGAGTCGTTGCAGGTCATGTAGCACTTGCCGCAGTTGATACACATGTCCTGCAGAACACACAGAGAGGTGAACACCGGTCAACACCCTTGTTACTTTGAGGACAGGAGGGGTGGGGGGTGGGGGTGTGGGGGTGGGGGGGGGGGGGGAAGTAAGTAGCTTAATAATAATCATAATCATAATAATACAGAACTTACAGAGAGCTTTCGGAATCTCAAAGCGCTTTACAACTTAAAGAAAAACATATAGTGCACAAATACCCATAATTATACAAATCAATGGTATACAAGCGTACAAAACATACGAAAATTACAAATATCTTCATACAAAACATGGCAAAAACACACGCACACAAAATCGCACATGCACACACACACACACACACACACACGTGCGTTTTCGAATATCCACCGAAGTGCTGTACTTAAGCGCTGGCATGGCTGGTGCCACATAAAACTGCTGCCGTCTCGGCGCAAGTTCTGTGTACATCATACAATCATGCACGACGAAACTTCATGCACAGCCACATACATAAGGTGTATGTGTGTTTAGCTGTAATCTGCCACCTGCACTTTTGGCAGAATGACCGGGATCTTTTACGTGCTACTGCGGTAACACAGGGGTGGAACGGATATCGAAATAAGAGTCAGCACAGCAAGTTGACCCTGGAGAAGAAAATTCTACCGCCGCTCCTGCATGGATTTGAACCCGCGACCTTTCATTCACGAGTCTGGCGCTCTAACCACTGAGCTGTCCCCACCCCAGTTTGTTGTTGCCTACTTTCAACCTGCTACTTCCATCAACCGTTTACATGGTTATATGGGGGGCAGGGGGGAATGGTCCACAGCATCAAACTTCAAATGAACAATCCTTTGTTTAACAGCATGTATAACCCTTCTAACTGTCTGCAGCATCAAACTTCAAACGAACAATCCGTTGTTTAACAGCATGTATAACCCTTCCAACTGTCTACAGCATCAAACTTCAAATGAACAGTCCATTGTTGCATTAAAATAACCCTTCCAATGGACAGTATCAAACTTCAAACGAGACCAATCCATTGTTTAACAGCATGAGTTTGGGGCAGTACAAACCTCATGAAGTGCCACCTTCATTTTCCCCAGGAATGATCATGGGAGGGCCTGGCCAATCATGTCCTGAAACACATGATGAAAAATACCAATCAGAACACAGAATGACCATGCGCACACACACACACACATACACACACAAACATGCATGCACACATGCATGCACACACACACACAAATGCACACAGACACACACGCACACATGCACGCACACAACCCCACACACACACACACACACACACACACACACACATCACAACCATGCATGCACATACACACACACAGCCACCACACACACATCACACACACACACACACACATGCCAACACACACACACCAACACACTGGAAAGCATCCCAAGGCAGTTAACACACAGAGGGAGTAATTAAGGCTGACTTGTACTGAGGTTAAAAAAAAAAAAAAGACTGTTTAAAGCAATACCTTTTTAATGGCACAGTAAAAAATATAATAAAAACAGCCCAAATTTCCAGAGTAGACCTATTTTAAAAGCACCAGTTATATAACAAGCAAAACAACTGAAACAATTTGAATTGAAACAATGAGAAGAAAGACAGACAGAAAGAAAGAAAGGCCTGCGCTTGGCTGAACCCTCATTGGTTGTACCAAGCTTTCATAGATGAAACACGCTAACAGAAGTCCAGGGAAACGTTCAGACTGAAAACACGCAATGCGAACAACACCGACCTTGATCTTCGGTACTTCCTTCTTGACAGCCCTGGGAGGACGAGAGGAATCCAACGGCCCGGCCAGCAAGTCAGCCTTGACCTTCTCACCCGCTATGATGCTCCTGCGCTTCTCCAGGTAGGTACCAAACGCCGGAAGGTGCTGTGAATAGAGGAACGCAGTTGCACTGTCTAAATCTTAATATCGCTGTGAATAGAGGGATGCGGTTCTGCTGTCTTAATATCACTGTGAATAGAGGAACACAGCTGTGCTGTCTTAATATCGCTGTGAATAGAGGAATGCAGCTGTGCTGTTTTAATATCGCTGTGAATAGAGGAACACAGCTGTGCTGTCTTAATATCGTTGTGAATAAAGGAATGCAGCTGTGCTGTTTTAATATCGCTGTGAACAGAAGAACACAGCTGTGCTGTTTTAATATCGCTGTGAATAGAGCAACACAGTTGTGAATAGAGGAACGCAGATTGTGCTGTTTTAATATCACTGTGAATAGAGGAACGTAGTTGTGCTGTTTTAATACCACTGTGAATAGAGGAACGTAGTTGTACTGTCTTAATATCGCTGTGAATAGAGCAACACAGCTGCACTGTCCTAATATTACTGTGAGCAGAAAAACACAGTTGTACTGTCTTAATATCATTGCTGATCGCTTTTATGTGGGGTGCTATTCTCTGCTCTTCAGCAGACTCGCTGCACTCTTTCAATCACAAGTTAGGTGCTTTACCGCTGTGCTATCCCCATTCCCCATAAAGATTATTTGGTTTGACGTCTGAATACAGCTTGTACAGGGTTGGTTCAGAGCTGAATACACAAAAATTAATGTGTGTGTGTGTGTGTCTCCATCTGTGCCTGCGCGTCTGTCTGTGTGTATATATGCAGGCATGTGATCACGGGTCTTTGAATCTCCGACATCTAAATATAGGTTAATGTGTAAAAGAAAAAAATGTAAGCATCTAAGGCTATCCCAGCTAAGGCACGCCCAGTGCCCGTTATTATCATCACTGCTGTCATTACAGTGATCACAATGACCTGCCCAACGATGTCCGCCACCCTGGGTACAGGTTTGCCGCACTGGTGGACGGGGGTGGGGGGACTCTGCCCCTCCCACCCCATCAGCCCCTCCAGACTCTGAAGGTAGAGCAGCGTCTTCAGCCCCGTGATGTAGTCCTGCACCACCGTGAAGTCCTGGTTCTGGATGGCGCTGCACACCTGCCAACGTAACAGGGCCGTTAACAACTGCACGCCTGGCAACATCCCAGTGTCGTTAACAACTGCACGCCTGGCAACATCCCACTGCTGTTAACTACTGCACACTTTGCAACATTACGGTGCTGCACACGTGGCAACGTCTCGATGCCGTTAACCGCACGCCGGCAACATCCCAATGTTGTTAACGGTCACACACACCTGGCAACACCCTGCTGCTGTTAACCGCACACCTGGCAACGCCCCCAATGTTAACATATGCACACCTGGCAAACATCCAAATGCTGTTAACAACCACACACCCAGCAACATCACACCGCTGTTAGCAACTACATGCCTGGCAACATCCCAATGTTGTTAACACCTGCACACCCGGCAACGCCATGATGTTACCAACTGCACACCTGGCAACATCCCAATTCAGTTAACAACTGCACACCTGGCAGCATCCCAATGCTATTAACAACCGTCACGCTGCACACCTGGCAACACTCCAGTGCAGTTAATAACTGCACACCTGGCAACACGCCCTTAACAACACATGTCACACTGTTCACCTGGTAACAACACATGCTGTCACACTCTAGCCTGGTAACATGCGGTTAACAAATAGACGCACAGCAGTTTTTCCCACGATTTATGTTCCTGTCTGTTAAAAACTGATGTTTGACAGTGCTGTCATTTGCTGCCAAGCAGTATGAACCAGTGACGTCACGATCGAGGTCAGAATGGGTGGCATAAGTATCAAACACCTCACCAGCCAACACTTTTTCAGCTCTTCAGTGGTAAAGAGCGAGCCCAGATGGCTGCCCCCTGAGGATACACAATTCACAGGGAAAAGCACTTCTGTCATGATCAAATTACAACCCAACGAAGCTGCATGTGGAAATATTCGCACAGTTTGCACCAGCATTCTTGTGCCCTGAGGAGACCAAATTCAAACGGGAAATAAAGTACTTCTTTCGCAAAAAAACCACTAATAATATGACAATCAAACGAAGGCTGCACGTGGAAACATTTGCATAGTTTCCACGTTTTCAGGCCAGCATGTTTATTTGCCCTGGTTCCCCTTTAAACCCACCTGCAATACGGAAGCTCCAGCATGCAGGTACTGCAGTCCAACTTCGGCCGAGTCGATCCCACCTGTCGCCAGGATGGGAAACCCAGGCAAAGCGTTGGCAACGGCCGACACAGCCCGCAGGGCGATGGGGCGGATGGCATTTCCGGAAACCCCTCCATACGTCGTGTGCTTCTCGCGTCCGATGCTCGGCCAGGCTGAGGCGTCGTTCCTCAATCCCATGAGGCCAGAGACGGTGTTGGTGGCCGTCACTCCATCAGCGTTGCCTAGAGGAGAGAGAGAGACACACACGGCACGTATGGTTAGACCTCGTCAAACTTGTTTAATGCAAAGTTGTCTCGAGAGGGGTTCCGGCAGGGACCGAGATCCCAGGAGTTGGGGAAAGAGGGAGGCTATACATGACGCTACACTGGCACCACCACAATGATTCCTGAATTAAGATGGGTGGTGATGAGAGACATTTTAATGTTTCATTCACTGTGAGGGGAACAAAGTTGTAATCAGACAGTATCCATGAACCTCCCCACTGTAAGAGACGGGAGAGCTGAACTAGGAACTGAACCCACGTCCATCTGCTTGCCAGCCTAATGCCTTACCGCTAGGCCACACTGGCTCACACACACACACACACAGCACTGGCAGCAGAACCCCTTTTATAATAAACTGTTTTACAATGAAACACTGTTTCAGACAATGTGATTCAAATGTCCCGACAGCATGTACACTGCATGTCCATGAATATTTTTATTTTTTTATTTTTTAGCACACTCTCCCCTGAGGGAAATTTGGATCACCTTACCCGGGTAAGGCACAGCAACTGCAAGAGCTGTGATATCCATTCCTATCGGTGTGTGCAGCATTTTCATGTGTCCAAACAATGATATGGCTGCTACTGCGCACACGGGGGGCTGTACGGACATAATAAGTAAGTCTGCACTGGAAGCTGACTCTGGGGGGAAAATCCCTAACCGCACCGGGGACTCAAACCTGCGTCAGTATGGCACCTGGCTTTTCAGTCAAACACTGTACCCGCTGAGCTATCCCTGACCCCTATTTAGTTCTTTTTAGGACTGAGTTCTGTTGCAGTTCATTCGACATCAACAAAAGCAATCTTGAATTTTCAATCTTGAATCTTTCTCATCACTTCCAACCGTAAACAGAATTCTCATCAAATGGTTGTTTAAAAAAAAAAAAATTGTCACTGTTGTGATCACAAAGGTCCTGACCTTCCTTTGCAGCCTTGGCGATGGTGATGATGCTGGTCACGTTGGGCGTCAGTTTGGCGAAGAAGGGGATCTTCACTGCCTGCCTCACCCAGCGGCAGATATTGCGCACCAGTTCCTCGTCCTGAAACCATCCGTTACCTGTGTCAGCGCAGCCATTACAAAGTACGTAACTACTTGTACTGCGTTGTGCACCAGTTCCTCGTCCTGAAACCATCCGCTACCTGTGTCAGCGCAGCCATTACAAAGTACGTAACTACTTGTACTGCGTTGCGTACCAGTTCCTCGTCCTGAAACCATCCGTTACTTTGTCAGCGCAGCCATTACAAAGTACGTAACCCCTTGTACTGCATTGCGCACCAGTTCCTCGTCCTGAAACCATCCACTACCTGTGTCAGCGCAGCATTACAAAGTACATAACCACTTGTACTGCGTTGCGTACCAGTTCCTCGTCCTAAAATCATCTGTTACCTGTGTCAGCACAGTCATTACAAAGTAAATAACCACTCATACTGTGTTGTGCACCAGTTCCTCGTCCTGAAATCATCCATTACCTGCCACTCGGGCAATGTCCACTTTTAGCCCCGTTGACTCGCAATCCTCAAATGGTATGAGAATGTGTGTGAGTGCGTGCTTGCGTGCGTGGGTGCGTGCACGCACACGCGCGCGTGGACAGAATTAACTTGAAGTATGCACTTACCTGTCCACACGCCATCCCCATGGAGACAGGACAAGTTCAGCTCCAAAGGATCAAAGACTTACCTGTCCACATGCCATCCCCATGGAGACAGGACAGGTTCAGCTCCAAAGGATCAAAGACTTACCTGTCCACAGCCATCCCCATGGGGACAGGACAGGTTCAGCTCTCAATCCTGTCCACATGCCATCCCCATGGAGACAGGACAAGTTCAGCTCCAAAGGATCAAAGACATACCTGTCCACATGCCATCCCCATGGAGACAGGACAGGTTCAGCTCCAAAGGATCAAAGACTTACCTGTCGGCATGCCATCCCCATGGAGACAGGACAAGTTCAGCTCCAAAGGATCAAAGACTTACCTGTCCACATGCCATCCCCATGGGGACAGGACAGGTTCAGCTCCAAAGGATCAAAGACTTACCTGTCCACATGCCATCCCCATGCCTCGCTCTCCCATCCCGTGGGTACAGGACAGGTTAAGCTCCAAAGGATCAAAGACTTACCTGTCCACATGCCATCCCCATGCCTCGCTCTCCCATCCCGTGGGTACAGGACAGGTTAAGCTCCAAAGGATCAAAGACTTACCTGTCCACATGCCA
>JABMCL010002815.1:1420000-1432500 GCA_018857735.1 Alviniconcha marisindica | reverse complement strand
TTGCTCCGGTACACAGCGGTCTTCTCACAGATTCCTCCCTACCCCTACCTTCCCCTACCCTGCCCCCCAACCCCTACCCTGCCCACCCCACCCCAAAAACACCCACTTTACCCAGTCAGTGCTTTCAAAATCCCTGTAGTACAATAACAGAGCCTACCCTGTCTGGGAAGTCCTGCGTGAGTTCAGTGAGGGACCAGTACGCAGCGGTCTTCTCACAGATTCCTCCCTACCCCTACCCTCCTCTACCCCGCCCCCCCACCCCCCACCCCCACCCTGCCCACCCCACCCCAAACACACCCACTTTACCCAGTCAGTGTTTTCAAAATCCCTGTAGTACAATAACAGAGCCTACCCTGTCAGGCAAATCCTGTGTAAGCCCAGTGACGGACTTGGTCAGGGAAGTCCTGTGTAAGCCCAGTGACGGACTTGGTCGGGGAAATCCTGTGTACGCCCAGTGACGGACTTGGTCAGGGAAATCCTGTGTAAGCCCAGTGATGGACTTGCACCAGTATGCAACGTTCTCACAGATTCCTCTGTACCCCAAGCCCTACCCCCTACCCCATCCTCCCATCCCACCCCCAAAACCCAATTATCCAGTCTGTGCTTTCAAAATCTCTGTAGGACAACAACAGAGCTAATAAAATTGTCTGGAAAGTCCCACGTAAGCTCAGAGATGGACTTGCACCAGTATGCAGCGGTTTTCTCAGATTCCTCCTTACCCCTACCCTCCCCTACCCTGCCCCGCTACCCCCCCCCCCCCAACTATGCCCACCCCACCCCAAACATACCCACTTTACCCAGTCAGTGTTTTCAAAATCCCTGTAGTACAATAACAGAGCCTACCCTGTCAGGCAAATCCTGTGTAAGCCCAGTGACGGACTTGGTCAGGGAAAACCCGTGTAAGCCCAGTGACGGACTTGGTCAGGGAAATCTCGTGTAAGCCCAGTGATGGACTTGCACCAGTATGCAACGGTCTCACAGATTCCTCTGTACCCCCAAGCCCCACCCCCCACCCCCAAAACCCAATTATCCAGCCAGTGCTTTCAAAATCCCTGTAGGACAACAACACAGCTAAAATTGTCTGGAAAGTCCCGCGTAAGCTCAGAGATGGACTTGCACCAGTACGCAGCGGTTTTCTCAGATTCCTCCATCCTCCTACCCCCGCCCCACCCCACCCCAAGCACACCCACTTTACCCAGTCAATGTTTGTAAAGTCCCTGTAGTACAATAACAGAGCTTACCCTGTCCGGGAAGTCCTGCGTGAGCTCAGTGATGGATTTGCACCAGTACGCAGCGGTCTTCTCGCTGATCAGCTCAATGTTCAGGAAGGACCCCTGTCCAGGGCCGTAGAGGTGACCGCTTGTGGTCCCTCGCACGATGCGCGGAGACACGTTGGTCACAAAGTCCTGTCGGCAACAGACAGGGAGGTTTACATGCCTTTACAACATGGTTTACATGTTCGTGTACAAAGCTGTCTACGGTAGGTATGCTGAATGTTGTTTGTTGTTTTCGCATGTGTGTTTTTCTCTCTTCTTTATATATATATATTTTTTAAATTACTGAAAATGTTTTGCATTGTGCAAAACCTTCCATGCACAAAAATGTAACAGCACACATGACATCCTCATTGTCATATGAACCACAACTGTGCTCACACAAGAGCGCATACACATACCCACGACTCTATCTCACCCACAGCAAACACATACACAAACACCTCCCCAACACACACCTACATATATATATATATATGCATGCACTTAGTTTCTGTGACATTAAAATTGATTCCAAATCTGATTCTGAATCACAAACAAGCACATACACACACACACACACACACACACACACACACACGCATGCGCATGCACACACGCACATGCACACACACACACACATGCATGCATGCATACACGCACACACACACACACACACACACACACTCACACATGTACAAACAAAACACAAATTCCAACAACAATAATAATAACAGCAGTCATTTCTATCATGTGGTATCTTACTGACAAAAGGCAGAGCACAATATATGAACATAATACTGTATTTGTTTCATACACCTGACCCCCCCACCCTCTCATGGTCTAGACACACTCACACACACAAACACACACACACACACACAAATACACACACACACACGCATGCATGCACACACGTGTGCACACATGCACGCACACACATGTGCACGCACGCGCACACACGCATGCACACACACACACACACACACACCACACATCCATGTAACTGCACCCACACCCAAACCGCACCTTATCCAGGGAGAAAGTCTTGGTGAGAGCAAAGCCCCAGCCAGCTTCGAACGCACGGCGAATCATAGGGCTGGAGGTGGTGGGTGGTGCACTGGCCAGACCGAAGGGGTTGGGGAACTTGAGGGGGCCGATCTCCACGCTCACATCCACGCTGTCAATCGGCGTGAAGAAGTTCGGCAGACTCGGCTCGGTAGGAATTGTCTGCCCGCCCAAGCTCTAAGACAGAATAATGATAATAATAATAAAGAGGATTTCTAGAGCGTCCATCTACTGCACAAGGTGGGGGCACAGGGCGATTTACAATAACATTAACACATACACACAGACACGCACACAGACACAGACACACACATAGACACACACATAGACACACACACACACACATACACACACACACACACGCACACACACACACACACACACACACACACATTCACACACACACACACACACGCACACACACACACACATTCAAGCACACACAAACACACACACATACACACACACACACACACACACACACACACACACACACACACACACACATATTCTCTCACACACACACACACACACACACACACACACACACACACACACACACACACACACACACACACACACACACACACACACACACACACTCAAACACACATTGAATGGGGGGATAGGCACGGCTGTGAAAAAAGAAGAAGTTTAGAAATAGTTACTGAACAGGTGCGTCTTGAGGGCGGCTTTGAAAGAGGAGGCAGAAGCAGAGCGGCGGAGTGTTTGAGGCAAACTGTTCCAAACAGATACGTTTAGCATAGCTTGCTGTTGCAATCTGAGCTTAATACTTCATGCCCATGTCATTTGCTCATGGCCTTTTAAAAGCATGGCTTCAAGCAAGAGGGACGTGTCCTTCACACCACGATATACATCAAAATGAGCATGCTTCAGTCTCAGTTCATTGAGAAATGTTTCAAGAAAACTGACAATTTCCGACTCAGCGTGGTGTTACTGTTGTTTTTAATTACTCTAGAGCACTATGCTAGTGAATTTTAACGGGGATAACATCTTTCAACACGGCTTGCTCATGACCTTGTCAAAACATGGCTTGAAGCAAGAGGGATGCATCCTTTACATAATATACACCAACACGCAGAACTTCACTGTGAAACACAGTAGCATGATGTTAAAATCCAGTTACTGACTAACAATACACACATGGGAGTTAGTCAGCACTGAAAAGACATCATACAAGTACAACAACAACGATCTGTGTCGCCTACGGTAACGCTCACCTGGCATGCGTGTAAATACAAGCTACATAAACTCCACCAGATGTACAGGATACAGGATACGTACCTCTGGTGGAGTTTATGGAGTTTATGTACCTTGTATTTAAATGCATGCTGCGCGAGAGTTACCGCAGGCGACTCAGGTCTTTGTTGTTGTACTTGTGCATAGCTGTCAACCCCTTCTGGGCGTAAACCTTAGTCCAGAGTTTGTGAACCTGTATTTCCCTTATAGTTATACAGGCTGGGGTCTTTTGTTTTTTCGCTGGTGGCAACAGCATTTTGAATTCCGACTGGCACATGTGGCAGTGGAAGGAAGATGCAATGTTGTGCAAAATACACAGGCGCGACTTCAAATCTCATTTCCAACAAGATTTCTTAGCCTGTTGCACTAGGCCAGTCAGTGTGCATTTGGCGATGGCGTGTGTCTGCTGCTCGTTCAACAGTTTTTCAGTCTTTTCGCTCAGTTTAAAACAACAACAAAATCTCATGAAAATGATGTTTTCCTGTATCCATTTTCCAGTATGGCCATATCTCCCCCAAATAAAGAAAAAACTGTATTTATACTGGTAAACTGTATGGGTTGACAGGTATGCTTGTGTGACATCTTTTTGAGCGCTGATTAGCTCCCTTGTGCGCTGATTCCGCAGGAGCACCCTGGGCCTCGTTCTGTTTCCGATTTGTAACCAACAATAACACTGCAGGTTGTTCATGATGTAACTGAAATGTGGCTGCAAACAAGACAGCCATATACCCTTTATAACGCAACATACACCAACATAAAGCTGGATTTCACTTGCAGCAGCACATGACATGAAAGTGACCCCAAGACGTTGTTAGAGCTGTTGTTTAATACCAAGTAGTCTCTAGAGAAGTACTGGCAGGAACCAAGATCAAGGTGAGGGTGTGTTGTTGTTGTTGTTGTTTTTTTGGGTGTCGGGGGGGGTGAATTATACCTAACATTAAACAACATAACAAAGAATAGACGATTTCCGGAAATAATGGGCAAAGATAATTTGACAGTGTTTTCTTACTCCGGGAGAGTGAAGTCCCCCTGAATGGAGGTGGCAGCGGAGAAGAGCCGATCTGCGACACTTTGAGATCTTCAGGCATGGACCGATTATAATTTATACTAGACTACCAGCTGCGGGAACCTACTATCCGATCGGCACGTTCCCCGCAAGCAGTGAGTGTCTGATGCCTTTTCTGCCTTTTGCTTATGGGTATCCGACATCTTTCCCACGTGCTCACTGTACCCCCAACAAAAGCGTGCCTACTCTGCACTACACCCGCAGGCATGGACCTATATATATACAGGTCCATGCCCAAAGGCTCTTACCGAGTGCAGTCCCCTGGATTTCCGAAGATCATCTATTATACCTAACATTGAAAACAACATGACAACTCAGCTCCACCAAAAGCAGGTAAGCACCTCTCATTTTCCTCCATGTAAATGTTGTTTAAGTGTATGTTTTGTAGCTTGAAAAAGGGGGCTTACCCCCAAAATTTGCAGGTTGCATTTCGTCTCAGTAAATAGCGTTCTTTCGAACCTTTTGTGTGTTTGGATCTTGTTTTAGAATGCTAGCAGTCATTCTTGTTTCAGATTTGTTTGTTTGCAGGGCTCCCATCAGTGAGTATTTTAAGGAGGTCCCTGGGTCTCCCAGCAACAGCTCCTAGAGGGTCTCTGGGCAATTTTAAAGGGTCAAGTCTAATGTGAAACGGCAGCTATGCAGAAGTATTCTGCTTTGCACATGATGCCCTACTTATCAGTTCTGGGTTCAGTTCTGTCAGACAATGTCACATTTAGTTGTACACTTTTAGGTGTGTTGGCTTATTACAGCAGTAACAGGTTTATTCAAAGTCTAATATGAAATGGCAGCCGTGCAGAAGTATTCTGCTTTGCATATGATGCCCTTTGTCCTTTCTACATATCGGTTCTGGGTTCAGTTCTGTCAGGCAATATCACTTTTAGTTGTACACTTTTAGGTGTGTTGGCTTATTATAGCAGTGACAGGTTTATTCAAAGGCCTATTCTCGTAGTTCTCCATGTCAGTAGCATTCTGGTGGTCGGCAGCCCTGCCAACTCTGTAGATGTGTTTTATAGCATCCGTCTGTCGGTATGGAAAGGATTTTTTAAGCAGCATAGTAAGCAAGCAAAAGGTGGTCCTTTCAAACACAAGACCATTAAAAAATATCAGTCTGAAACAAGTGAGAGTAACACTATGTTTCTTTGGAACAAATAAAACTAAACGGAGAATGAAGGAAAAAAGCTTTCACCCTTTCAAACTGAAAGTAGAGCACAGAGGTCACTCAAAAGCTAAGTTGCCTCCCATGAATATTCTGGCGCTATCTGAACAAAATTTACTGTAAAAACTCCAGTGATCTTATTTTGACAGCTAAACATTCACAACAAATTATTGCCACATTAGAAGCCTTCACAATGACAGTCTGTACGCAGATATATTAAACCATTCAGAAGCAGAAGACCAAAACGTTTCAATGTCGGGTGTATAAAGCACTGACACACCTGGTTGATTGTTCCTGTCCCTGTTAAGCCATATACGGTTTCTGGGGAGGTAAAAGCACATAGTTCAGGAGCTGTGTGAGAGTAGAGGTGGCCGTCCTGGGCTGTCCGTCCTAAAGAGCCTTTTGGTTTCCGTGGACGTAAAGCTATATTGAACCATGCTTCGGCATTGGTCACAGCTTGTCCCTAATATGTCAACTGACATCTGAGGACATTAAGCAACACTACCTACCTGGTAAAAGCACATAGTTCAGGAGCTGTGTGAGAGTAGAGGTGGCCGTCCTGGGCTGTCCGTCCTAAAGAGCCTTTTGGTTTCCGTGGACATAAAGCTATATTGAACCATGCTTTGGCATTGGTCACAGCTTGTCCCTAATATGTCAACTGACATCTGAGGACATTAAGCAACACTACCTACCTGGTAAAAGCACATAGTTCAGGAGCTGTGTGAGAGTCGAGGTGGCCGTCCTGGGCTGTCCGTCCTAAAGAGCCTTTTGGTTTCCGTGGACGTAAAGTTATATTGAACCATGCTTCGGCATTGGTCACAGCTTGTCCCTAATATGTCAACTGATATCTGAGGACATTAAGCAACACTACCTACCTGGTAAAAGCACCATTCAGGGTTCCAGGTGAGATCAAAAGATTTTAGAGGAGGGAGGTGGAGCTGGACCCTCAACTTAGCCCAGAAGAGATCATGAGCAGGGAGGTGGAACTGGGCTAAGAAAGCTGGACTTCCTTTGCTTGAGTTGTCCAAGTTGTTCGTCAACAGCAGTGCAACGGACTTGGTCTTTGTGACTCTGGCCAAGCACAGCAGTTGAAACAGCAATTGCGCAGTGCACAAGTCGCTGGGCAATGGCGAGGGGACACCGCCCTAACACTTCCATTGTTCTGGCGGTGGTCCACGGTCTCTCCTGTCTTTTTCGGGCAGTTTCCGCGGTCGAGCCTTCACTCTGTCGTCCCCTTCCCACTCTGTCCCCGTCCCTAATAGGCCATCTCGCCTCCGTGGACGTAAAGCACCAAGAAAGAAAGAAGGTAAAAGCACTCATAGTTCAGGAGTTGTGTGAGAGTCGAGGTGGCCGTCCTGGGCTGTCCGTCCTAACGAGCCTTTTGGTTTCCGTGGACGTAAAGCTATATTGAACCATGCTTCGGCATTGGTCTCAGCTTGTCCCTAATATGTCAACTGACATCTGAGGACATTAAGCAACACTACCTACCTAGGTAAAAGCACATAGTTCAGGAGCTGTGTGAGAGTCGAGGTGGCCGTCCTGGGCTGTCCGTCCTAATGAGCCTTCTGGTTTCCGTGGACGTAAAGCTATGCTGAACCATGCTTCGGCATTGGTCTCAGCTTGTCCCTCATATGTCAACTGACATCTGAGGACATTAAGCAACACTACCTACCTAGGTAAAAGCACCATTTGTCTCTAATAGCTATGTCAACCCCACACCCGAAGACATTAACTTTTAAGCCCCGCATCATCATAAAGCCCCTCATCACAAAGCACCATTAAAGAGAAAGAATGGTTGGTTGTCTTGTCCCTCCCGACATCTGCTGCCCTGTCTGCCCGTAATGATTAGGTCAGCCCCACATCTGCTGCCCCACATCATCATCATTGTTTGGAGTGTGCGGGTGTTTTTGTGTTTGATGTGTACAGTTCTCTGTACCTCATGAAGTTTGGGAGAATGTGCATTGTCAGCAACAAGAGTAGCTGTTAGTTTCGACACAAGAAGATGTACAAATAGTTCACATGACTACATGTTAATTAAGTCAGTCAGAACAGGTCTGGACATATAAAAACAAAAAACTGGATTTTTGTGAGCCGGTTTGGCCTAGCGGTAAGGCGTTAGGCTGGTAAGGGAAGGACCTTGGTTCGATACCGCTTCGGCTCTCCTTTCTCTTCAAAAAGGTTGTGGTTTGTGGACACTGTCTTGTGGCTTTGTCCATCACTTCCTACTGAAACATTAAAATGGCTCTCATCGCTGCCCATCTTAATGCAGGAATCATTCTGGTGGTGACAGTGTAGCAATAGGTATATAATCACCCTCTCCCCCCACCTCCACACCCCCTTCCCCCCCTTCTCCCTGTCCCTAATAAACCTCACGGTTTCTGTGGACGTTAAGCACCATGTTTACTTACTGATTTTTTTTAGTGCATCCCGTGGGACCCTCTAGACAGACGTTTAGTGCGTCCTTTTCAGTTCTAGTGCGTAATGGACACACATTTGTGTGTTAATGGGAGCCCTATTTTTTGGTGTTTTTTTACTGGCTAACTAACCTGAAGATAGCGGTGCATGTTCCAAGCAGCCACTTTCCCGTCGTTGACGGACTCCACCGTCGTCTGAGCAACGCCAGCCACATCACCACCGCAAAATACCCAGGGTTCACTTGACTGCTGCGTTGCGGAATCCACTTCCGGCAGGCCCCAGCGGTTGAACTTCAACGGCGCCAGTGCGTTCCTCGCTGTAGAGGCAATTTCTGTAGTGTCAGCTACTCAACGATCAGGGTATCCACATTATCATGAAGAAAGAAAGAAAACAGTGTGTGTGTGTGGGGGGGGGGGGGGGGGGGGGGGGGGGGGGGGGTGAACTGGATGTGTGTGAATGGATGCCACATGCAAACAGCTTGAAAAAGTAAGTCACCAAGTCTTCAAATCTTTACTCTTGTGACAACAGCACTGAAAGAAATTCAGGAACGACACTCAAACGGAATGACATTCAGAACAGCTGGTCAATTATAAAGTGCGTTTGTCATCGGAAAAAAGACTTGAAAGTTTGTGACTTTCACTGGCAGTGTTATTAAGAAGAAGACATTATGGAAAAAATCAGTGGCACCCTGATGAAAGACCACCCTGATGAAAGACCACCCTGATGAAAGACCACCCTGATGAAAGACCACTCTGATGAGAGACTACCCTGATGAGAGACCACCTTGATGAGAAACCACCCTGATGAAAGACCGCCCTGATGAGAGACCAATCTGATGAAAAACCACCCTGATGAGAGACCACCCTGATGAAAGACCACCTGGTGAAAACCACCTGATGAGACCACTCTGATGAAAACCACCTGATGAGAGACCACTCTGATGAAAAACCACCGTGATGAGAGACCACCCTGATGAAAACCACCCTGATGAGAGACCACCCTGATGAGAGACCACCCTGATGAGAGACCACTCTGATGAGAGACCACCCTGATGAGAGACCACCCTGATGAAAACCACCCTGATGAGAGACCATTCTGATGAAAACCACACTGATGAGAGACCACCCTGATGAAAACACCTGATGAGAGACCACCCTGACGAGAGACCACCCTGATGAAAACACCCTGACAAGAGACCACCCTGATGAAAGACCACCTTGATGAGAGACCACCCTGATGAAAGACCACCTTGATGAGAGACCACCCTGATGAAAGACTGCCCTGATGAGAGACCAATCTGGTGAAAAACCACCCTGATGAGAGACCACCCTGATGAAAAACCACACTGATGAAAGACTACCATGATGAAAAATGTGATGTGATGATGACCACCATGATGAAAGACATGATATGTGTGTGAGGTGTGTGTGTGTGTGTGTGTGTGTGTGTGTGTGCGTGTGTGTGTGTGTGTGTGTCGTGTGTGCGTGTGTGTGTGTGTGTGTGTGTGTGTGTGTGTACATGCATGCAGGCGTGCAAGGGATGGAGGAGGGGAGCTGATGTTAGCGACAAATGTGTGTCCAACAATATGGTGTGGTTTCTACGTCACTTGTTCTGGCCTGATTACAAAATGCACGCACCTAGGCCTCGTCTGAGAAAGGGCACTCTAAAAAAAATATTAAAAAAGCAGAAATACACGATCGACCTACCCGACTCATCGCCCAGGCACGAGCCGAAAGCAGAAATGATGAAGTCCACCTTCTGACGCAGCGTCTGATCGTCATCCTCCCGCCAGTTGCCCTCTTCGTCCTGCTCGGTTCGTACAAAGTCCATGGCGGCCACGCGCCCGTCCTTCACGGTCACCTTGCGCGGGGCCATGAAGGGCAGGAACTCGCACTTCTCTACCTTCGCCAGCTCCATCTGAAAACAACGCAGCAAAGATGAGGCAACTTCTGGTTTTTAAAAAAACCCACCTACCCTTCAGGTTATCTGTTTATGCATATCACGGTATGCATAAAACTGGTACTCTATAGTAACCATCATGTGCGCTTCTTTCTTCTTGAAGATCGATTCTTCCAAGTGCTGGACAAGACAAAATCAGGAAAGTGCATGGTTTAGCTCTCCATCTCATTTTTCATCATTTTTCACTGTTTATCTGTTGTTTAGGTGTCACTTTGTAGCCTGATAAAGAGGATTACCCTGAATATTCGCATGTTGTCTTTTGTCCCAACAGAGCTTAAACTGCTGACGATGAGGGGCTTAATGTCCTGAGATGTCAGGCTGACATATTAGGGACATTGGAACTTAGAGATGATGATGACGTGGAGCTTAATGTCCTGAAATGTCAGGCTGACATATTGGGGACAGTGGAACTTAGAGGTGATGATGATGAGGGGCTTAATGTCCTGCGCTTAATGTCCTGAGATGTCAGGCTGACATATTAGGGACAGTGGAACTTAGAGATGATGATGATGAGGGGCTTAATGTCCTGAGATGTCAGGCTGACATATTGGGGACATTGGAACTTAGGATATGCGATGTGAGGCTTAATGTCCTCGCTTAATGTCCGAGATGTCAGGCTGACATATTAGGGACAGTGGACTTAGAGATGATGATGATGAGGGGCTTAATGTCCTGAGATGTCAGGCTGACATATTAGGGACATTGGAACTTAGAGATGATGATGATGGGGGCTTAATGTCCTGAGATGTCAGGCTGACATATTAGGGACATTGGACTTAGAGATGATGATGACGTGGAGCTTAATGTCTGAGATGTCAGGCTGACATATTGGGGACATTGGAACTTAGAGTGATGACGATGTGGTATGTCCTGCTTAATGTCCTGAGATGTCAGGCTGACATATTGGGACATTGAACTTAGATGATGATGATGAGGGGCTTAATGTCCTGAGATGTCAGGCTGACATATTAGGGACATTGGAACTTAGAATGATGATGACGTGGAGCTTAATGTCCTGAGATGTCAGGCTGACATATTAGGGACATTGGAACTTAGAGATGATGACGATGTATGCGCTTAATGTCCTGAGATGTCAGGCTGACATATTAGGGACATGGACTTAGAGATGATGATGATGGGGGCTTAATGTCCTGAGATGTCAGGCTGACATATTAGGGACATTGGAACTTAGAGATGATGATGACGTGGAGCTTAATGTCCTGAGATGTCAGGCTGACATATTAGGGACATTGGAGCTTAGAGATGATGATGACGTGGAGCTTAATGTCCTGAGATGTCAGGCTGACATATTGGGGACATTGGAACTTAGAGGTGATGACGATGTGGGGCTTAATGTCCTGCGCTTAATGTCCTGAGATGTCAGGCTGACATATTGGGGACATTAGAACTTAGAGGTGATGATGATGAGGGGCTTAATGTCCTGAGATGTCAGGCTGACATATTAGGGACATTGGAACTTAGAGATGATGATGATGGGAGCTTAATGTCCTGAATGTCAGGCTGACATATTGGGACATGGAACTTAGAGGATGATGATGAGGGGTTAATGTCCTGGCTTAATGTCCTGAGATGTCAGGCTGACTTATTAGGGACACTGGAGATTAGAGAGATGATGATGAGGGGCTTAATGTCCTGAGATGTCAGGCTGACTTATTAGGGACACTGGAGATTAGAGAGAATGATGATGAGGGGCTTAATGTCCTGAGATGTCAGGCTGACTTGGGACATGGAGTTAGAGATGAGATGAGGGCTTAATGTCCTGAAGATGTCAGGCTGACTTATTAGGGACATTGGAACTTAGAGATGATGACGATGTCGGGCTTAATGTCCTGCGCTTAATGTCCTGAAATGTCAGGCTGACATATTAGGGACATGGAGACTTAGAGATGATGATGATGAGGGGCTTAATGTCCTGAAATGTCAGGCTGACATATTGGGGACATTGGAACTTAGAGATGATGACGATGTGGGGCTTAATGTCCTGCGCTTAATGTCCTGAGATGTCAGGCTGACATATTAGGGACATTGGAGCTTAGAGATGATGATGTTGAGGGGCTTAATGTCCTGGGATGTTGGGCTGACATATCAGGGACATCAGAGCTTAGAGATGATGATGACGTAGGGCTTAATGTCATGACACGTCGGGCTGACATATTAGGGACACCAGAGCTTAGAGCTCAGTGAGGAACCATTTGTGACTGAAACACACAAAAACGGTTTAAAAAAACGGTAATTTTAATGGGACAATACAAAAAAATCCACATTTTCAGGGTAAAGTTATGTCCCTTTTTCAAAGCAACAA
>JABMCL010002815.1:1412500-1415000 GCA_018857735.1 Alviniconcha marisindica | reverse complement strand
TACCTGCAAGCATAAGGCAGAGAAAAAACACCCAAAAAAACACCACCAAATCACAACGGTCTAATAGACTACTGTCTGCAACAAAGGAGTGGACGACTACAGCAAAAATAACTGTGCCAACGACAGACAGATGGAAAGCCAAACTAACCATAACTAACTCTAAACTAACCCCGCACTAACCCGGCTTCCATCTAGAAAAACAAAGGCTGCAGACTGATATTAAAGCAAAATGCTAATCAGGACTCTCCCGACGACAAGAGAAATACAAAATGGCTGCCCTAATCAGGCAAGCTAACGAGCGGGTACGAAATGGCCAATAAACCAAGATAAAAAAACGAAAGAACGCATGGTATGCATGGTGAAAAAGAAGGGGAAAAGAGAGAGAAAACAACAATAACACTTTCTGAAAAGAAAGAGGAGGCAAGTAATGTCAGCGAGCAACGGGACAAAGGCTGGATACACGTAATCCGTGGACACAATCCAACCCACTTAGCAGTGACAACATGGCAGGGGAACAGACTCTCACGAACTACCCAACACAAAGAAAGAATGAGAGGTCTCGTTAAACACTGAAACTACCCCCTCACTCGTACATCGTAAATGAACGAAACAAAAGGGCACGCCAAGAGAAAAAACAGTGAATGGCAAGAACCGGTAACTGACTAGCCCAACCCCAAACCCTAACCCAGGGAGGCCATGAAATCGCTAGTGTATTGAACTAGAACGAACAGAACTTTTTCTAGCTAGGTTCAAGAAAGATGAAATAACAAGGAGGAAATAAACAAAGGCCCAACTACTGACAATGGTGTTGGAGCTTCATCCTTGGAGATTCGAACTGCAATTTTTACCCAATCTGAGGTATCTGCACGTCTCAAGTCTGCAAGTTCTGCTTGTTATTTTGATACTTAAATCACATTTCTACTCAAAAAATGTGGCTATGACATGTTTTTGAAGGTTGCATTTGAGGTGGAGGCCATTTTGAAAAAATCAGCTTTAAAGTTTTCACTGTGCATTGAGTAGTTTTTCCTTTTATTCTTAGCAACAGGAGATTTAAATGTACCAATCTTTACCAATTCTGGCACAGGAACATATCAGACATTGGGGCACCTGAGGAGACTTGAAATTTCAACATTAGCTAACTTTTAATATATGTTGTTAATGTTTTTAATCCCATGTTCTTGGTTTAAAATGAGCAAAATTGATGCCGGGTAGGATGAATAAAATGCATTTTAAACATATTTATTCAACTTTTCAGAGCACACCAAAGTTTGTTGCTTATAGACTTTAATTTGGCAAAAACCTGAAAACACCCAGACAAACCCCCACTGGCTGCTTTTGCCTGTAGCACAGTGAGCTGGCTCTGGGTTAAGACTCAGTTGGTGAGAATGGGTTCCCTATATATAAAGAGATATATACATATAATATAGCTTATTCAGGATTCCAGGCGAGATCAAGAGGAGGGAGGTGAAGCTGGACCCTGGACCCTCAAGTTAGCCCAGAAGAGATCATGAGCTGGGAGGTGGAGCTGGGCTGCAAAAGTTGGACTTCTTTCGCTTCGGGTTGTTCCTCAGCAGCAGTGCAACGGACATTGTCCTTGTGACCCTGCCCAAGCACGGCAGTTGAAACAGCAATTGCGCAGTGCACTAGTCGCTGCGCAATGGCGAGGGGACACCGCCTTAACACTTCCATTGTTCTGGCGGGCAGTCCACAGTCTCTCCGGTCTTTTTCGGGAGGTATCCGCAGTCTAGCCTTCACTCTCTCACCCTCTTCCCCCCCTCCCCCCCTGTCCCCGTCCCTAATAAGCAGCCTGGCTTCTGTGGACGTCAAGCAACATGGTCATATATCTCCATACCTTTGTTGAAATACAGCTGATGAAGAACTTGATGTCCAGCTGAGTGGGGCAGCTTTTCTGGCACGGCGCATCGGCACATTTTAAGCACCTTGCTGCTTCCTTCAGCGCTGCTCGCTCGCTCAGCGTTGTGTGTTTGATGTCGTCAAAGTTCTTGTACAGGCTGGACTCGCAGCTCTGTTTGACGAGTGTCAGAGAGGAGGAAGAAGACAATCGACCTGACGCTCATTTGGGGGGAAAATCAACGAGCAAGGGAGTTAATTAGCGCTCAAAATACGTGAAACACAAGTGCAACAACAAAGACCTGAGTCGCCTGCGGTAACTCTCACCTGGCATGCGTGTAAGTACGAGGCACGTAAACTCCACCAGAGGCACAGCCTCTTGTTCCATAGTCTGTTTCAGACTCATTTTGGGGATTTACACCAACCCCACCCTTCATCACCAATATCAGTCCTTACTCCTCATTTTAGCATCCACCGCTCCACCCCCATCCCACCCCGCCCACCCACCCGCTCTTGGTACCTACTCCAAGCACCACCATTGGTATCTGTATATCCTCATCCAACACTTGCAGTAACCCCCCCCCCCCCCCTACCACCACCCCCACTCCGTATGCACCCATTCCTACACTCTTCGGATCTATTCCTCCCC
>JABMCL010002815.1:1397500-1402500 GCA_018857735.1 Alviniconcha marisindica | reverse complement strand
AAGTACATTGCCTGGTGCCGGCTGTGGGCCGTGGTGGCCCCGCGCCCTCCCCCCAGCCTTCTTGTTTTGGTTTGTTTTTACTTCTTCCTGGCAAGGCTTGGGCTCAGTCAGCGAGTTGCAAGTCCTGCAGTGATGTGTATAAAAGATGGTCACGGTCAGTGCCTTGGCTGGCTCTCATCGCTGCCCATCTTAATGCAGAAGTCATTCTGGTGGTGACAGTGTAGCGATAGGTGTATAATCTACCTCTTCCCCCACCCAGTCCAAACCCCCTCCCCCGCCTTTCTCCCCGTCCCTAATAAGCCTTATGGTTTCTGTGGACGTTAAGCACCATGTTTACAATGCTTTGGGTGTTTTTTGTTCCGAAAGTGGTTTCCCACTTTGTCGGTTTGATGTGTCACTACTAATATCACATCAGGGCTTCATCAGCTTACCCGTCCCTAAATGATAAGCCTTGTGGTTTCTGTGGACCGCGTCAGTTAAGTACCATGTTTACTTAACTCTTCAACTGAAGCAATTACGACGGTAGTTAGTTACTGAGCCTACACAACTACGAAAACGTCAACAGCACAACACTGATTCAACTCACCTCAATGTCTGGGAGGTCCTTGCTTATCCGGTCCATGTTACACAGTCACAAGTTTGAGCCCTGTCCTCACTGCGCTGTCTTCGGACTGTGTGACGCTGACACACAACTCACATTGCCTCCTCAGACTTACGGCCACGCAGATAACGGCTAAATCGCTGCGCTCTCAGCGCTCACAAACTAATCATCGCATGTGCCGTCGTTTTCCCTGATTGGTCCGATTGTTGAACGGAACACAGGCGCATGGCACAATGATGTTTTGACTGACCAAAAATTACAGTTGTGCTGTTGCAGTGCTAATAATTAAGCGGCATGGATTGGTGCGCACATAGTGGTGAGGGGGGGCAAGGGTGATCAAAACTTGGTAAAATCCAAGGAGACGGTCGGAAATTCCTGGACCGTTTTAAAAGTTATTTTGGGTCACAAATATCATCACAATCATTAAATGAGGTCCATATCTACCAATTACAGCCGAAATCCGCAACAAAAGGTGAGTTTTTTTTAAATATATATTTTTGTCTTTGATTGTTTCGAGTTGGTGTCACGGATTGCAAATGGCGAACGAAGCCGACGAAGTGCTGCTAGGTAAGCGGCTTCGTTGAACAAGCTACGGCAATTAAAAAACACGGAAAATCTACAGAAAAAAATTGCAATCTGAGAACGTTGAGTCGTGATTACGATTGTCTTGCCAAAATCGGCACAAACGAAGCGTTCACGTTGTTACTGGGAAACTAGGTCAAACGTCAAAGGGCAACATGCGCCGACTCGAACTGACACTCAAAGACAAAAACATATGAAAATAACCTCACCTTTTGTTGCGGATCAGTTTTGGCTGTAATCGGTAGATATGGACCTCATTTAATGATTGTGATATTTGTGACCCAAAATAACTTTTAAAACGGCGGTCCAGGAATTTCCGACCGTCTCCTTGGATTTTACCCAAAACTTAAAAAATGTTGGTAGTGAATTACTAATTTGATCATTATCAGGCACGAGGGGTATATCATGGTCCAAGGACTGAGACGCCGGTCGGACATTGTAAACGCCATTTTGGGTCACAAATATCATCAGCCGGAATCATCCGAACAGGGTCATATGAAGAGAATAAACCCAAAATTTGCAACAGAAAAAAAGGAGTTTTATCATATTTGTGTCCTCAGCTCAGTGCGCGTATGCTCCTTTCAGACATTTGACTGCTAGGCTCCGTTTCTGAGTAACCGTGCACGCTTCCTCAATGCTAACGTCGGCAAAACAAAGCCGCGGCCTATTTTAAAATAGACGGGCTTTGTCGTGTCCTGAGGACTCGCCCATCTACAGACTGTGTGTGTGTGGTGTGTGTGGATTGTGTGTGTGTCTGTGGAGTGTGTGTGTGTGTCTGTGTCTGTGTGTCTGTGTGTGTCTGGTCACGTCACTTTTGTTGCAAATGTTGGCTTCATTCGCTAGATATGACCCTGCCTGAGTGATTCTGATATTTACGGCCCAAAATGGCGTTGAAAATGTCCCAGGAATTTTTGACCGTCTCCTTGGATATTACCTCAGGCATGCAACCGCTGTTGCAAATAACGGCCCGGCTTACTCATTAAATCAAAAGCGATAATTATTCATTATCTTGCCAGCCATAACAATGCAGGATAGCGCCAGACACTGACCCTCTTCCCCAATCTCCAGGGGCCCTAATATCACCACAGCCTTGTCGCGGCTGGCAAGATGATAATGAGTTATTATCACTTTTGACGCCTAGTTAGTAGTTGGAAACCATGCGTCAAAAGTATATTGACTAATTACGCGCCTAACCATTACTCAATTACGTTGAGATAAATAGTAATTTAGTTGATATAATTACAATTCTGTGCTTTTGACGCAAGTACTCTTGGCCGGTGAGTCAAAAGGACTGAAATGGCGTAACCAGTTCTGGAAGGTGCTGGAAAGCGACGCTCGGAGCTGGTTTGGTGCTGACCCTGGCTTTCGAGTGTCGCCGACTCCCCCGTTGGTTTACTGGCTACCACTCGATCCGTATTCGTCCACCCATCCAACTGCCAGACATGGCAAGATCGTCATACTCAGTTCAGTTAAGTCAGTAGTGAAGTTGAACTGGTAAATCGGACACACACACACACACACACACACACACACACACACACACACACACACACACACACACACACAATCACAGACACATACACACACACACACACACAACACAATCACAGACAGACACACACACACACACACACACACACCACACACACTCACACACACACTCCCCCAACGCACCACGACCATCCACACACACCACCACACAAACCAACACACAGACACACAACACACACACACACACACACACACACACACACACACACACACACACACACACACACACACACACACAAATCCACAACACAACACACACACACACACACAATCCACACACACACAGACACACACACACACACACACACACACACACACACACACACACACACACACACACACACACACACACTGTTAGTGTGGCCCTCCACGACACTCAGTATCCCGCTCTTTAGCCAACATTGCACTGGCCCCTGACCGTAGCCGGATACACGGGAATGCGAAATGGATCTTTGCCAAATCAAAGGCACGCTTTGGCTGTACCATGTTCGGAAGGAATGAGTGAACTGCTGGTGAGGTTGACAAAACAGAACAGATCTGGGGAAGTGTACTCACCTGTACGACGAAACACAAGGAACAATGAAACACAAGCACTTTCGACAGAAAGTCTTCGTCAGGTGCAAGAAGATAGATAGATAATAATAATTAAAAAAAAAAAAAAAAAAAAACCTCCTTATCTATCTTCTTCTTTGCTTCCTTTTTCTTTTATTATTATTATCTATCTATCTTCTTACACTGACGAAGACGAAGTGCTCGAAGTGCTCGTCTTTCATTGTGTAACCGAGTGTACTGTATACATGTTTCGGGCCATGATCCTTTAATCCTTTCTTTCCGGTCCTTTTCCTTTTTTGATTGGGTGGGAGTTTTATGGCCCCAATTATCTAAGGTGTTAAAAGCTGTGCGCTGGGCCCGCAGCGTCATAGTTCAGGAGCTGTGTGAGAGTCGAGGTGGCCGTCCTGAGCTGTCCGTCCTAACGAGCCTTCTGGTTTCCGTGGACGTAAAGAATTATTGAACCATGCTTCGGCATTGGTCTCAGCTTGTCCCTAATATGTCAACTGGCATCTGAGGACATTAAGCAACACTACCTACCTACCGCAGCGTCGAGCCCAGGAGCTGTGTGAAAGTCGAGGTGGCCGTCCTGGGCTCCAGTTCCTAATAAGCCTACGGTTTCTGTGGACGTAAAGCAACACTCAACCGCAGCGTCATCACATAGTTCAGGAGCTGTGTGAGAGTCGAGGTGGCCGTCCTGGGCTGTCCGTCCTAAAGAGCCTTCTGGTTTCCGTGGACGTAAAGCTATATTGAACCATGCTTCGGCATTGGTCACAGCTTGTCCCTAATAGGTCAGCAGATATCTGAGGACATTAAGCATCACTTCATCACCGCAGCGTCAGGTGAGCCGGTGTGGCCTAGCGGTAAGGCGTTAGGCTGGTAAGCGGAAAGACCTCGGTTCGATACCGCTTCGGCTCTCCTTTCTCTTCAAAAAAGGTTGTGGTTTGTGGACACCGTCTTGTGACTTTGTCCATCACTTCCTACTGAAACATTATAATGGCTCTCATCGCAGCCCATCTTAATGCAGGAATCATTCTGGTGGTGACAGTGTAGCGATAGGTATATAATCTCCCTCTTCCCCCACCTCTATACCCCCATCCCCCCTTCCCTAATAAGCCTTGCGGTTTCTGTGGACGATAAGCACAATGTTTACTTTCCTTTCGCAGCGTCAGGCATAGTTCAGGTGCTGTGTGAGAGTCGAGGTGGCCGTCCTGGGCTGTCCGTCCTAACGAGCCTTCTGGTTTCCGTGGACGTTAAAGCTATATTGAGCCATGCTTCGGCATTGGTCACAGCTTGTCCCTAATATGTCAGCTGACATCTGAGGACATTAAGCATCTCTTCATCATCATCAGCAGCGTCCTTTTTCCTCCAGTGTCCCTGCAGAGGCAGGTTGGTTGTTTGTCAGTGCGGCCGGTGTTCACGTGTTCATCTCACTGTTTCCTGGTTGGTGTTGAAATAAAAGTTATGTTATAGCAACCTCTGACTTGTGACTCTTCATCCATGCTTCCTACCTGCTTCCGGCCTCAACCTCCCCACACCGCGCCCCTACAACTGTTCTTTGTGTTTCGTCGTATAGGCGAGCACATTTCCCCAGATCTGTTCTATACTGTACCATCTTCGGTCAAATGCCCTGCAATAACGATAATAATAATAATAATAATGATAATGTTATTCTATGTTTGTGCCTGCAAGCTGGAGTCTCGGCGAGTACACCGAA
>JABMCL010002815.1:1300000-1392500 GCA_018857735.1 Alviniconcha marisindica | reverse complement strand
CTGTCTAACAACTAGTCCTCGCTAAACTACTGGTTAAGAGAGAGAGAGAGAGAGAGAGAGAGAGAGAGAGAGAGAGAGAGAGAGAGAGAATTTTTCAACCGATGCTGCATCAGTATGCCATTTTAGTTAACTACAGTATTCATGGCTGTGTGGTGTACATGGACCTTTGAATTATTATTGCCCTTTTTTTGCAGATACCGTGGCTACTGTCCCACCATCAAGTACGACTACGGAGAGACCTACGGCAATGCCACCTCCAAATACTTCCAGGACTACCGCAGTTCTGTCCTGAACAGTTCCGCTTCCAACTACAGTCCCGGCGGCTCGTTTCCAACATACTACACCCACTGTCCAGATCTTGTCCTCAGCAACCGCTGCCGCAATCGAGACCGCTGGCTGCTGGCCCCCAAGTACCAGCTGTCCAACATGGATCATGATCGTACGGAGCAGCTGCGCAGTCTGGACACAGTAAGGGTCATCAGTGATGCACACTGTTCTGATATTAGGCAGGGGGTGGGGAGTGAGTCAATGTATCTGTTGTTATGAAGCCTGGGTTGGGGGTGGGGGGGGGGGGAGGGATGTACCTGTTATAGATCATCATTGATACACCTTGCTTTAATAGGCAGGGGGTGGGGATTGAGTTGATGTACCTGTTGTTATGAAGGCCGGGGGGGGGGGGAGGGATGTACCTGTTATAGATCATTATTGATACACCTTGCTTTAATAAGCAGGGGGTGGGGATTAAGTTGATGTATCTGTTGTTATGAAGCGGGGGGGGGGGGGGGATGTACCTGTTATAGATCATCATTGATACACCTTGCTTTAATAGGCAAGGGTGAGGAGTGAGTTGATGTACCTGTTGTTATGAAGCCGGGGAGGAGGGGGGGCGGGGGGGAGGGATGTACCAGTTATAGATCATCATTGATACACCTTGCTTTAATAAGCAGGGGGTGGGGATTGAGTTGATGTATCTGTTGTTATGAAGCAGGGGGGGGGGGATGTACCTGTTATAGATCATCATTGATACACCTTGCTTTAATAGGCAAGGGTGAGGAGTGAGTCGATGTACCTGTTGTTATGAAGCAGGGGAGGAGGGGGGGCGGGGGAGGGATGTACCTGTTATAGATCATCATTGATACACCTTGCTTTAACAGGCAAGGGGTGGGGATTGAGTCGAAGTATCTGTTGTTATGAAGGGGGGGGGGGGGGGGGGATGTACCTGTTATAGATCATCATTGATACACCTTGCTTTAATAGGCAGGGGGTGGGGATTGAGTCGATGTATCTGTTGTTATGAAACCGGGGGTGGGGGGTATGTACCTGTTTTGACTCAGGGGTAGGGATGGACACATTAAGGATCAACATTGATGCACCCATTTCTATAGGCAGGGGGTGGGGATTGAGTTGATGTATCTGTTGTTATGAAGCCGGCGTTGGGGGGGGGGGGGGGAGGGATGTACCTGTTATAGATCATCATTGATACACCTTGCTTTAATAGGCAAGGGTGGGGAGTGAGTTGATGTACCTGTGTTATGAGGGGGGGGGGGGAGGGATGTACCTGTTATAGATCATCATTGATACACCTTGCTTTAATAGGCAAGGGTGGGGAGTGAGTTGATGTACCTGTTGTTATGAAGGGGGGGGGGGGGGGGGGATGTACCTGTTATAGATCATCATTGATACATGACCTGTTGTTATGAAGCCAGGGGTGGGGGGTATGTACCTGTTTTGACTCAGGGATAGGGATGGACACATTAAGGATCAACATTGATGCACCCATTTCTATAGGCAGGGGGTGGGGATTGAGTTGATGTATCTGTTGTTATGAAGCAGGGGGGGGGGGGGGGGGAGGGATGTACCTGTTATAGATCATCATTGATACACCTTGCTTTAATAGGCAAGGGTGGGGAGTGAGTTGATGTACCTGCTGTTATGAAGAGGGGGGGGGGGGGGATGTACCTGTTATAGATCATCATTGATACACCTTGCTTTAATAGGCAGGGGGTGGGGATTGAGTTGATGTACCTGTTGTTATGAAGCAGGGGGGGGGGGATGTACCTGTTATAGATCATCATTGATACACCTTGCTTTAATAGGCAAGGGTGGAGATTGAATCGAAGTATCTGTTGTTATGAAGGGGGGTTGGAGGGGGGGGGGAGGGATGTACCTGTTATAGATCATCATTGATACACCTTGCTTTAATAGGCAGGGGGTGGGGATTGAGTTGATGTACCTGTTGTTATGAAGCCGGGGGTGGGGGGGGGGGGGGGGGAATGTACCTGTTATGACTCAGGGGTAGGGATGGACACATTAAGGATCAACATAGGCAGGGGGTGGGGATTGAGTTGATGTACCTGTTGTGATATGAAACAGGGGGTTGGGGCTTGACACACCTGTTGTGATATGAAACAGGGGGTTGGGGCTTGACACACCTGTTGTGATATGAAACAGGGGGTTGGGGCTTGATGCACCTGTTGTGATATGAAACAGGGGGTTGGGGCTTGGTGCACCTGTTGTGATATGAAACAGGGGGTTGGGGCTTGGTGCACCTGTTGTGATATGAAACAGGGGGTTGGGGCTTGATGCACCTGTTGTGATATGAAACAGGGGGTTGGGGCTTGGTGCACCTGTTGTGATATGAAACAGGGGGTTGGGGCTTGATGCACCTGTTGTGATATGAAGCAGGTTATTGGGGCTTGATGCACCTGTTGTGATATGAAACGGGGGGTTGGGGCTTGAGAGAGGAGCAGGGTTGGACCTCGACACACCTGTTGTGATATGAAACAGGGGGTTGGGGCTTGGTGCACCTGTTGTGATATGAAACAGGGGGTTGGGGCTTGACACACCTGTTGTGATATGAAACAGGGGGTTGGGACTTGACACACCAGTTGTGATATGAAACAGGGGGTTGGGGCTTGAGAGAGGAGCAGGGGGTTGGACCTCGACACACCTGTTGTGATATGAAACAGGGGGTTGGGGCTTGGTGCACCTGTTGTGTTATGAAACAGGGGGTTGGGACTTGACACACCTGTTGTGATATGAAACAGGGGGTTGGACCTCGACACACCTGTTGTGATATGAAATAGGGGGTTGGGGCTTGACGCACCTGTTGTGATATGAAATAGGGGGTTGGGACTTGGTGCACCTGTTGTGATATGAAACAGGGGTTTGGGGTTTGGTGCACCTGTTGTGATATGAAATAGGGGGTTGGGGCTTGATGCACCTGTTGTGATATGAAACAGGGGGTTGGGGCTTGACGCACCTGTTGTGATATAAAAGCAGGGGGTTGGGGCTTGAGAGAGGAGCAGGGGGTTGGACCTCGACACACCTGTTGTGATATGAAACAGGGGGTTGGGGCTTGGTGCACCTGTTGTGATATGAAACAGGGGGTTGGGGCTTGAGAGAGGAGCAGGGGGTTGACACACCTGTTGTGATATGAAACAGGGGGTTGGGGCTTGACGCACCTGTTGTGATATGAAACAGGGGGTTGGGGCTTGAGAGAGGAGCAGGGGGTTAGACCTCGACACACCTGTTGTGATATGAAATGGGGGGTTGGGGCTTGGTGCACCTGTTGTGATATGAAACGGGGGGTTGGGGCTTGATGCACCTGTTGTGATATGAAACAGGGGGTTGGGGCTTGGTGCACTTGTGATATGAAACAGGGGGTTGGGGCTTGGTGCACCTGTTGATATGAAACAGGGGGTTGGGGCTTGGTGCACCTGTTGTGATATGAAACAGGGGGTTGGGGCTTGGTGCACCTGTTGTGATATGAAACAGGGGGTTGGGGCTTGATGCACCTGCTGTGATATGAAGCAAGGGAGTGGGGACTTGATCTACCTGTTGTGTTATGAAGCAGGGGGTTGGGACTTGATGTACCTGCTGTTATGAAGCAGGGGGTTGGGACTTGATGTACCTGCTGTTATGAAGCAGGGGGCTTGGACTTGTTGCACCTGCTGTGATATGAAGCAAGGGAGTCGGGAATTGATGTACCTGTTGTGTTATGAAGCAGGGGGTTGGGGCTTGATGTACCTGCTGTTATGAAGCAGGGGGTTGGGACTTGATGCACCTGTTGTTACATGAAGCAGGAGGTTGGGGACTTGATATACCTGCTGTGTTATGAAGCAAGGGGTTTGGACTTGATGTACCTGTTGTGTTATGAAGCAGGGGGTTGGGGACTTAATAAAACTGCTGTGGTATGAAGCAGGAGCTGTGGACTTGATGTACGTGTTGGGTTAATGAAGCAGGAGCTGTGGACTTGATGTATGTGTTGTTACATGAGGCAAGGGATGGGGTAAGGGGTGGGGATTGGGGTATCCAAGGAATGAGTGAGCAACTGCTGATGAGGATGACAAAATAGAACAGCTCTGGAGAAATGTACTCACCTGTACGACGACACGTAAAGAACAGTTAAAAACACAAGTGCTTTTGACGCATGGTCTTCATCTGGAGTAGAAGAGAGAGAGAAAATAATAAAAGAAGAAGAAGAAAGTAAAGAAGAAGATAGACAAGAAGTTGAAGTAAAACAATGTTAAGGATCTGACATAGCTTTAAAACGATGTCATCAAAATGGGTGCGGATTGGCTGAAACAAAGAGGAATATAGCATCAGCTTTTAAGGCACGTTGCATCTGGGGAGGTGGGGAGGCAGGATGGGGTGGGAGCAGACATGGTCTCACTGTCGCCAGAAAATTAGATTCAAACTTGTGGAATCTAGTGTCCTTTAAGGCAACATTTTAGCACATGTTCTCGAGTTCCCTCACCTTTTCTGCTCTCATACAGTATTTTCCTCCTCTTTTGTTTAGTTTTCTGCTGTCAAAAATTGTAATAATGTTTTAGATGACTAAGAGAGAGAGAGAGAGAGAGAGAGAGCGCGTGCACATGCGCGCACAAGAGAGAGAGAGAGAGAGAGAACTGATTGATGAGTCACACCATTGAAACAGAAATCATGCTTGCTTTTTGTTTGTTTGCTTTTCCATCAAATTTGCACTGGCTGCACATTTTATTTTTTCCCCCAACTGATGGGTCCCACCATTAAAATCAGATTCATGCTTGATAGTTTCCCATGAAATCTGCACTGACTGTATTTAATTTTTCTTTCTCTTTTACAGCTCTCCCAGAAACATCGTGAACATTACAAAGACAAGTCAGGCACCATAAAGAGCGTTGATTTCTTCAAACTGCCAGTTTCAGCCGAAGATCAGTTCCGCACAAAGGATGTCTTGTAAGTGTGTCAATTCAACACTAACTTTGAACTGTAACACTTGGTTTGATGTGGTTGGCTTTCTCTTTGAGTGCTCCATTTCTTCAAAATGCAACATGTCACTCCACAAGGTTTTGTTCTGCTATGCACCACACCGATCACTCTTTTTTTGTTGCTGTTAGTAAGAACAGATTGTTCATCTTAATTGAAAATAGGCAGGTTAATCTGTTTATGTGATGAATGATGATTTGTCTTATTATTAGTAGAAATACGAGAAACCACAAATATGTATAATGGTAATGGAGAAAAAAATGTGAACAACAAAATCTTGCATGAAATTTTACACTTTCCTTTTCATTGAATATTTAATAATAATTAATTAAAGTTTTTTTAAAGTGCAAAATCATGTCCCTAGAGACTATACACATGCACACACACACTCACACACACACACAGAGGCACCCACACACAAACATTTTGACCATACAAAGCTAAATATTTCATACTATGCAATCAGTGCTAGTATATATATATATATGTAGATAGATATTGGCTGTAATGATTTTATTGTTATATTTTGCAAATGATGCAGTATTAACAGAACACTAGGAACACCAAAAGCAAGAGACAAGATGGAAATAGACAGCGATGGTGATATTAGAAAAAGTGTGTTGTCCTTCTTTTAGTTGTGCGTGAAGGGCATTGTTTTGGACATTTGCACGCTTGTTTCGGCGACAGGTTTGATTCAGTTTCAGTTAAAAACATGAAGTTGCAGAACTTGCCTGTCCTTCTCATAGCTTTTTACAAAGTCTGAACAGTGGTCCCGCTAACCCTTATTATTATCCGTCACTGTAATGGACACAGATAAAGATTTCCCATTGAGTATGTTAATAATGTTGATACTACTCACTCTTATTTTTATCCATCACTGTAATGGACACAGATAAAGATTTCCCATGGTGTGTTTCGATGTCGGTTGTTTTTAACTTCGAGTATGAAATGCACGCGCCTACAGGGCTTATTTGAGACGGGCTGCTCTAAGACCTCACTATTATTAAGGTCGCATTTTTATGTCACACCCTTCCATGCAAAAGCACCTAGTGCTGGATTCCAGGGAGGGAAAAAAATTGTCAGTCTGCTCTGGGGAACCTTGGAACAAACTGTTGCAAACAAGTGACATCAGTGTTGAAAAATTTGTCAGTCTGCTCTGGGGAACCTTGGAACAAACTGTTGCAAACAAGTGACATCAGTGTTGAAATGACCTGCATGCAGTCTGTCCTGATCCATAGGTCGGAGGTCTGGACTGTGGGTGCAGGCTCACTGTTCTGTAGTGTGTTGCGTGAAAAGGAACCCCCCCCCCCCCCCCCCCCCCCCCTCAACAGTCTGTTGTCCATCACAGTGATAGACAGCTTCTAAAGTTTCCTGTCAAGTACATTAATTTTTTCTCCTGTCAGAGACGGAACTCTTCTTTTTTTGTTGTTAACGGAACCACTGGTCTGTTCAAGTTTTGTTGTGTTTGGATTGCATTATGACTTTGTTTTTGTTGTTTTTACAGTACAGCTTTTCTGCTTTCTTTTCTTCTGCTTTTTTTCTTTCTTTTTCTCTCTCTCTCTCTTCCTTTTTTTCTTTTCTTTCTGGCATTAGTTATTTGGTGAGCTTAATCCAGCTCATGTTGAAGCTGATGCTAGTCATTCATAAAGTGCCAGAACTGCGTCAGAAGTCTCAGCTTCTCCCTAGTTCTGTTATCAGTTTTGCTAGCTGTAGTAGTGATGAGATAAAATCTCAGGTTCCCTCTGTTTATCGTCTAGCTGCAGTAGTGATGAGATAAAATCTCAGGTTCCCTCTGTTTATCATCAGTTTCACTAGCTGTAGTAGTGATGAGATAAAATCTCAGGTTCTCCAGTAAAATCTCAAGTTCCCTCTGTTTATCGTCAGTTTCACTAGCTGCAGTAGTGATGAGATAAAATCTCAGGTTCCCTCTGTTTATTGTCAGTTTCACTAGCTGTAGTAGTGATGAGATAAAATCTCAAGTTCTCTCTGTCTGTTTATTGTCAGTTTCACTAGCTGTAGTACTAATAAAATACTGCATCAGAAGAAATCGCAACTGTTTTATACATGGGTAGTTAGAGGGAAAACTCACACCAGTTTCTAAACTTACAACACACCGGATTACAAGAGTATTTACTTGCCGGTGACATTCAAATGTGCCCAGGAATTTGTCTTAGTGATGTTCCATTCATTACCATGCGTTAACAAATAGACACAATAATATATTTAGCTGTGTATGAAAGTTATGAATAAATCAACTTTACATTTAACAATGTAACAATCGCATTCTTGCAGTGTAAACTATCACATGCACACACACACATACACACTCACTCAAATGCACACAGAAGCAAGCGTGCACACACACACACACACTGATTATTTGCAGTAAGATGTAACATGAGTGCGAGAAACTGTCATGCAAACTGCATATTATATATTTAAATCAAATAGGTGATGACCACAGCAAGCTTTTCTGTAGTGAACAATCTGTCTTAGTTCCATCAAGTAGAAAACAGTTGCATACTAAGCATAAAATGAGTCGTACATTGTTAGCGACCCTATTGGTTTAACCGATGGGGTCTTTTTCTTCAAATAACTGCATGTGTTTCGAACGATCACTGCTGGGCGCATTCTTTTTTTTCCCTTCAAACTACTAATGAGATTAGAGTACAAGTTATTATACATGGGTTGTGTTTATTCTTTGGAGTCTTTTGAGGCTCGATGTTTAAATTATAGTAACAAGGGGGTGGGGAGGTGAAGAAAGAGAGAGACATATGGAGAGATGATTTATTGTATAGTTGATGGCTTGACCACCAGCAATATTGAAAGGGGGCTTGGGGCTGGAGGGTTTATTTTGTAAGCGATGGATTGGCCATAACAGTATTGAGAGAGAGAGAGAAGAGAGACAGACAAGACAAGACAAGACAAGATTATTTTATTGTTAGGCCTCCGGCCCATTACAACAGGAGTGAACATTCAGGCAATTCGAATTCTCATGGATCCAATGACGGACTTAAACTCAGTTTTCTAGTGCTTAAAGCTTTCAAAACGAAGGTGGATAATTTCTCTATGGTGGGTGCGTTCGTGCTAGCTAATAATAAGGAAAATTTAAACATGGATGGTTGTCTATGGTACTTTGGTGGAATAAGTTCAGCCCTCAAGGCTATATACTTTGGACATATTAATAAAAAATGTACTTCTGTTTCTGGCGTATTACAGAATGGACAATTTATAAAAGAGAAAGAGAGAGAGAGAGAGAGGCCTTTAACCCTGATATTTGTCAAGTCACAAAGGCAAAAAAAAAAAAATGGAATAGGATTTAGCCATTTAGGACTATGACAGTGTCAGTATGGGTATCCATACACTCTTTGTTGAATCTGGCTGGGAATACAGAAACGGCAATCTCATAACTTACACAACTAATCCTGCAGACCTGTTTGAAGTGTTTCTTTTGCTGTGCTTTTTGTGTGCCACTGTTTGATGTGATTTGATGTGTGATTTTTGCACTCTAAAGATAAGCGTGGCTTGCCAGTGGAACGAGTGTATGACCGACTAATCAAGGTAAGTTAATAATGATATATCGTCTCACTAATGCTTTTTGTAAAACATTTTGAGTGTTGGATGCCAGAACTGATGATCTCCCCCCCCCTCCCAAAAAAACACACAGACCTTTTTTCTCTCTCTCCCGCAACACAGATAGTCAGTTTTGGCCAACAGCCCTCTTTTTGTGAGATGATGATGATGTTGTATGTTATTGACCTTTGTTTGTTTACTGGATTGTACAAAGTACGCTTGATGCTTTACACCCTGTCAACCAGTTGATTGTACAAAACAAGACTTCAATGGAATTCAGGAATTGCATTACATTAGAAGCCTATCTGCTGATTAAATGACCCCCCTTAAAAAAAAAATCAAACAAAAGTATGTGGTCTTAACCCCTTCACTGCCAAAGGCTGTAAAATTTTCAGGCTGAAAAGTGCCCGCACAAGCCTGCAAAACAGTACATTTTCTGGTCCTTTAAGAAATCTGTTTTCTATATTGTGCGTTTTGACGGAAATCCTTTCATGCCGCTGCGAAAAGGAAACAAAAAGGCTTAAGAATTTCAAATTTCACATTTTTACTGGCTGTTTTCAAGTGACAGCATGGCAGTAAAAGGGTTAAAGGGTGGTCCTTAGTGAGGGGTTCATTTATATAGAAATATGATGTGGAGGTGGGGGGTTGGGGGGGGGGGGGGGGTCAAATCAAACTCCAAGCACTGGCTTACATCCTTCCTCCTTCCACTACCATAAATGGTTACACCATAGGTCTCCAAAAACTGTCAGGAAATGGACAGTTTTTCGTTGATGCTCAAATAGCAGTAAGTTTGAAGCGGAGAACTCAAACTGTATCGGGCGTTTCTTTTATAACCGCCAACATTGCTTATGCCATCACAAATGAAACCAAAGTCATTTCAATCAAGATGGAACTCTTTTCTTCTTTTTTTTAAAAACTGGAGCTCTTGTTTACGTGCGTGCTTCAATGCTGTATTACTTTCACAGTCTTTTTAGTACTGAAAACATTCAGAGGGCGCTGACGGCGTTGGTGGACAGCTGTGAGGAGATAAGGAGTGCCCCTTTAGTGGCGTAACCAGTTACGGCAGAGTTTGGAGGAAGGTGACGGAAAGCGAGGCTTTGAGTGTGGGGTCAGACTCCTAGTACTGGTTTACGACAGTCTTCTCTTCCAAAGGGAGATAAGACTATTCATTCTTTCTGGTCTACTCTCAAGACACATTTTATTGTATTGTTTAATTCTCCTTCCCACTTGTCTTTATAGTGTGTGTGTGTGTGTGTGTGTACTTCACTTATTGTGTGTATTGCGGTGTGCATTTGTGAAAATGTATATACTCCCCTCCCCAATCCCTATGCTGTGAACATGCATGCTCTTGCATGGAAGTTTTTTTTTTTTTAAAGTTATGTGCATTATAAATTATCACCCTCCCCAACCCCTATGCTGTGAACATGCATGCTCTTGCATGGAAGTTTAAAAAAAATTATGTGCATTATAAATTATCATTCATTCTTTTTGCTAAAAGGTAAGTAGATTGAACTCCATTCCTCTCAATCTCATTGTTGATATATTATCTATTTGTTCCTTGCTTGAAAGGGGGTTTACCCTGAAAATGTGTTGCCTGATTAAAATAAGCGTCCTTGTCAACCTTTTGCGTCTTGCATGGACCGTGTTTAGTTGAATCAACAAACAAGGGAGCTAATTAACGCTCAGAAGGCATCACACAAACACAACAACAAAGACCCAATTCATCTACTGTAACTCTCACCTGGCATGCAAGTAAATACAAGGAACATAAACATGTACATTGTGTTTACTTGCATGCCAGGTGAGAGTTACCACAGGCGACTCAGGTCTTTGTTGCCGTGTTTATATGATGTCTTTCAGGTGCTAATTGATTTATCTCGTTTGTTGATTCTGTGCAGGTGCTCTGGGCCATGTTCTGTGTCAGGCAGGGCTAGTTAGTTAGTTAGTTAGTTCTTGGACCTTTAAGGCCTTGGGGATGGAGGGATCAGAGCCCAGATATGTGGAAGGGGTGAAAACCTGAGGTTCCGTGCAGTTCTGGTATGCATGCATTAGAAAACATGACGCAGCAGAGAACAGTTTGGCACTAATTAGACCTGGTAGTCTGCCGCAACTAGCTTGGAAAGGAACCTGATTTCCCATCAGAAATGAGGAATAAGTAAAGATTCAAAATAAAAGCAACAGCTTGAAACACAAACCTTTCCCTTTTGGGGAAACTGAGTCGCGTTACCTGGGTAAGGCAAGAGTAATGCCGCCCATTCCTACCATTGTGGCATTTTTGTGTATCTAGGCAGTGGTATGGCTGCCAGTGTTTGTGATTTTTAACATGCACGCAGGTGTTGTTGCATGCAATTGCACATGGGGTCTGTAGGAACACTGTAACAGAGTCTGCGCTGAAATCGGACTATGGGAGAAAAACCCTTGCTGCACCAGAGAATCAAACCTGTGTCAGTCTTGTGCCTGGCTTTTCGGTCCAATACTCTACCAATGAGCTCTCCCACCCTAATAATTATGTGATATAAAGGTCAGTTTGTTAGTGATGCTTTTTTTTTTAAATTATGTCTGACCTCCAACCAGTTCAGTTAAAGAAAGCTTTACTCACCTCCATTGGAAATCCTATCAAGATGAGCTTGTTGAAAAGGGTACAAGTTAGTAACTGGATTTTAACATCCCGTCAACTGCGGGTCAGGATGGACAAACACCATCATAAGTCAGTACACATTTAAAACTCTTCTCAGATCTAAAACCATGTGCTGACCCGAAGTCAGATCTAGACAGTTGGTCTGAACACAAATGCAGTATGGGGATTCCCTCAACAGGCCAGAAACCTATCATTGGCGGGAGCTGCCGCCGAGCTTACTTTTGTCGCGACAAACATGTGTTTGTCGTGACAAAACACCTCTTTCGTCATTACAAAAGTATGCTTGTCGTGACCACACACAAAAAATGTCGCGACAAACATGTCTTTGTCACAACAACAAAAATTGTGACAAATGTTTGTTGCGGCAAGCATACTTTTTTCATGACAAAAGTGGTGTTTTGTCACGACAAATTAGTTTTTCATGACAAATGTGTTTGTCACAACCGGGCAAAACTTTTGTCGTGACAAAAATTATACTTGTGGCAGCTCCCACCAGTGATACAAACCAGGTTAGACTCCGTAATCAGGCAATAGGAAGGAACATGGAATGCACGTATGGGTAAGACTGAAGACATTTGTTTATAAACAGCAAAGCAATGGCAGAGTGATAAGGCCACCAACAAATGTTGATGAAAAAGATGTACAAATAAACTGTTAGACAAAGCAGTTGGAAAAGGCCTTAAGGCGTAAATTTCAGGATTAAGATAATTTTCTCTTGATGTGGTTTTTTAATAACATTGCTATGTTGTTTTGTGGCAGTATCATCATGTCTTCTAAGTACTCGGACGACATCAACTTGCCCCACCTGGATCATGAAGCTCGACGAGAGCCCATCATTCGTCGTTTCTCACGACGCACCAACGTGCGCGAGAGGGAAATGCGTGATGTACACTTCGAAAAGCGATAACTTTCATCTGTTAGTTGTTTGTCCCATCTCAGCTATGTGATGTACAGATGGAGAAAAAAAATGAACAAGAAGCCGTAGCAGTATTAGACATGCTTGTAGATCTGTGTTAAATTTGTGTCTGCAGCGTTACCAGTTTTAGCATGGCAGTCCCATGGTAATGTTCATAGTTTTGTCCTTGTCAGCCTAAACTTGAGCAGTCACAATGTCATGCACTTTAGGAGGAAGAAAGTAAAGAATTTTCTTAACATCGTATTCCAAGCATAAATTTAAAGCAGTTAGCTGAAAGTGTTAACAAACTGTTCCTAAATATGCTGCAAGTATTATTACTCCATTAAACTTTTTTTTTTGTCAAAGTGTATGAGCAGAGAAGAGATGAATAGATGACCATTCATATGGAAAACATAGTGTCATCTCACATCTGTTAGTATACTTGGCAAAAGGTCTACTGATTTCACTTAATTATGATTATTTGAAACTGTCGGTGTACATATTTTTGGCCAGACTTAGTGCATTTTTCTTCCCTTGTGCAGTGGAGCATATCAAGTATCCTTCAGAATAAACTATACACGTTGAATGTAGTTTGACCAGTGAATTCAGTTCAATTAAAAAACCTTTAACTATCCCACAAGGGGCAATTTTATTGTGGTCATACATGGCTTTTAACAAGAAGCCAGCATACGTGGACAACATTTCAAACAGTTGGCAACTTTTTAGCTGGAGTTTTATATTTAAAGAAAGAAAGAAAGAAAAAATGAATGAAAGCCCTGAATTTTTTTCTGGTCCAGTCTCCACACTGCGTTTTTTTGTCAACACATCCATACGAGTGACGTGAGTGTACAGAGACAGGATACTGAATTACAAGTGTTTTTCGCAAAAAGAGTACTGGCATAGACAGTGCAAGAATTTGTTCCCAATGTGCAAAATCAGCAAGCAATTGTTTACATAAAACAATGACTTGGAATACTGGCAATCCTACTTTCCATGATAGGTCTGGGTGCTTTACACCTTTTAAATGTGTACAAATTTCATTTTGTGTGCAATCATCGGCTCTGAATTTTCAACTGATTGTGTTTTGTATTGTCAGCCTGTCACCTGTTTTGGGGAACTGTAAATTCTTACTGTGATCTCTGTACAATTCTTACCATGCTCTTTCTATGATGGTTTTCCACCTTTTGATATATTTATATATTTTTGTGTGTGTGGTATAAACAAGGGTTTATACCAAGCAAAAGTACACAGTTAGTGAGGACACCAACAAGCCTGTGTGGTTTGCATGCAATGCACTTTTTTTTTTTAAACCTTCTCTTTTTCTGCAGCTTGAAGTTGTACAGTCTTTTTGGGGGGAAATCCATATTTACGATACAGTTACCATTTTAAGGAAGAGTATATTGCATTAGCATTTTCATTTATTTTGCATTTCACATGCTTCTTGTGTGCACTGACTTTTATATACATCAGTGTAGAAATGAACATCCAGACAACACATTTTGTTTGTTATTTTCTTTCTTTGTGTGCGTGTGCGTGTGTGTGGGTGGGTGTGTGGGTGTGTATGTGCTCGAGATGGAGAGAGAGAGTGGTAAAGAGAGATGAAGTGAGACTGGGGAGAAGAAAAAGAAGAAGAAAAAGAGAGAGAGAAAAAAAGGGGGGGGGGGGAAGAGAGGGGGGAAAAAAAGAGAGAGAAAAAAAAAAGGAAGATGGTATGTATACAGTTGTATATATAGGATTCATTGGACACTTTTAAAGTACAATAATAAATAATTCACATGGCCTAAGAGATTCACAGCAGCTTTAATCATACAGAAATTATATTGGAATGACTTTTCAACACAGAAACACGGTTCTGGTGCATTTGTATTCTACGTTTGTTGATGTGTGTGTTACACGTAATAGCTATTATTAAACAGACTCCAAAACACCAGTTTTGATGGAAATTCATCAAATAATGGCCCTAGAAGGTATTCAAATACAGTTTTGTCATTTCTCTCTTCTCCAAAATTGATGGAATTTGTCCGTTGATGGGGAAACAAAAACCGATGTCTGAACCATGAATGGCTGGATAAGTGCTACTGCGGGATAAATATCTTTCCCTTTACTATGTGGACAGTTTACACTAAGTGGTGGTTACTGTACATGCATATCAACACTCAATTTTATACTTGGCATAACAAAATTATAACTACAACAAAAGGTATAAAACCAAACAAATATTTTTCTGTCATCAGTTCCATTGCAAAGACATCACAACAGAAATGAATAACAGCATCACAGAGATTTTAATTTCTAGAATCAAGATTGATGCATGCGTGTGTGTGTGTGCATGTGTGTGTGCATGCATGTGAGTGTTAGTGCGTGAATGAATGAAATTGCACAAGGGTGAAGGTAATACTGAAATGGTTCAAAGTATTCTTTTGAAGAACTGAAAACAAATGGTGTTAACTGTTACGCATAATGGTGGAAAACTAATTACTGATTCTTATAATTTAAACCAAACCAATATTAGGCATACAGTTCCAGAAAATGTAAAAATCATCGCATGGTCTCTGTGCCATGAAAGTTTGCGAACGTGCATTTCAAAGTGCTTGTCCAAAATGAAGGTAAGAAGAAATGAACTGTGATTAAATATCCACAGCAGTGCTTAACTGCCTTTAGAAACTGCACACACAAACAACTGTGTTTCAATTCAACACCCAAAATAACACTGAACATGGCTTTCCATTATCAATCTTTGAACAGAACAAGAACGTCAACCTTTCACTTGTTGAAGATGGAAAACGCTGCGATCAGCCCTGACTGACAACGGCGTCAGTGACGTGGATCCGCAGGTCAGTTCTGAATCAGAATGCCAGCCCACTCCATAGTTTCTCACAAACGGATTCTGAAAGCACTGGGTAGAAGGAACCCACACGAATAAATTTGAAAGATGACCTTTTTATTCTTTTGTTTTACCTCATCGGAACAATTTTACATGTGGTAAACTGTACGTAGTTATGCATTACAATAACACAAACACCGCAAGCTGCACTTCAAAATCAACTAAAATGCACAGAGTAAAGAAGGGGGCACACAACACACACCTTCTTCATAACATGCCACATTTTCACATAAAAGAAAAATGAATGTTTTTAAAAATGTGTTTTTGTTAATAAACCAAAGATGCAACTCAGCTTTAATATGGAGGTAGTATCATTATTCTGTGAAGTGAAAAGAATGAAGTTTCGAAATTTGGATGCCTATATATATATATATATATATGCCTCTATATACATAGTTCAGGAGCTGTGAGAGTTGAGGTGGCCATCCTGGGCTGTCCGTCCTAGCAAGCCTTCTGGCTTCTGTGGACGTAAAACAATATTGAACCATGCTTTGGCACTGGTCTCAGCTTGTCCCTAATACGTCAGCTGACATCCGAGGACATTAAGCATCACTTCATCATCATCATGCCTATGTATACATTTTCCTAGACTTAGGCCTAACCAGAAACATCAATATCAGCTTTTGTTTTAATTTTGTGCTAAAACAATTTGTCTTTTTGTTTTTAATAAGATTTTATGCTAATTTTACAGTCTGAATATCCCAATATAAATATATTATCCTCTCAGACACCTTGTAGCCTATGGTGTGCTTTCAATTTGAACAAAACAATGGCATATGAAAAGTGAAAACAAAACTGCAGACATCACAAGACTTTTTTCTTTTTTTAATGTAATGACACACAGCACAGTAACTTGAGTAAGTAACAAACATGGTGCTTAACGTCCACAGAAACCGTACAGCTTATTAGGGACGGGGAGAAGGGGGAAAGGGGTATGGAAGTGGGGGGAGAGGGAGGTTATATACCTATCGCTACACTGTCACCACCAGAATGATTCCTGCATTAAGATGGGCAGCGATGAGAGCCATTTTAATGTTTCAGTAGGAAGTGATGGACAAAGTCACAAGACAGTGTCCACAAACCACAACCTTTTTGAAGAGAAAGGAGAGCTGAAGCTGTATCGAATCGAGGTCCTTCTGCTTACCAACCTAACGCCTTACCGCTAGGCCAAACCAGCTCACTCACACAGCAGTTTTATGTACCATATTATATGTACAGATTGTAATATACCTGGTAAAGTCTGGTGCCTTAGAGATGACATGCTCAAACTCAGCAAAGGAAAGTGCCTCATCATCATCCAGGTCAGCCTCTTCAAGGATCTGATGACACCAGCAGACATTAAACTTTTTTTCTTTTCCTTTTAACTTTGTTTTTCTTCACTTTATATGTACAGAACATCTACTCAAATATTCACACCAGCAGATAAACTGCAGAAGACATCTCAAAACTAGACCCAAACACATAAAAGGTTCAAAAGATAGTCTTTCTACTAGATCCAAACACATAAAAGGTTCAAAAGATAGTGTTGTTTTGGACCCTTTATGTGTCTGGATCTTGTTTTAGAATGCTAGCAGTCATTCTAAGATAATACTTTATTGTCCTTAAAAGGATATTTGCTTTCAAATATCTCATCAATGAAACATGTAAATGAATAAAATTCAAATTAAACGTATGATAATTCAACATAAGACATACATAAAGAAAAGAGAAAAAATTAGCCCCTTTCGTTTATCTCGCTGTCGCACAGCGACAACCAGAGTTGACTACAAAGTTCTACAACTCCCCCAGAGTGGACGTAGGGGGGAACGTGCTGACACTGACTCAAGTACTGAGATCTGACCAGACTGAATCAGTTTGGATGCCCAGACTTAAACTTTCTGGTTCATTCAATCCATTTACTGAGAAAGAAGCTCTGGCACCTGGCTGGCCATTCTCATTAAATAATGTTGTTATATATAAATATTTATTTATTTTTCGTTACCAAATATAGAGGTTTGACCTTATGAATATTAATGAGTTAAGTTTTTCAGTTACAGCTGCTGTTGGCTGCCCGTTCATCTGCAGGCGCAGACCAATTTCTCACTTCTGACATAAATCCCTCTGTTGTCACAAGGACTTCTTTTTTTTAAATTCTGGGTGAGCCGGGTCACCGATGGAGGGGTGGGGGTGGGGCTGTGTGTGTGTGTGTGCGTGCATGTGTGCTGAGGCAACTCTGTGAGTGCAAGGGTGTTTGTGTTTCAGTGTGTGTCAGTTTCATGTTCCATTGTATTTAATAACTAAGTATGAGTAGTAATGTATCATGGTGCTATTGATTTTGTGTGTGAATATTTATGCATTCCATGCTTTAATTAAATGACTAACCACTTTGAGTTGCCGAACGTGCACTATAAGTTCCATGTGTGTGGGCGCGTACGCGTGCACAGCAACCCATGTGAACATGTGCGTGTCATGTTACACATCCATCCTAATTTACACATATACAGTCTGCATGTGTGTGCGCGCATGTGTGCGTGCATGCATTTGTGCATGCGTGCAGGCGGCTCTGTGAATGTGAGGACTGATGTTGTGTTTTAGTGTGTCAGTTTCACTTTCCTTTGTTTGACTAAGTATGTGTGGTAATGTATTATTATGCAATTGATTTTTGTGCGAGTATTTATGCATTCCATGCTTTTGTTTAAGTAAACAAAGCACTTTGGGTTGCTGAATGTGCACTATAAATTCCATGTGTGTGGGCACGCGCTCGGTAACCTGTGAACATGTGTGTGTCAGGTTACACATCAGTCAGTCCTAATTTACACACATTCAGTGTGTGTGTATGTCAGTGTGTGTGTGTGTGTGTGTGTGTGTGTGAAAATAAAAATAAAAAACAACTTCAATCTCAACAGACTGGGGATCATTCTCCACACACACACACACACACCTTGTCTCAGATTAATTGTTTAAACCTGAAAACCAGAAAGAGTTTTTCTCTCTGTTCACTTCGCACTGGTTGACTGGGCGTAAAACACCAATTTACTTACTCTGTTCACTTACAAATGGAATATATATGAATACATATATAATATACTGGATATATATGCTGTGTGTGTGAGTGCGTGTGTGTGTGTGTGTGTGTGTATATATGTGTGTGTATATATGTGTGTGTGTATATAGGTCAGAATGGCACCAAAACCTTGTCAATAAGTACGGCTGATAATTGTGGAAACACAGTCATCTTGCACTGTCAATAAGTGTGGCTGATAATTGTGGAAACACAGTCATCTTACATTGTCAATAAGTGCAGCTGATAATTGTGGAAACACAGTCATCTTACATTGTCAATAAGTGCGACTGATAATTGTGGAAACACAGTCATCTTACATTGTCAATAAGTGCGGATGATAATTGTGGAAACACAGTCATCTTACATTGTCAATAAGTGCGGCTGATAATTGTGGAAACACAGTCATCTTACATTGTCAATAAGTGCGGCTGATAATTGTGGAAACCCAGTTGTCTTACATTGTCAATAAGCTGCTGAACATATTCTTCACTGAGGCAGTTTTGTTCCCCAGTCAATCTGTTGATTATCTCCTTCAGGTCCGAGGTGGAGATCATATCATCCCCATCAAAGTCTGATATTGTAAGAAGCATTGTATCATCACAATCAACATTGAATTTCTTTACACATATGGAGCTTATCTATTAATAATAGCCGTTTATTTATGGTGCCCCATCTTGTAAGAGTTCACCCTGATATAACTGTAATGGTTGACTGGGCATAAAACACCAAGTTACTTACTTACTTATCTCGTAAGAGCCCAGAACGCTTACAAAGACATAAGGATATGCTCATTTTATCCCACACACACTACAAATACATGCATTACTGGTGATGGGTTGGTAGAATAAGAAAGAAAACAACAGATCAATGTGCAGAAGAGAAGAGGTGACGCAATATCTTCAATTCTTCTCATTGCCTGATCCATCTTCTCACCCTCACCCCCCCCCCCCCCCCACCTCACATACACAATTCTGTGCACCCCCACCCCCCATACACAATTCTGTGCACCCCACCCACCCCAGCACACACACATACATGCGCACATGCATAGACAGACACATGCGCATGCATACACATACACACACTCTCTCTCCCAATTACCATAGATTCTGAAGGCGTATTCCACTTTAACGGGTTTGGGGGCATTGTCGCTGAAGACGGACATCATGTCGAGAAAGTCCTCAAAAGTTATGCCATCTCCAGAAGACGAAAAGACTTTCATGATTTGATCCTTGAAAGGGTTTGCCTGAAACAGAGACGCTGTGCATGATGACACTCACGGTGCTGACAGGAAGCAGTCTCTCTCTCCAAAAAACAAAATCCAGTAAACAAATAAGTTTAAATAATGCTCTTTTTTTTTTTTATACCTGAAAGTCATCATGCACAGCATTAGTCGCTTGCAAGTAAATGCAATGACCCTTGGATATATATTTTAGTACCCAGGAACACTTTGTTTTGGATACTGAATTGCATTTTAACTATGTCTACGTGTGTGTGTGTGTGTGTACGTGCATGTGTGTCTGTGTGCGTTCATGTGTGTGTGTGTGTGTGTGCGCGCGTACATGTCCGTGTGTATTGAAATATGCTAACAAGACGTGAAAATCAGGTCACCACGCTGGAAAACATCATATATATATAATGGAAAGACAGGCAGAAAGACACAATACACCTTCCTTTCTCTGTGTGTGATGCCATTTATAATGTGTATAAATCTCCCATTTCCCTTTGAAAATGAGGCGAAAGAAAGACAGACATCGAAGTAACCAAAAGAGAAAGACAACAGTGACGGTGCTGTAAGCCATAAACACCCTCAGCTCCGGTAGCTCCATGGTTTTACTGAAGGGAAGCTTGGCATGCTTGTCGTGAAGCACTGCTGTTGGGTTCAGGGAAGCAAATCGAGTGTACACCCTGCAGATAACAAACAACAACAAAACAAAACCATGACAAAAAGCAAACCCAACCAAAACCAATAACCATATTATAAATAAATACCTCCCCCCCCCCCCCCCAAATAAACCAAGAGGATGAACCTCTCGTGGAGTTTATATACCTTGTATTTACACGCAAGCCAGGTGAGAGTTACCGTAGGCGACTCAGGTTTTTGTTGTTGTGCTTGTGTGACGTCTTTCGAGCACTGATTAACTCCCTTGTGGGTTCATTTAAAACCAATAATGATAATAAAAACCCGTTTAACTTGAAGAGTACACAAGTTCACTCTGAGAAGGGGTGTGTGCGTGTAGTAGATCTACAGGGGTGTGTGCGTGTAGTAGATCTACATGTATAACCTGCACCTGCACTTCCGGCACAACGACTGGAGTCTTTTTCGCGCTACCACAGTCAGCACAGGTTACTATGGCATCAAAATTCCCCCGCCGCACCTGCTGGGGTTCGAACCCGCGACCTTCCAATTACGAGTCTGGCGCTCTACCACAGGACTAGGCTATGCCTGCCTCAGGCTGGGTTTCCGTCCTGCCCCAATAATTATCATTTAGATCTATCTTTTCATCTTTTCAACAACAACAAAAGTTGCCTTACCGTAAGATTTCTCTCCGAGTCAAGTACGTCAGGGCCTGGAAATGAAAAACTTTAACCTAGATACCGAGTCTGCTCATTACTTTTATGGGTACTGCTACTATAAGCCTCCCCCCTCCCCATCCCCGAAGCCAGTTTGGCCGGTTTGGCCCAGCGGTAAGGCGTTAGGCTGTTAAGCAGAGGGACTGCTGTTCGACTCCGCTTCGGCCCTCCTTTCTCTTCAAAAGTTGTGGTCTGTGGACACTGTTTTGTGACTTTGTCCCTCACAGTTATGAAACATTAAAATGGCTCTCACCGCTGCCCACCTTAATGCAGGAATCATTCTGGTGTTGACAGTGTAGCGATAGGTATATAATCTCGCTCTCCCCCCCCCCCCCCCCCCCCCCCCACCCCCCCTTCTCCCCGTCCTTAATGAGCCTTATTGTTTCTGTGGACGTTAAGCACCATGTTTACCTTCCCCCTCACCCCCCCCCCCCACCCAATAAAAAACAACAACACTTCAGCCACTATCCACTCCTCTTCGCACACCCAAAATATAAATAATGATCAACGCTGATCTCAGATATTCAGGGTTCACATTAACTGGTTATCTCCAGTATTTTATCGGTTAAGATCAGCATATTCCGATAAACATTTCTGCAACCAGTCAGACGTACCGGCTGTTATTTTGTTTGACCGGTTCTAACCTATAAAACAAAATAAACGCAGCACACTGGGGGGGGGGGGGGGGGAAGGTCCGGGTGTCGGTGTGCATGCAAGTGTGCATAATGTGTGTGTGTGTGTGCGTGCGTGTGTGCATGCGTGCGTGTGTGTGTATTCTACTTCTAGACGGGGAAGGGAGTAGTGTTTGCTAGCAGAGTTTTAGTGGTAGTATTGACAGCCGTTTGTCTGACCGGTTTTCGGGAACCACTTTCAGTCGCAACCTTACATAGCTGTCACACCATCGGAACCACTTTCAGTCGCAACCTCACATAGCTGTCACACCATCGGAACCACTTTCAGTCGCAACCTTACATAGCTGTCACACCATCGGAACCACTTTCAGTCGCAACCTTACATAGCTGTCACACCATCGGAACCACTTTCAGTCGCAACCTTACATAGCTGTCACACCATCGGAACCACTTTCATTCGGCAACCTTACATAGCTGTCACACCATCGGAACCACTTTCAGTCGCAACCTTACATAGCTGTCACACCATCGGAACCACTTTCAGTCGCAACCTCACATAGCTGTCACACCATCGGAACCACTTTCAGTCGCAACCTTATATAGTTGTCACACCATCGGAACCACTTTCAGTCAGTCGCAACCTTATACAGCTGTCACACCATCGGAACCACTTTCAGTAACAACCTTACATAGCTGTCACACCATCGATTAGAAACATGTCTAACGTGACTCCACCGAATATTACTGGAATAAAAGAAGAAGAAGAGAGAGAGAGAGCGAGCGAGAGATAGATCTATTATGTGCGTCATAAAAGCTCTGAAGGGCTTTTTTCTTTTCCAGTTAAATCAGCGTTCACACCGACTAAATACCTAACTTTCTGGTTCATGGTTCAGAAATGTTCTGTTGACTTCTATTTTCCCCGAGTCTGTTTTTACTGACCATGGAAGCTCCGAAAGTTAGTGCGAACACTAATCATCATGAACGGCTGATCAAAACGGTGGTCTAGATCTAATAAGTATACTGCCCCGTGCATATACAACACAACTGGCGAAATCAACCGCATTGTCAGTTTATATTATAGAACTGATTGCTCACCTGGTAGTCATCCAGCTCCTGTTCCGTGAACGCACTTTGAGAGATTCCCATTTTGGCGCCTTGGAACTCTTCTGTTTCTCGGTTACAAAGAGGAAGAATAATGGACCACTCCGACCGCTCTGCTCCGTGTATCACTGAAAATGCGCGGGAAACGCATCTCAGCCAATCAGCAGCTGTATATTAATGAGGCTAAATCTGTTGTTGTTTCAAAATGCCTGACTTGAGGGCCGCGGAACTTAACGGTCGAGTGGGTTGCTGGGAGAGAAAACCGACGAATAAATCATCGTGGACTTTATCATCGCCGGCGCGTCATGTCGATTTTGTCGATTTGACTTCACTAACCTGGGGGGGGGGGGGGGAACTGATCGCGATGGCACCATTTCATAACAACATCCAAAGTTTCGAAAAATGTTGTTGTTTTTTTTTTTTTTTATGTCGGAAATTATTGTTGTTGTTTCTATTTTTAGTCCAGTTGGGTCGCACTTTTTGCGACTACTCCGCATCAAAAAGCAAAGTTCTTTCGTGCGTACGTGTGTGTGTGTGTGTGTGTGTGTGAGAGAGAGAGAGAGAGAGAGAGAGAAATACGTTGGCCCAACGCGTTACTTACATTCCATGGCCACATTTCATCTGCACGTGAGTGCAAGCCAACAAGTATTAATCATATGTGTGTGTTGTGGTTGTGGTTGACAATATTGATCGATAATTATTTAGGATTTTTTATGCATCTGTTTCCAAACTCTGTGTGTCTGATGCGTGAAGCTGTACTGTGACTGGAGCTCGTTTTTAGAACTGGCACAGGCGCATTACAAATTTATTTTTTATTATTAAATAATTTTATTATCTGATGCTGTACATTTGGTAGGTAATACAATTAATTTGTCTAGTGTCATAAATGTTTTATGCATGTATTTCCTAGCTCTGTATTATGAGTGATGCTGTCCTTGGAGCTCGTTTTTAGAACGGACAGGCGCATTATAAATAAAATTGATTAATATTAAATAATTGTATTATCTGATGCTGTATGTAATATAATTCATTCATCAAATTTAGAGTAAAATGTACTTTTTTCCTAAGCCATTTTTGCTGCAATTCTTGGCAGCACTACCGTTGAACGCCTTTTTGGTTGTTGTTAAAAAACAAAAAACAAAAACAAAACAAAATCCGACAATAACCATTATTTCATTGTCTGAGCGACGAAAGCTTGCAAAACTGCATGGCGTGTATCTCCATTTTCTTTTCATATCACGCACCTATGCCCATGTAAACAGAAAAATTAAATCCGACAAGAACCATTATTTCATCGTCTGAGCGACCAAAGCGTGGAAACTGCATGGCGTTTCATTTTCTCCATTTTCTCTCCATTTTCTTTTCCTGTCACGCACCTATGCCCATGTAAACAGCCAAACCACGTGCAACCAACACGTTACTGTTTGATCACAACTTTAGAGTGTGCAGAAATGCAGACACCGCCGCAGCCAAATGAGACAGCAGAGCTGGCAGAAGTTCGCTCAGTGTCGCTTTCCGTCCACAGAGACCGTGCGGACTATTAGGGGACGGGGAGCACCTCGACTTTCACACTGGTCCTGAGCTCTGTTCAAGTTCAGTGTTGCTTTACATCCGCTTTTACGTTTTGAAACGTTCAGTTGACCGTATTTTCCGACCTTTTTGCCAAAATAAACGCATTACAACCTAGTCGAGGCCTGAAAAAGTTTTAAACAAGTGAGTAATAGACTGTTTCTTCTTTTCGAACGTTAGTACGGACCTGTATGTTGTTTTGAAACGATTTGGAGCGATTTTGTGGCCCGAAACTGCCTTTATAGGCCCTTTAAGGATCATTAGGGACGGGGAGCCCAGGACGTCCACCTCGACTTTCACACAGCTCCTGAGCTCTGTTCTTCAATGTTGCTTTGCATCCACAGAGACCGTACGGACTGTTAGAGACGGGGAGCCCAGGACGGCCACCTCGACTTTTACCCAGCTCCTGAGCTCTGAGATACTACAGTTTAATGTTGCTTTACGTCCACTGAGACAATAAGGACTATTAGGGTCGGGGAGCCCAGGACGTCCACCTCGACTTTCACACAGCTCCTGAGCTCTGAGATACTACAGTTTAATGTGCTTTACGTCCACCGAGACAATAAGGACTATTAGGGTTGGGGAGCCCAGGACGTCCACCTCGACTTTACCCAGCTCCTGAGCTCTGAGATCTACAGTTTAATGTCGCTTCACGTCCACTGAGACAATAAGGACTATTAGGGACGGGGAGCCCGGGACGTCCATCTCGACTTTCACACAGCTCCTGACCTCTGATCATTCAATGTTGCTTCACGTCCACCGAGACAATAAGGACTATTAGGGACGGGGAGCCCAGGACGTCCACCTCGACTTTCACACAGCTCCTGAGCTCTGCACGGCAGAAGTCCCACATGCCCGAGTTTCATTGTGCCAAACGGCCAGACCGGCATGTAAGTAAACATGGTACTTAACATCCACAGAAACAATAAGGCTTATTAGGGACGGGGAGAAAAGGGGAAGGGGTATGGAGGTGGGGGAAGAGGGAAATTGTATACCTGCCGCTGCACTGTCACCACCAGAATGACTCCTGCATTAGGATGGACAGCGATGAAGGACATTTTAATGTTTCAATAATTGTGAGGGTCAAAGTCACAAGGCAGTGTCCACAGACCACAACTTTTGAAGAGAAAGGAGAGCCGAAGCGGTATTTGAACCGAGGTCCCTCTGCTTACCAGCCTAACGCCTTACCGCTAGGCCAAACCGGCTCCCACCAGACCGGCACAGACATGCTGGTACTTTTGAGATCAGATTTTGGTCACGGGACACGGAGATGAAAACGATGTGCACACAGTTTGCCTGCTTTGGTTGGTCAGAAAGCGGATGATGAAATAAACGTACATTTCAGATCCAGTAACGCATTGAACGGTCATAAATGAATGTGGTCAATAGAGCTAAAATAGGTAAATGTGACCAAAAAAATGGAGTCGGCGGAGTTTTCTGAATTTAGAACACTACGCTTGACAATAACCTTTTTATATATTATACATATGTACTGAAAACTGCACAGAGAGAGAGAGAGAGAGAGAGAGAGAGAGAGAGAGAGAGAGAGAGAGAGAGAGAGAGAGAGAGAGAGAGAGAAAGAGAGAGAGGAATACAGGACTCTAAAACTAACCAAGTTAGTATGTTACTTGGCAGTGAGAATCTCTCTGTGATTATTAATCTTGAAGACCATTATACCATTTAAAAAAATAAACAAACAAAAAAAGACGAGAAAAAAGACAGCAATAGACTAAATAGTACAAACATAAAAGACAAACAAACACAAGGAAGATGATGAACCATGAAGAATATCAACACGTACACCTGATAAAATTTCACAAAGGTTTAATAAAACAAAAATCTCAGCAGAATGTAAATGATTCTAGAGTGCCTTAAAAAAGCAAAAACAAAATCACACAGTGCCATAATTTTCTTCTTTGGCTGAAATTTACGTTCCTATTGCTTTACAACTTAGTAGTGAACATCAGCAATATGCTATCAACAGCCCTCCATTGCTTCTGTAATTTAATTACTGTGAAATGATCTATTAGGTATGGCATCTGCGTAGTGAGTTCTGTTCAAAGCAGATTTAATTTTTTTAACTTGCAGTTCAAAATTGTGTGCTATATATTTTGGTTCAAAAAGTTTCACATGTACAACATTAGCATGAGCCGGTGATGACATATTTAACCTATTAAAGCCCCCATAAAAAAATTGTATCAAATTAAATCACAAAAATGTCATCAACTGATCAAAACATATTTTGGATGGACTTGCAATATTTATAAATCTGGAATTACTGTCAACAGTGGAAAAAGTTCTCACACTGTGCAAAACATGTTGACATTTTGTTACGCACTGTAAATACAACCATGACAGAACAAGTAACCCCCCCCCCCCCCCCCCCCCCTCCTAAAAACAAACAAAAAAACACCATCAATAAATCAATATCTAAATAAATTTCTCACAGAAGATTTTGATTTTTGGAATGACAAATTCATAATTTCAAGACAATGCCTTCAAAACGTGTATTGCCATAACTCCAAAACATGCATAGAACACACAATTGTTGCCTAAATCAAGTCTATATTGCATAGGCACATGTATATAAAACAGGTTATCATCACAGAATTGCAGCCCACAAAAATATATCAACTGAGAACATTCTTTTGTGTGCGAGTGCATGTGTGTGTGTGTGTGTTCATGACAGTTTTGTGTGTGTGTGTGTGTGTGTGTGTGTGCGCGTGCGCACGCATGTGCATGCACATGCGTGTAAATTGTAAGAGGGGGCATGCACGTATGCCTTGTGTATGTGTCAAACCACACCAAACAACAAAGATACCAATCTCAAAAGGGTGAAGTCAAAAACGTTGAAACAAATCTGCTTACATTATAAATATATATTACACACATTTAATACGAAAAGAATGTTACTGTCAGCTGTGAGTGTGATTTGATTGTCGGCAAAGCTGAGAATTTGATAACAGTCCCCTAGCAGCAGAGGGCAGAGAGAGAGATTCATGACACAAAATTACTGTGCCTGTCATTTCAAACAAATTTGGGCCAGCAGTTGGGGGAGGGGTGTATTATACAATGTTAATTAAATTCCATCCGCCATGCGCAGACTCCAGTTTTTGATCAAGACATGCTTTCTTTTTTCAGTAACTGAGTAACTAGCCTAGTGAAAAGCATGCTTATTCAAAGCATAGGTGAGACCAAAATAAAATCTTGTTAATTAAATTCCATCCCACATACCCCATTTTTTGATCAAGACATGCTTTCTTTTTTCAGTAACTGAGTAGCTAGCCTAGTGAAAAGCATGCTTATTCAACGCGTAGGTGAGACCAAAATAAAATCTTGTTAATTAAATTCCATCCCACATGCACATACCCCATTTTTTGATCAAGACATGCTTTCTTTTTTCAGTAACTGAGTAGCTAGCCTAGTGAAAAGCATGCTTATTCAAAGCGTAGGTGAGACCAAAATAAAATCTTGTTAATTAAATTCCATCCCACATGCACATACCCCATTTTCTGATCAAGACATGCTTTCTTTTTTCAGTAACTGAGTAGCTAGCCTAGTGAAAAGCATGCTTATTCAAAGCGTAGGTGAGACCAAAATAAAATCTTGTTAATTAAATTCCATCCCACATGCACATACCCCATTTTCTGATCAAGACATGCTTTCTTTTTTCAGTAACTGAGTAACTAGCCTCGTGAAAAGCATGCTTATTCAACGCGTAGGTGAGACCAAAATAAAATCTTGTTAATTAAATTCCATCCCACATGCACATACCCCATTTTTGGATCAAGACATGCTTTCTTTTTTCAGTAACTGAGTAGCTAGCCTCGTGAAAAGCATGCTTATTCAACGCGTAGGTGAGACCAAAATAAAATCTTGTTAATTAAATTCCATCCCACATGCACATACCCTATTTTCTGATCAAGACATGCTTTCTTTTTTCAGTAACTGAGTAAGTAGCCTTGTGAAAGCATGCTTATTCAACGCCTACGTGAGACCAAAATAAATTCTCAATGCCGAGGATTTTGCTTTAGACTCTGCCCAGCTGATTTTATATCAAGCTTAGCAGACCTAGCTTTCTTCCTCAGTGAATCCAGTTCTTCTTTGCTGATCATTTCCTTCAGACACCCACGTGGATGCGGACATATGAAGACAACTGAGTTTCCCTTTTAAGGATTAATAAAGTTTTATTGTATTGTATTGCACTGAAGGCAAGGATCCTCTGTCCAGCGGCCTTCACCAATGCCTTGCTGATTTTATATCAAACTTAGAAAACTGTTTTTTTCTCTCTCAGTAAATCCTGTTCCTCTTTTTCACTGATCGCTTCATCAGTCCAGCTGATTCAATAGCAGCGGAGGGCAAGTTCCCCCCACCCACCCCTACTCCCAACTGTTTATAACTGTTAGTTTAATAAAAATAAAAATAAAATAAAAACTTTACAAGAGCTTTTGTACCCTGACCTTGTTGACCATCTCTCATGAACGTTTTTCTAAACTGGACATAAAATCAATTCCTTTATTTTATTTTTTTATTTTATTGTTTGCCTTTTTCAGAAGCCTAGTTTCCTGAAGCTCTTTTCCTCAAGGGACAGAAGAACAGTTTCAAAATGCACACTTCTAAAAATATACAGAGTAAGAAAAAACTCAAGTACAAGCAAACATGTGTACCTTTCCATTTTTAGGATGAGTTTTGGTAGACAAAGTATATATATATATGTACAATCTTGTCCACATCACAAAATGCAGTTAAACAGGCCCAAGGCTGCATTTCTCAATGAAGTACGATTTCATATCTAACCGACCATCATGAAAGGTTACCCTTAGACGACTTCATGCCTAAATTTGACACCTTTGTAATGTTGATATGTAGACAACACAGTACCAATAAATACAACTCAATAACAAAAGTTTTCAGCAGCAGAGACAGACAAAAGATCAACAGTTACAACTGAAGAGGTGGATTTGTTATCACTCCAGAGTAAGATGTGTGAAACACATCTATTGGTCACTTCTCAATTCCGTGTCTGTGCTCCTCAGAGACGAATTCTGAAAGAACTGGAAAAACACAACAAAAAACACAACAATAAGTAAATAAACTAAACTTTTTCAACCCACTAGGTACAGGGACGCGGAGTTGTCGCGTAATATTACTTCATAATTACTGTTTTAATCTTACTCAGTCACCGACTACACAGTGCAACCTACCTTAAGCCTGTTCTTAACTGGATGAATGTTTGTTCGCCGAACATACTTCAGACGGTTCGACAAACTATGGTTCGTTTCTTAATTGAACTTTTAGTTCACCGAAAATAGTTCGGACAGTTCAAACTTTCAGCAAACAGCATGATCCAAAATGTAGACTAATGTCAAGTCAGGTCAATATACTTTATCATCCCTATGCCATTCTAGGTCCCAGAGACAAGGCTGCACCCCCCACAAGTCAAAAAAAAAAAAAAATCCCTCCAAAGCGAGTGAAGAACCTAGCAACACCATCATTCATTTTTTATTGTTACTTCTTCCTCATCTACAGGAGAGCTCTGCTCTCAGCCAATTAGAGGCAATGTTCGTTGAATAGGGCGAATTTTCCCAGAACATGTTGAGTGATGCTTTTTGGACCCTGAATATAGCTTTGTTGCAGTTGGACGAATACTCCGAACTATATTCGCGAAGCAAAAGTTTGCCCAATTAAGAACCAACTATATCGCTGAATACTCCCAACTATGTTCGCGAACAAATGTTCGCCCAGATAAGAACGGGCTTTAGACAAACTATCACAAGGGTGTGTAGTACTTGTGTCCAGACAGTGGTATGGCTGCCAGTTTAGTACTTCTTTGTCCCTTATGGGAAATTTGGGTTGTAAGGCTTAGCAGTCGCAAGAGCAGTGCTACCAATCCTATCAGCGTGTGTAGTATTTCCACGGGTCTAAACAGTGGTATGGCTGCCAGCGTTGGGGATTTTTAACGTGCGCACAGATGTTGACGCATGCAACTGCACATGGAGGCTGCAGGGGCACCATAAGAGTGTCTGCACTGGCAGCTGACTTGAGGCAAACGATCCTTTGCTACACTGGGGACTCGAACTCACCTCAGTATTGCAACTGGCTTTTCAGTTGGATGCTGTACCAACTGAGCTATCACCACCTCAAAGTAATGCTTCTTTTTCTCTTTTTTATAATTTTGTATTGTCTGCTTACATGTTTGTTGTGTTAGTTTCATGCGAGGATTTCTTTTAGCTACAGTAAATCTCCATGACATGACAAGTTTCATTATGAACATTTGGACTGCAGCTGTAAGTGGTGGATGAAGCATGACTATAGTATACATGTACAGATGTGAGAAAACAGTTGCACATGCTAACTTTCTCATGCAATTCTGGGTGAACCTCAGGGGTTTTGCCTAAGAAACTTACAAATAACAGCAGAAGAACTAAAATGATGGTCCTTCACCTTGTCACGTCCAGGAATTGAATCACGGCCACTAGATATACAGTCCAGAGCGTACACCAGCCAGCCATGGACTTCCATCAACTTTCAACTGCTCAGCTATGACAGGACCAACATTTATCATGGATTCAGACCCCCCCCCCTCCCTCCACCCAATGACCCTGTATACAGAAACCCATATTTTTCATATCCGAGTCCCTTTGATGATGATCAGACCAAGCACTAGCAAACCATGTTCGGTTGAAACCTGTTCCCTGGTTCAGAAGAAGTATGATGTACAAAATGGGGGATGCCTGCACAGATGGAGGTCAATCCAATACTACTCTTTTCCCTGAACTTTATTTTGGAGAGAATAAGAAGGATGACACACCATGCTGGCATATTACTACCACAGGTAAACCAACACCCTAATGTACGTACCTGACAAAATAGCATGCCACATCATGCTGGCATATTACTACCACGTGTAAACCAACACTCAAACATACATACCTGACAAAATCTGGTGCCTTCGAGATGACGTGCTCAAATTCTGCGAAGGACAGGGAGTCGTCATCGTCCAGATCTGCCTCCTCAAGAATCTGATCACACAAGAAAGTAAACACTGAATCCGTGCAATAATTGTACATGGGACATCAACACAAACACTTCCACCTACATTTTTAATACAAAGTACATTTCAAATATAAAAACAAAACAAAAACAAAACCTTTTTTCAGGGACAAGATAGCTCACTTAGTACATAACTGGAGTACATAACTGGACTGCAATGCTATGTGGGTTCGATTCCCTGGTGGGGTGAGTTAGTAATTAGATTTTAATGTCCTGTCAACCACACAGGATATATATATATATATATATATCACCTCAGGACAGTCAAACTCAGGTCATAAGCAAATGCACATTTCAAAACTCTTCTCATATAATATATATATATAATATTATAAACCCTTTGTCAAGGGAGGGATTTTGCTCCCAGGGTCAACTTTCAGCACAGACTCTCTTGCAGCGTTTGCACAGCCCATGTGTGCAACTATATAGCGACATCAGTGTGCACGTTAAAAATCGCAAACACTGGCAGCCATACCATTGTCCCCCTCCTCTTCGCCATGCACACACACACACACACACAATGGGTATGACCCTTGCCCACCGAGTGTAGGGGTTTGGAAGAGTCCAAAGTGTGCACATACTGGAACACAACAGCAACTGGATATAAAAGAAGGATGAGATGAAGCTGACAACTGAAGCAAAGAAACCAAGTCTTACGTTGTCAATAAGCTGCTGCATCTGTTCTTCCGAGAGCAGGTGATCCTGCCCGGTCAGTCTGTTGATCACTTCCTTCAAATCTGCACTGGAGATCATGTCGTCGCCATCAAAATCTGCCACAATAAGAGAGTGAGTGTGAGTGACTCAGTGAGTGAGCAAGAGAGAGAGAGACAGAGTTCGCGTTAACTGGTAATTTTCCAGTATTTCACCAGTTAAGATCAGCGACTACCACTTCAGTACCAGAAACATAGTCAGCAATCTGTCAGACACACTGGCTTTATTTAGCTTGACTGGTGCTAAAAAAAAAAAAAGCAAAAAATAAATAAACACAGCACAGAGAGAGAGAGAGAGAGAGAGAGAGAGAGAGAGAGAGAGAGAGAGAGAGAGAGAGAGAGAGAGAGAGAGAGTATGTTCTAGATGAGAAAAAGAACAAGTTTTTGCTAGCAGAGCTCTAGTAGTAGTAGTGGTATTATCTATAGATAGCAGTGTATCTGACCGGTTACAGTGATTGTCTGACTGGTTTCCGTGAACCACTTTCACTACCTTGTAGATATATATATCACACTGGGTTTTTTAAAGAGAGAGGGAAAGAACGGGAAAGAATAACAAAGCAAAGAACCTCTGGAAGAGAGAGAGAGAGAGAGACAGAGAGACAGAGAGAGAGAGAACTCAAACTCAAACTCGAAAACTTTATTTTACAAGGATTGTAGTTTAGGTTCAGTCAAAAACCTGTCTAACAACTAGTCCTTGCTAAGCTACTGATAAATAGATATCAAATTACAGGCATTACTTATATATATATATGCATAATATAGGCATGAATGAGTGATTGAAACGTTATACATGAGAATTTCTACACAAAACACAGAGAGAGAGAGAGAGAGAGAGAGAGAGAGAGAGAGAGAGAGAGAGAGAGAGAGAGAGAGAGAGAGAGAGAGAGAGAGAGAGAGAGAGAGAGAGAGAGAGAGCATCAGCCAGCAGCACACAATGACAATGTGTCAGTGGTATACAATGGTTATATATAATCAGATCAAATGCAATCAGATCAATAAATTGCCTTCTACATCAGACAAAACTGAAACAAGACAGGAGAGAGGTTTTGTGATCAACATGGAATGTAGCACAAGACTATCCCTGCTGCTCTTGAACTTTACAATAGTTTATTCCAGCTACTTTTCTGAATCTGATGCTGTCTTTTGGGCTAAAATCATGCTGAACTTAGGGTCAAAACTAACACCCCCAAAATAATTAAGGGACAAATTACTAATAAGGCATTGAAAAGAATCAGGGACAACTTACTATTAAGTTCAAGATTATCACAACCCATCTCTTCAACCATACACACACACAATTACCATAGATTCTGAAGGCATATTCCACTTTAACTGGTTTGGGAGCGTTGTCACTGAAGACGGACATCATGTCGAGAAAGTCTTCAAAAGTCATGCCACCCTCTGACGAGGAAAACACTTTCATGATCTGATCCTTGAATGGATTCATCTGAAACACAGGCACACAGCAGAGAAGCTGAATGAATTCAATTCAATTCAATTAAAAAAACTTTAATCGTCCCACAAGGGGCAATTTTGTTGTGGTCATGGCGGGCTCGTAAAATATTAATACGTAAACTTAAGAGAACAATACAACAAACACACCACCACCAACAAAAGAGTCTTACTTTAACCATAGTTATAGTTATAAATATAGAACAACTGTGATGCCATCATAAAATGGCAATGAACTTAAGATCACATACTTGTAAAACAATTAATTAAAGTACCACACACAGCAATTAAAACAACATCACACACACACACACACAGACACACACACAGACACCATGGCACAGTCACACACACACACACACACACACACACACACACACACACACACACACACACACACACTGTGGCACACACAGACACGCACACACCGTGGCACAATCAGAAAGCACAATCAACACAGGGACTATGCAGCAACTGTAACAGTCAAACGATGTGCACTAGACCCCTTTCTCTTAAGACAACCATAGGGCCCCAGTCACAGGCTATTGCCATTGTCTTTATTAATTAGCATCAGCATCTTACTGTCTGGAATGTTGGGGCTAAAGCAAAATATTACTTTTAAAACTCCATGTCAGGAATACTATGGTAGCATTTCATGATCATGGTTTGACAGACACAAAATGCTCCCCCCCCACCCCCCCGCCGGCTGTGTTTTCACTACTCCAGTTTCAAACGTCAGTTCTTAACAAAGTAGACAACAGATTAATTTAATTTCCCTGACAAGGCAATAAAGTGATCTTGAATAAACTGACTGAAAAACTGCTGTGAGTCAATTTATTAATAGTCTTTATCAATTATTGTTGATGTGATGCTACTTTGTGTGGGATCCCCTTTAATTTTGTTTCACTGTCTACTGACCGTGCCCAGAAGCAGTCAAATGTGCTTACCTTGAGCTCTGGAAGCTCCATTACTGCTTCAAATGGCAGCTTGGGATTTTTTTCATGTGCACCTCGAGCATTATTCGGGGCCAGTGAAAGAAAGCGCTTGTGCACGCTGCAGAAAGAAAATCGTTAGAAACTCAATAAGAATTAGATTTTTTTTTTTAACTTCCTCCTACACACCTGTATCAATTATCATCAGTACTGTACAATACTTGAGAGCTTTAAAAAATTAATACAGCTCTGTAATATAACAGTGACAACAAGCCAAACAAAACTGACCTGAAGCTAAACGGTTAGGAGTCTTTTAAGACCTTAAAAGAAATAATCTTAAAGTGAAATATAGTTGCTATCTTCAAGTGAAATATAGTTGCCTGCTAGTGGTAGCATTCTGAAACAAGACCCAAACATTAAAATCAGCTTTCTTTGTAAGTTTAACCTTTTGTGCAGTTGGATCTGGTCTGACCATAACTAAACGTTTTCTTGTAAATTTGACTCAATTTCAATTTTGAGGACCCAGAGCACTTAACTAACAGATTCTCTGGAATTCATCATTTAAAAAATATGACTAAGGAATGATTTCTAAAATCACCCCCCACCCCCAATCTTCACTAGCTATTCAGCATTCAAACAATTACAAATTATATAAAATGTTTACAGGTTTTAACAAAAACAAATGAAAAAATCTTACTGCAGGATTTCCTTCTTTGTCAAATATGTCAGGGTCTGGAAGGAAATCAGTAAAGAAGATTCAGAACATTATAATTATTCACAACTTGTGCAACAGGACCACGGTGCCCGTGGCAACTGAATAGTCATGATAGCAACATTAGTCAATCAGAGAGAGAGGGGTGCTGGGGAGAGGGGGGGGGGGGGGAGAATTTATTTTATTTTAATTTCTTGAGAGAGAGAGAGAGAGAGAGAGAGAGAGAGAGAGAGAGAGAGAGAGAGAGAGAGAGAGAGAGAGAGACTTGCACACTCACACACACAAAGAAAGAGAGAGAACAGTATGGTGCATCAGGCAAAGAATGATTTATCTGGTATTATTTCTATCAAGTATCATATATATATATATATATATATAATAAATTATAACTATAATTATATATATATATATATATATATATATATATATATATATATATATATATATATACATTATAAGTTCATTTGCTGCTGAAATTTGAGCAAAATCTTCAGCATAACATGAACACTCACAGCAGAGTAATATCAAATTTAAAATTAAACACTGTGGTGACAAACTGAGTTATAATTCCATTTCCTTCTCCTAATGCTATCCTGCTGCTGCTGAAGTAAAGTCTTATATATGATATATAATATATATATATCATATAAATTTATTATTAGTTATTATAAAATCAACATAATGCACTTTACTCTTTAGTGCAAGATATGGCAGGCCCAGGTTCTGCATGTGGTTTGCTGTGATAAAATTTACTTCCGGAACGCCCTTGCAATGTCCATGACTATGAGATCATTATGCATGAAATTGAAAATGCTATTTTCAATGGTGAATGCTATTCAATATTCTTGTTATCTAGCATCTAGTATCTACTGTGTCGAATCACTGTACCCATCATCTGCTGCATCAGCCAACTGGAACTTGTCAGAATGGAGGCAAGTCATTTAAAATAATAATCATAATGCAAGTTAACAACTGAGTGATGTAGACACTATGCAATCAGGTACTGTATGCTAATGCTGCAGAAATAAATAACAATAAAATCAATTTAAAATTTGAATATATATATGACACCAACCCAACTTCTTCACACATAACAATAGTTAATACTAGATTGCATCAGCATAGTGCCATCATATGATCATTGCTCAATTTTGTGACTTGTCTCCCTTCCAGTTCCAAGTTCCATTGTTCCAATAACGGCTTCAAATGGCCAATACAGATAACAAGTACAATCAGTCGCTGCAGTAAATATTTAAAGAATATTAACACTGATAATATTGATAAGTTTGAATTTTCACAGTTAATGACCTCATGGCTATAGGCACTGTGTGGGATGTTCCAGAAGTAAAACATGATGAATGCTCCCTTCCATTCTGCAAGTGTTTGAAATGGCTGACACCACACACCATAGGTACTAAGTCTAAGCTAGAGAGCAATTTGTTGCAGAAAACAAGAAGACTATTATATATATATTGTAACATATATTATGTACTCAAGTTTTAACTGGAGATGTTGAGCAGATCTGACAGCATTTTATTTAAATTAAGATAGATCTAATCCTACAATAGTACTACTACTAGTAGGCACTGGAGATGTATAGCAGATCGGATAACATTTTATTTAAATTAACATAGATCTCCTAGTCGTACAGTCACTTTGGCACTGGAGATGTATAGCAATAGCAGATCAGATAGCATTTTATTTAAATTAACACCTCCTAGTCCTGGTCATACACTGATAGTATTATTAGTAATAGTAATACAGTTGTAGGCATCACAAATGTGACCCAGAACTTGCAGAAGTAAAACATTATAAATCACATCCTGAATCTGGACCTGCCACTCCCTGCGCTAATTTATACAAGTTACAGTTCATGTTTACCTGGTCACGAACGAGACTAAAAATAAATCAGATGTCTCAGCACTCAGGGTGTCTCTCAGAGTCTCTCTCTGAGTCTGATTATTGAAAGAACTTAAGAAGAAACGTTTGAAATCCATACTATAGTATACTGCTTTTTGCAAAAGTACACCAGCTCTTTTGTTGAAGCACTACTACTGTGCCGATGACATGAAATTGAAAGTACATTAAATTTCATAATCCGATTTATTTTTAGTCTCACTAGTGATCTGACTGAATGGGTAACTGAAGTTCCGTTTCGGTATGAACAGGTGCGTGTGGCACTGGCAGACAACCAAAAATGTCGATAAAAACATATACACAAAAGACTATAAGTATGATACAAATCAACATCAATAAAACACAACTGTATTACTTAGACTCTAAACGGGTCTTTGGTTGCTTACCTGATAGTCATCAAGCTCTTGTTCCGTGAACGTACTTTGAGAGGCACCCATTTCGACGCTTTGGAACTCTCCTGTTTCCCTGTCGCAAAAGGCAGAAAATGACAACTCCAGAACAATTTACTGTCTTAAAAGACGACCACGTGACAGACTAGTCTATGCAACTGGACCCGTGAATGGGGCACAGTCTAAGCACCGATTGTCTGAGACAAAACAGTGATAGGCCGGTAGTCACGACATAGACTGTGCCTCTGGTGGCCCGGTACAGGCTGCCAGTAGAGTCAATGGCTGCATGGCCCCCAATGGTGCATGACTTCAACGACTATAAATAGACTGTATTTATAATCTTTCAGTGACGACCGTTAGACATGTCCTGTGGAACTACTAGACTCATCAGAACGACAGGCATGGCGCGGGGGGGGGGGGGGGGGGGGGGGGGGGGGGGGGGGGGGGGGGGGGGGGCGAGGGTAGGAGAAGGAGAAGCCCTAACATCATGTCGAAGCCTAATTCTGTCTGAAGAAAATCTGCTTCTGCGGTTGTAACTCTTGAAAGAAAAGACTAAAGATTGAAGAAGAAGAACTTGAGAAGAAGAAAGAAAAGAAAAAAAGAAAGAAAAAAAGAAGAAGAAAAAGAAGCAGAAGAAACACTTAAATGCTACCGGCTTGCATTAGATAGAAAGTGTAAAACATTTTTTAAAGGAAATTTATTGATGTATACTGAGAATTTGAGCACCATCCATAATCCCGCAATAGTATATTTTTTCAAGTTACTGTTTTAGGCTTTGTGATGCTACCCGAACTTACATAGCCCAATAATGACCACATGGTTGTCATGGAAGACTGTCATGTGTGTGTGTGTGTGTGTGTGTGTGTGTGTGTGTGTGTGTGTGTGTGTGTGTGTGGTGTGTGTGTGTGTGTGTGTGTGTGTGTGTGTGAGTGTCATGTGTGTCAGTGTGTGATATCACCTTGCTGCCGGTGAACAGTGATTCAGTCAGTGATTGTCTGACCATGGAAGAAGCCGAAGAAGAAGACTGAGGTAACAATGTTTTTAGTTTGAAGACTACAGATAACAAAAAATTCAGCAGTAGTGAAAAAACCCACACTATCACGGCATAATAAATGTGTCGTGAACATGCTGATTTAGAATAGCCTGCGGCATGCTATTACCGCTAGGCAGGCCCCAGGTCGGTTTCCCTCAGTCACTTCCGGCTTCTCAAGTTCTTCCGACGGTAACTGAAGCGGCCAACATCATTCTGTTGATGGTTCTGTAGTCGCTACTGAGGAGGTTGCGAAGCCAGTTTTGGTCGTTTAGTGTGGTATTAGTGAGGGTAGGCAAAGCCGGAATGAGGGGGAGGGGGGGGGGGGGGGGTAGATGGTGGGGAGTCGGGGGGGGGAGGGAAGGGGGGGCGGGGGGGAATGTTTGGGCATGATCCGGGGAGGGGGGAGGGGACTCAGTCGTTCAGTCCAGTCTTCTTCTTCTTCCATGGTCAGTCAATTACTGAATCAATGTTCACAGCAAGGTGATATCACACACACACACACACACACACACACACACACACACACACACACACACACTTCAGTCGTTTAGTCGGAAATGGTCCAGAAGGTGAAACTTAGTGACGAGATTTGAACGAGCTCGTACTGCGTAGTATATTTACCACAGATTACATACGTGCTCAGACCAAAGATATCATAGCTACACGCTACTGATAGCCTATAAATGATCTCTGGTGGAGGTTTCGTGAACTCAGCAGAGGTAGCATATACAGACGATTCATTTTGCTATTATTACCGACTGCGCATGTCAAAGCGGAAGTTGATATGTTTGAGCGCCACATTCAACTTCAAATGTCAATTTGACAAAGTTCCATTGTTTTCATACAGTAACTTTGTTTCTTTACCACAATAATGTTCATCAAATCCATCGTCATCGATGGATTCAAGTCGTACGCTCAGCGGACGGAGATCAACGGATTCGATCCCCTGTTCAATGCAATTACTGGACTGAACGGAAGCGGCAAGTCCAACATTCTGGACGCAATTTGTTTTTTGCTTGGCATCACTAACCTGACGCACGTAATGATCTTTTCTGTTCTGTATTTAGCATCTGATTAAATCGTAATGGGATCCACCTTTTTTCTTCTTCTTTTTTAACAATATAACTGTAAGTGTGTGTAACTGTAAGCCACCGTGATTCACTCTCACTCTCAGTCTCATCAGAATCTGCTCCATTTATTTACTGTTTTAGTTTTGTTTTTTGTTTTTACTGTTTCACTATTCAGTGCTTTCATTGAGTCACAAGGTCTGGACGGTGACTCAGACGAGTCAGAGTGAGTGACAGTCACACTGTGATTATGTGTAGCTGCTTTTCTTGGTTTCTGTGCCGATGATCACAGTGCAGTGTGCCTGGAAGTGGAATGGAGCATATATATATATATTACTTTTTATTAGCCTTATAAATTATACTGTTATAATTTTAGTTACTTGGCCACGATCCCAGTCATGGCATTGACCCCACACTGCCACAGTCCCCTCTCACATTCTGTGTTTCTCATTTTTTCTCTTCAGATTTTTCTTTGTTGAACCATTTATTGATTTAAGCATTTGCTGATCATATACATGATATAGTTTTAATTTACCAGGAACTTCCAGGTAAATTAAAACTGAGTGGTAGAAGAAGACTATCCCAGTCCCAGTGTTATGTTAGTTACTACTTAGTATGAATATGTATCCTATCACTATCAGTATCAGGGTTCCAGGCGAGATCAAAAGATCAAGAGATCTTAGAGGAGGGAGGTGGAGCTGGACCCTCAACTTAGCCCAGAAGAGATCATGAGTAGGGAGGTGGAGCTGGGCTAAGAAAGCTGGACTTCCTTTGCTTGAGTTGTCCAAGTTGTTCGTCAACAGCAGTGCAACGGACATTGTCTTTGTGACTCTGGCCAAGCACAGCAGTTGAAACAGCAATTACGCAGTGCACAAGTTGCTGGGCAATGGCGAGGGGACACCGCCCTAACACTTCCATTGTTCTGGTGGCGGTCCACGGTCTCTCCTGTCTTTTTCGGGCAGTTTCCGTTGTCGAGCCTTCACTCTGTCAGTCCCCTTCCCACTCTGTCCCTGTCCCTCTAATAGGCCATCTCGCCTCCGTGGACGTAAAGCACCAAGAAAGAAAAGAAGTATCAGTATCATCAGTGACATCACATGGCTTATCACCATATCAGTTTATTTATAATCGTAAATACACTTTACTTTCTGCCAGGTGCGTGCAACAAACCTTCAAGAGTTGGTCTACAAGAATGGACAAGCAGGTGTTACCAAGGCAACAGTCAGCATCACGTTTGACAACACTGACAAGAAGCAGAGTCCTCTTGGCTATGAGCAGTATGATGAGATTGTTGTCACAAGACAGGTATGAATCTTTATGATTTTAGTATGAATCTATGACTGAGCATGAGAGATAAAAATTAAAATACATGTAGATGTACTAAGTTTAATTTTAAATCTATTTTAAAATAACTTCATAAGGCTAAGATAGCTAGAGTAATATTATTAATAACTACTTTTGACATGAAGTTAAATATCAAGTACATTTACTTTTTTGTAGTAGTGTAGTAGACTAGTAGTCAGTACACATTTTTTGTAACATTTGACTTGCGTTTAATATGAATTGATTGAACAAGATTGATAAGTCATGGCTGATTCAGCTGATTTATTGAATAACTATGTTTTATTCTTTTATGTTGAAATTTAATAACTTTGAGAGAGTTAATTAACTAGCTTGGTGACTAACACTAACACTTAACAGTGTTAGTGATGCTCGAAGCAGTGACTTAAAATATTACATTTTTACACTCAATCTGTATTTTAAATTTTGGTATTGCAGTTACCCTGTATACTATTACAGTACTTAATTAGTATGACTAATTAATAAAAATTATAAGGCTACACTTATTAGTATTATTAATTCATATAGAGTGACTGCAATAATATTTTAAATAATAATTTAAAAAAACTGTTCATTATGATTAATATCAATTGGGTTTGATGTTAATTATTATGTAATGGGGGGGGGAACCAAGGCATTGCTTAAATTTTTAATGAATATTTATAATTATATATTATATAAAATATGTGGATAATAATATAATTTCACTTCTTCTTTTTTTTGAATTTTTTTTTAATGATGAATATTTGTAAAACAGGTGGTCATTGGAGGTCGCAACAAGTACCTGATCAATGGAAGCAACGCTAACAACAATCGTGTGCAGGATCTGTTCCGCTCGGTGCAGTTGAACGTCAACAACCCACACTTCCTCATTATGCAGGGACGCATCACCAAAGTGCTGAACATGAAACCACCAGAGGTCGTTTTATTTTATTTTAGTGTCTCAGTGTTTATTACATCTCATTCTCATGTCATTTCATCTCAGCAGGCCTTGTCACTGTTCTGCGGTCTTTGATTAATCTTTTCTCTTATCCTCAGTTGACTTGACTACTTTTATTTTCTACTCACTAGTGCTAACACTGTCAGAGAATTCTGAATTATGCTGCAAGACTTGTCTTTGGTTCATGGAAACTGGTCAGACGATCACTGTAGCTGGTCAGATACATGGCCATCTGGACTACTACTAGAGTTCTACTACCTAATACCCTGCCCCCACCCCCCCACCCCTTCCATTCCCCTCCCTCCCCTCTTACATAATACACACATATGTGCACAGATACACACACACACTGTCTCTGCTGCTATTTTCTCTCTTTTATAACCGTTCAAACAAAATAACAGCTGGTACTGACTAATTGCCGTTTTCTTTTCTTTATATATATTTTTATATGCTGATCTGTGTTAGAGAGTCACCAAGCCATTGCTGCTGTCAGAAAATAGCCCTCTGATTTTGGTCTATGCCATGTGCATCATGGTCTGAAATATGTAGCGAAAATGCATGTAATGTTGTATTCCAGACTGTAAATGGCATAAAAAAGGTGCTGACTTAACCGCATTACATGATGATATTGCTGCTGCAGCTGGAGTTGGCACATCATTCTTGCATACATGCACCGACTGCAGAACCAAGCATGACCATTATGATATAAATTTGTCCTTTTTACACTTAGGGGGGTATAATAATATAATTATTCGTCTGCTTCCACTTCACTTCAGTTCAAGATAATATGTTTGTTTATTTAGTAATTTATCCACACAAAAAAATCAATGAATTGTTTTAGCACGCTACCTGTGATTTTTGTGCATTATTCTTTAAAACAAGTGTATGTGTTTATTTAGTGTTAAGTGAGCTACTGGTATTTACGAATGACTGCGTGAAACTTTGTTTGACTATATTATATTGTGTATACTTATGCATTATATTGTAATTTTATGCGGTCAACAGGCAAATTTCTATGTCCACACACATTTAGACAATAAAGATTCTGTATTCTGTATCTGCAAGCTCAGGAAGAGCCATATGTGCTCCACCTTATTCCAAGCTGAACTGTGTGTGCAGATTTTGTCCATGATTGAGGAGGCTGCTGGCACACGGCTGTACGAAACCAAACGCGAAGCTGCTCAGAAGACCATCGAGAAGAAAGATACCAAGCTGAGAGAAATTGATACCGTCAGTGTTTGTTCAGTCATTTTCATATTTTCCAGGGTTCGCACGGTCTTTGAAGGTCTTTGAAAGTTTGGGGAAAATGGGATAAGCTTTTCAAGGCTTTAAACGTCTGGGAAAACTGAGTGGGGTCTGTGAAAGTTTGTGAATTTTGTGGACTTCAGAGCACTAGGGAAAAACTGTCAGCGTATCAGCCTGAAATTGCATTTCCCAAGATCTAACAGCAGTTTAAACAAAAAAAATGCTGTGCAAAATCAGAAAGAACGCACTTTCTATTAGTTTTGACTGATAAAGTGTCGGCCATCAGCTACAGTAAGGGTTACGCCCTTTTACTAGATGTGTGGAAGAGTTGCGTACCTTCATGTTGCTTTTCCACGCCATATCGCAAAAGTTTGTGAATTCTGAAAGGATTTTTCTGTACAAACCCTGTTTTCTCTTTCTTTCTTTTTTCTTCTGTGGTGCAACTAATACTATGGTAAAGTGAAAGAGGGACACAGTGAATAACATCACATTTAATGACATGCTTGCTCACGTCTTTATCTGTGACCTGCTCATCCTGGGGTGACCCTGTGTAGTTGACGGGAGGGATATTAAAATCTGAGAAGTAACTAACAGTGATGTGCCCTAAATGTTTCAGTCCCTGTTCATTGACAGAGGATTCAGTACAATAAAAAATAAATAAAGTGACCATAAATCATTAAATGTTTCAGTCCCTGTTCATTGACAAAGGATTCAAATGTAAAATTAAAAACAATTAAAAAAATATTTAAAAAATATTTTTTAAATTTTTACTATATGCTGTATATTATCAATTATGTAGAACATGTAAAATGTGCTATGGCGTTCACTCTGCTACAGCACATAACCCATTGCAGCAACTGAACAGTGAACTACCCTTTCTTATTTTATATCTGTCTTTTTTTCTTTTCTTTTTTTAATGAGATCAGAGTGATTGCTGAAGAGAACCTGCAGCGCCCCCCCCCCCCCCCCCCCCCCCTTCACCTTCACAACACCACCACTCCTCTCCATCCTTCACTAAAATATTAAAACAAATTAGTATGACCATGAGTCCTTGGTCTTGTCCATAAGTAAGTAAGTAAACATGGTGCTTAACATCTACAGAAACCACAAGGCTTATTAGGGACGGGGAGAAGGGGGTATGGAGGTGGGGGGAGAGGGAGATTATATATACCTATTGCTACACATTTTAATGTTTCAGTAGGAAGTGATGGACAAAGTCACAGGACAGTGTCCACAAACCACAACCTTTTTGTAGAGAAAGGAGAGCCGAAGCGATATCAAACCGAGGTCCTTCTGCTTACCAACCTATCGCCTTACCGCTAGGCCAAACCGGCTCACATGTCTTGTCCATGGGGCTTTGGGGTTTAAAGAGTGCGATGTACTCACTGACCAATGGGAATAGCAGTCACCGCATAGAATAACCCACTCATGTGAGAAGGAAAGTGAGCAGTAATGAGATGATTCCACTTTCGCTTCCAGGTGTTGAAGGAAGACATCACTCCAACTCTGGCCAAGCTTCGCGATGATCGGTCCTCCTACCTGGAGTACCAGAAGATCCTGAGAGAGTTGGAACACCTGAGCAAGCTCTACGTAGCCTACCAGTTTGTGTGTGTTGAGGTAAACATCCGCTTTGTCAAGTTCTGTTTGCTGTGGATTTTTCTTTGTGCAGAGCACCTGGGAACTGTGGAGTGACAGGCAGTGAGGCACACTGAACAGCCAATAGTTTTTTGTTTTTTTTAAACAACAACCAATCAGAGGACTTTTTTGAATTAATGTCCAGTCAGTTAGTTTCAGCTAAAGACCCGGGAGTCATTTTTTTTATATAAAGCTGTTGTAAATTCATAAAATGCTAGCAGCTCTTGTTTGCTTGATATTAAGCTAGGGTTTTGTTACTGCCTGGGTTATGCTGAAAGACAAATTTGGTACTCTCTGATTCAGTGCCTAGTTTATTATAAACATGATTAAATTTTGTGTGTAGGAATGATGCCTTTGTCCGGGATTATGCAGCATTGTCTTTCTTTCAGACAAGGTGTAATAAGTGTTTAAGCTTGATGTAAACTTGTCAAATCCCATGGTACAGTACTATGTGTGTCTCCATGTATAATTTCACTATAAGTATGTGTGTCATGGGTACTCATACATGTGTATATATCAGTATCTAGAATTGCTAAATCAGTGTAGCTTGGTAAGGCTGGCTTGCTAATTTTCAAATTTCAAGTAACAGAAGCTTCTAAAGACTAAAAATACAATCCAGTTGTGCTGTGATGAATAAGAACACTGGGCTATGTTGGCGTATTGGATGATAAAAATCACTGATGTATACTACACTAAATACTTTTGTGTAGTGGATTCAGGTCATGTGCCTGTGCTTCATCTTTTCATCTTTTTCATTTTGCTTTTTGTTTGTTTTTCAGGAGAAAAAGAAAAGGTCAGCGGAAGAACTGGTTGAGATTCAGGAAGTGATTAAGACCACACGAGAGCGAATGGAAGAGGTAAGTAGTCTGTTCATTCAATCAGTAACATGTGAAATAGGTCTATACATCACATGTGTATGCACTCACCTTCCCTGCACCGGAAATACAGAGTATAACAGTGACTTTTTGTTTCAACCAAACAGATTGTTGTAAATTCTGAATAAATATGCTATGCAAAAGTGATTCCTTCTCACCTTTCTACTTCATTACTTGTAGAAGTTTAACAGAATACAGAATCTTGACTGTCTATAAATAATATAAAAATTTGTCTTTTGACAGCATTTATAAAATTACAACTGAACATAATATGGATGTTTTTGTTGTTGTTTTGATTGATAACTACCATGGAGATAGTTTTAATTGTCGAGAGGAGTTCAGTACCAAAATATAGGTCTACACGTGTTTTGCTTCAACTTCTTGTCTATCTTCTTCTTTTCTTCCTTCTTCGTTTATTGTTTTCTATCCCTCTTCTGACACTGGAAGAAGACCAAGGGTCGAAAGCGCTCGTGTTTTTCATTTTCTCTGTGTCGTTGTGTGGATGAGTATGTTTCTCTGGAGCTGTTCTGTTTCTACCCATATTGTTGTTGTTATTAGTGAAATAATTGTACTTTACTGCTGAGTATGTATTTTTTGTCTCACATGGTTGTGCCTACTGTGGGGTTCCGCTGGCATATTTTGCTGTTTGTTTCGGTTGTGTGTCAGTGCCATCGTTTGATTTTTTGTTGTTGTCTCCAGATCAAGGTTCAGATCGGAGAGCTCGATGAGAAGATTGCAGAGCTGAGCAAACGGAGAGACGAGGTTTGTAAGCAGCAAAAATTGTCTTGATATCTGTTTATGCCAAAATATCTGTTCATTTAAAAAATAAAATAAAATAGGCAACATAATTATGATGTATTTATTTTTATAGCTGTAATGCCACTTTGTGAGTTTTATCAGTGTAAAACTAGCGAAAAACACTGCATAACACTGTTTATTTATGCTAAATATCTGTTAATTTTTATTATTATTTTTTATAAAATAGGCAACATAATTATGATGTATTTATTTTTATAGCTGTAATGCCAGTTTGTGAGTTTTATCAGTGTAAAACTAGCGAAAAACACTGCATAACTCCAAATGTATGTCCTGTAACCAAGAACTGCGTGAAAAGATATTTGATCTAAGAAAAGCGTGTTTGGTTTAAATTAAATATCACATGATGTGAAAAGTGCTGCTGAATGATGTATATCCTGCCATATGTATGGCCTGTAACCAAGAATCCCATATAAAGGTTTTTGACATAAGAAAAGTGTATTTTATTTCAATTTCAAATATCACATGCTGCAAAAAGTGCTGCTGAATTAGGAACTGATTTCTTTAAGTGTAACCCAGGCAAGAATCACATGGAAAGGTATTTACTGTAACAAAAAAGTGTATTTCGTTTCAAATGTCGCATGGTGTGAAAAAGTGCCACAGAATTATGAACTGACTTCTTCAAGCGTTGCCCAGTTTACACACACAATGTCCAAATCTGTTCAGGAGTCTGGCGGGGTGATGGAGAGGCTGGAGGCGGCGCTAGCGGACTTGCAGAAGAAGGACGCCACAGCCCAAAGCGGCCTTGACAACTGCCGTGAAGGACTGAAGGCTGAAGAGAAGAAGAAGAAAGAACTGATCAAGAACCAGGAGGAGGTCAGTGCAATGAATCGCTTGTGCCGAGTGACTCTCAAATGGTCGAAAAATAACACACCTGTTTGTTGCCACGTCTATGGCGACATGATCATAGCTTTATTCCTGAATTTCATATATTTATTTATATATATGAACTCTTGTTTAGCATCTCATCTTGAGATGAGCCCTAAGCGCTTCACAGTGGCAACGTATGCGTCTGTGCTTGAGTCATATACGACTGTGAATGAGTGACTGTAGCTTTACACCATGCATTTTGAATATCCACTAAAGAGTAAAGTGCCTGTGGTTACAGTGCTGTTTGGTTGTTACATGGCTGGTGAAATTGCTGCCGTCTTGGCGCAAGTTCAGAAGTTTGGTGCAGATTCTGTGTACACGATACAACCATGCATTAGTTTAGAGTGTCACTTTATCCGAAGCCACACATACATACATATATATATATATCTCTACTTTTCTTCCACAGAACAAGAAGACAGTGGCTGCTCGACAGAAGGACCTAGACAAGATGGCGCAGCGCATTCAGGAGGTCAAGGACGCCAGTGAGAAAGATGCCGCTGACTACACTGCTGCGCAGAAGCACTTCCAGGCTGTGAGCTCAGGTCTCTCTGCCAACGATGACGGGGAGGCAGCAACACTGAACGAGCAACTTTTAGGTACCGCATGACATCACCATCTTTATTTGTCTGTTTTTGAATTGTCAGTCTGAAACAGAACGAGGTCCAGAGTGCTCGTGCAGAATCAACACACAAGGGAGCTAATTAGCGCTTGAAAGACGCCACGCAACTCTCAATTACCGTAGGCAACTCTGGACTTTTCTTTTGTGTTTGTGTGGTAATTATCTCCCTTGTGTTTAAAAAGAAATTGGTTTCTGCATTGTGTACTGGTAGAAATGCAGCAGGTTTGAAATCATTGCTTTATCCACAGTTGTTGAATCAGAATATGAGCAGTGGTGATTAGTTCACCATCTATAATATGGATTATAACTGGTGTTTCCATCCATCTGTGTGTCCAAATTGGACTCTTCCAACTGCAAGGGGCAGTGCCTGCACCCCTGAGCTCTGCAGGCAAGGGTTGTAACCATTTATCTTGGGGGGAGGGGGGGAGCGGTGCATGTTCTGTTTAGAGAGGCCACTGATTTAAATAAAAGAAGAAAAAAAGATGCACAGCCTCAGTGGCACACCCCAACTCCAAACCTCAGCTTTTGGCACCCTTTCTCCAAACTCTGCTGCATTTGGTTGCACCACTGAAACAGAATGGGGCATTCCTAATCTCTGCCCCTCTTTCTACTGGAATCACCCTTGTAAATAGCTTAACCTCATGATGTCAGTGACCTCCATACAATTTGTGGAAAGTTTGAGCACTTAAGACTGGAAGCAACACAGCATTCAAGCAAGCGTGACATCGAAGCAAACATTTGGTGCATCTGCCATGGGTAAAAAAAAAAAATGTGCCGTCACAATTTTGGTTCTATTTGTGCTGGCTGTGAGGTTGTTGTTTACCATTTTACTAAGTTAGTTGTTTTTTCTCTCTCTTTATTTCAGCTGCCAAAAATGAGATCAGCACAGCAGAAACCAACACCAAGCAGGCACAGATGAGGTCAGGCCTTCCTTTCATTGCTGAGTGACTGAATGCTTTTTTTTTTAACAGGTGCATGAAATTGTGAATAATTGTTGGTTTGATATGGATCTTGGTTGCAAACTGAGTGCTCATAATTATGTCAAGCAAACTGATAAATCTGGTTTTTCTTTTGACATTTAAGGTCACATGGCATAATTCAATAATAAGAATGCTTTTATATAATTATAGTGATGGACCCTGTGAAAGGATTACCAGCTCATGGTGCTGTACAGTGTCATAAGTGCAAAGAAACAGTCATACAGTTTTATAAAAAAATGTATTTACGATGGACAGGTACTATGTATACATGTATACAATGCTCAAACATTAAAAACAATTTTAAACCTCCACCCAAACCCACAAACACATGTCCGTATGTACACTAGCACGTAAAGTCACATTGTCTATTTTCATAACATAACTTTTGTATGCTGGATTTTATTTTCCTCCCTGTATAGCGGGTTGTCCATTGTACGAAAGATAGAACTGTGGTCAAAAGACAGTCTCTTTAGTTTAGCGTCTTACTGTTGTGCCGTGCAGACTGAAGCATGCACATCTGGTCTGTTTTCAGGGATGGCATAACTTTGGTATTTTGGATTGTATTTTCCACCCCATAAACAGATAGAGATTGTGGTGGGTGGTTGGGAGTAGCTGTGGTCCAAGGACCGTCATTTTAGTTTAGCATCTTACTGTTGCAGCTTTGCAGGCTGAAACATGCAGAGCTAATCTGTTTCCAGTGATGGCATAACTTTGGTATTCTGGCTTTTATTTTCCACCCCATAAACAGATAGAGATTGGGGTGGGTTGGAGGGGGTAGCTGCGGTCCAAGGACCATCAGTTTAGTTTAGCATCTTACTGTTGTTGCTGTCCAGACTGAAACATGCAGAGCTAATCTGTTTCCAGTGATGGCATAACTTTGGTATTCTTGATTTTATTTTCCACCCCATAAATAGAATGATGTGGGGGGGGGGGGGGGGTAGCTGTGGTCCAAGGACCATCATTTTAGCTCAGCATCTTACTGTTGCAGCTGTGCAGACTGAAGCGTACACTTTTTTCAGTGATGGCATAACTTTGGTGTTCTGGATTTTATTTTCCACCCTGTAAACAGATTTTGGGGGTGGGGGGTTTAGCTGTGGTCCAAGGACAGTCACTTTAGTGTCTTGCTTTTGTTGCCGTGCAGACTGAAGCATGCGGAGCAGGAGGTAAAGAAAAAACAAGGGGAGGTGAAGAAGACCGACCAGGACTACAAGAAAGACCAGAACACCTACAATGCCTTGACGCAGAATCTGAAGAAACTTGAGGTAAGCCAAGCATTTGTACTACTGCAAATTTGAGATGTCAGAGCTGGGTTACAACAGAAATATGTCCCTGTATGTTGAACACAATGAGATGTCAGAACTGGGTTAACAACAGAAGTATGCCCATATATGTTGAAAGAATGAGATGTCAAAGCTGGGTTACAACAGAAATGTGCCCATGTGTTTTGAACAGAATGAGATGTCAAAGCTGGGTTACAATAGAAATGTGCCCGTGTATGTTGAACAGAATGAGACGTCAAAGCTGGGTTACAACAGAAACATTTTACTTTTGTGTGTTGCAAAGAACGAGATGTCAAAACTGGGCTAAAACAAAAACATTAATTCTACCTGTGTGTGTTGAACAGAATGAGATGTCAAAGCTGGGTTACAACAAGGAACGGGACGAGGAACTGCAAGGTCAGCACAAACAACTACAGCGGGACATCCGCACCGTACAAGACAAGCTGGACACTCTGGAAGCGAAGTAAGTTTTGTTGTTGTCATCTTGACAAAAAGGCGTATAAGTGATTTGTTTGATATGCGCATCCATACTTTTTGTTTTCCTTGGCTTGTTTTATTGCTGTAATGATTTGATTTGTTGTTGTAATTTTTTCATGGTTTGTGATTTGTTGTGTTGTTAATTACAGTTGGTTTGTTGTGATGTTTGTGATGTTGATTACAGTTGGTTGACTGTGATTGTTGTGAATGTTAATAACAGTTTTGTTCCCCATATGGCCAAAAGTGACATTTTCTTGAGTACTAAAACAGTTTTAATACATAGAAAAGTTGTGCTTATATTAATTGTGTGTGTATGTGTGTGATCCCATTCTGTAGCAATGTTAACAAAATGTAAGATTAAAAGCAGTGGGAGTATTTAGTATATCCATAGAAAACTACATTTATTCAAACTGTGCCACATGATGATGATGATGAAGTGATGCTTAATGTCCCCAGATGTCAGCTGACATATTAGGGACAAGCTGTGACCAATGCCGAAGCATGGTTCAATATAGCTTTACGTCCACGGAAGCCAGTAGGCTCGTTAGGATGGACAGCCCAGGACGGCCACCTCGACTCTCACACAGCTCCTGAACTATGGACTGTGCCACAATGACGTTTTTGCCCTTTATATGTGTATTTTTTGTTTGTTTTCATTCTTTTTACAGTGCTATGACAGTATGAGCACACCGTTGCCTCATGGACATACTCATGCTCCACACAGTACCATCATCATCCTCTTCATATCCTTTCACTATACTGTCCTGCGTTGCGTTTGACAGATTCCCTCAGCTGCGCTTTGACTACACGGACCCAGAGAAGAACTTTGATCGGCGACGGGTGCACGGCTTGGTGTGCAAACTAGTGCAGGTCAAGGACACCGCCAGTGCCACTGCGCTTGAGGTCACTGCAGGCGGAAAGGTCAGCCTCCGTAACTTGGAAGTTGAATACTGTTGGTTTGTGTGATTTGTGAACGTGCGTTTATCGGGTTGGCTTGTCTTTTGGATTTCGCTGTGTGTTCGTCGTACTCAAGGGACACATATACCCCAGACTCATAGCAATGTGCATGGGACTCTTCCTGTTCTGGTGGAGTTTATGTACCTTGTGTTTACTGGCATGTTTTATGAGAGGCAACTCAGGTCTTTGTTGTTGCCAATTAGTACAACAGGGTAGAAGTAGTGTAGTTTGGCTAGATTAGCTACCGGTGCAAATGGTATTTGATTGAATGATTGATGATTGATTCCCTGATGAGAACAATTTTGACATCATTGGTCAAGACAAGTACAAAAGATTGTCAGCAGTTGATCTTTTCAGTGACCAGTCCTTTTATTAGTTTTAACCTTAATTTTTCTGATGGTTTTCAGTCCAAGTTGCAATTCTGTTTCAATACAAACTTTTTTGTCTCTTTGTAGAGAAAATTGCCTTCAGGCTCATCATTTACATAAAACATGCAATACAGATTACAATAAAACAGTCAACAATTCAATAAAACACGGAGCTGAAAATCCACTCAAATACAAAAACAATATACAACAATGTGCATACACACATACATGCACATGCATGTGTGATTGCACACACACACACACAACGCACACACACACACACATGCACACACACACACACACACACAACCCCACACCACCACCACACACGCACGCATACATGCACACAGACTCATACACACACACACACACAACCCCACACCACACACACACACACAACACACACACAACACATACAGAAATCACTTCAAACATATTACAATAAAACAAACATTTCCCGTGCAGAAGCAAGCCTCTAGTCATGTGCCATCCCTGCTGTTTTGAGGCTCAAACAAGTAATGCCTCACTGCTTCAGCTGATTTGATCCGATGTTGCCTTTTACACAACGACTGTCTTTTTTTCTTCTCCTCCTCCAGTTGTACAACGTGGTTGTCGACACGGAAGTGACCGGCAAGAAGCTACTGCAGAAAGGAGAGCTGAAGCGCCGCTACACCATCATCCCTCTCAACAAAATTTCTGCCAGGGCCATTGACGATGCCACAGTCAAGCGCGCTCAGCAGCTTGTAAGTGTTCCACACGGATTTCTGGTTAGATATCGGCCAGGGCCATTGACAATGCCACAGTCAAGCGCGCTCAGCAGCTTGTAAGTGTTCCACACGGATTTCTGGTTAGATATCAGCCAGGGCCATTGACGATGCCACAGTCAAGCGCGCTCAGCAGCTTGTAAGTGTTCCACACGGATTTCTGGTTAGATATCGCCAGGGCCATTGACGATGCCACAGTCAAGCGCGCTCAGCAGCTTGTAAGTGTTCCACACAGATTTCTGGTTAGATTTCCGCCAGGGCCATTGACGATGCCACAGTCAAGCGCGCTCAGCAGCTTGTAAGTGTTCCACACGGATTTCTGGTTAGATTTCCGCCAGGGCCATTGACGATGCCACAGTCAAGCGCGCTCAGCAGCTTGTAAGTGTTCCACACGGATTTCTGGTTAGATATTCGCCAGGGCCATTGACGATGCCACAGTCAAGCGCGCTCAGCAGCTTGTAAGTGTTCCACACGGATTTCTGGTTAGATATTCGCCAGGGCCATTGACATCTCACAGTCGAAGCCGGGCCCGCTCAGACAGCTTTTGTTCACAGTGTTGTTTTTGTTTTGTTTTGTTGACTGTCAGCGCTTTGAACTGCAGGGAAGGTGCTTTGCAAATTTCCACTTGGTCAGCTCCAGAGTGGAACACGTATGGGCGTTCCTGAGCTATATGACTTCAGCATGCCACTGCAACATTATCAGTGATTGACAGTGACACATGTACAATCCTCGCATGTTCCTGCTCTCCTTCCTGGCACTGAAAATCGTCACTGTCCCTGGATTTATTGCGTGTTACTGGTGGTACATTAGCACAAAATGTGCTCTGAGCTCTGCTATCCCGCTACGAAGTGGATTTTCAAATCAGCTGTAATAATCACTCACAGGTGGGGAAGGACAACGTGCACACAGCGCTGTCGCTGATTGGCTACCAGCCCGACCTGGAAGCGGCCATGAAGTTCGTGTTTGGCTCAGCCTTTGTGTGCCCGAACATGGACAACGCCAAGGCAGTGACGTACGACGAGAAGATCCAGAAGCGCACGGTCACTCTGGATGGAAACTCCTTTGATCCTGCCGGAACACTCACTGGAGGTAAAAGAGGATGATCTGTGCAACAGTCCCAGCGTTCTTTTTCTCAAATTTTGCCATTTTCAGTTTAATTGCCACGTAAGAGTTAGAGACAGCCACAATCCGTTGTTGAGGGTTGACCGACTGTGTGCCGTATTTTTGCATGTTTGGGCTGATTCGGCTGCCATTGCTTGGGATTTTAATGTGCACGCAGATATTAGTGAATGCTATTGCACATGGGGCTGTGTGAATGAACCTTAAGAGAGTCTGCACTGAAGGCTGACTGGGAGAAAATCCTTGCCACAAGCAAGCAGTTGAACCTGCATCAGCTGTGTGCCGGACCCAAGGGTCAACCAAGTGAGCTACATCCCCACCCTTTGTATGATGAGGATGATGGATGATTTGCTGTAGATCTGATTGTGTCTGTTGCATGTGAACAGGTGCCTGCCCCCAAACCATCCATCCATGACTGTGTCTGTTGTGTGTGAACAGGTGCCTGCCACCAGACCATCCATCCATGACTGTGTGTGTCTGTTGACAGTTGTGTGTGAACAGGTGCCTGCCCCCAGACCATCCGTCCATGACTGTGTCTGTTGCATGTGAACAGGTGCCTGCCCCCAAACCATCCATCCATGACTGTTGTGTGTGAACAGGTGCCTGCCCCCAGACCATCCTCCATGACTGTGTCTGTTGCATGTGAACAGGTGCCTGCCCCCGATCCATCCATGACTTTTTGTGTGTGAACAGGTGCCTGCCCCCAAACCATCCATCCATGACTGTGTCTGTTGACAGTGTTGTGTGTGAACAGGTGCCTGCCCCCAGACCATCCGTCCATGACTGTGTCTGTTGCATGTGAACAGGTGCCTGCCCCCAGACCATCCATCCATGACTGTTGTGTGTGAACAGGTGCCTGCCCCCAGACCATCCATCCATGACTGTGTCTGTTGACAGTGTTGTGTGTGAACAGGTGCACACCCCCAGACCATCCATCCATGACTGTCTGTTGACAGTGTTGTGTGTGAACAGGTGCCTGCCCCCAGACCGTCCATCCATGACTGTGTCTGTTATGTGTGAACAGGTGCCTGCCCCCGACCATCCATCCATGACTGTCTGTTGTGTGTGAGAACAGGTGCCTGCCCCCAAACCATCCATCCATGACTGTGTCTGTTATGTGTGAACAGGTGCCTGCCCCTGACCATCCATCCATGACTGTTGTGTGTGAAACAGGTGCCTGCCCCCAAACCATCCATCCATGACTGTGTCTGTTATGTGTGAACAGGTGCCTGCCCCCGACCATCCATCCATGACTGTTGTTGTTGAACAGGTTCCTGCCCCAAACCCATCCATCCATGACTGTGACTGTTGACAATGTTGTGTGTGAACAGGTGCCTGCCCCCAGACCATCCATCCATGACTGTGTCTGTTGACAAGTGTTGTGTGTTGAACAGGTGCCCGCCCCCACATCATCCATCTGTGACTGTCTGTTGTGTGTGAACAGGTGCCTGCCCTCCGTGACTGTGTGTTGTGTGCCTGCCCTCAGACATCATCCATCCGTGACTGTGACTGTCGTGTGAACAAGTGCCTGCCCCTGTGACTGTTGTGTATGGACAGGTGCCTGCCCCCAGACATCATCCATCTGTGACTGTCTGTTGTGTGTGAACAGGTGCATGCCCCCATCCGTGACTGTGTGTTGTGTGTGGACAGTGCATGCCCCCATCCGTGACTGTGTGTTGTGTGTGGACAGTGCATGCCCCCATCCGTGACTGTGTGTTGTGTGTGGACAGTGCATGCCCCCATCCGTGACTGTGTGTTGTGTGTGGACAGTGCATGCCCCCATCCGTGACTGTGTGTTGTGTGTGGACAGTGCATGCCCCCATCCGTGACTGCGTGTTGTGTGTGGACAGTGCATGCCCCCATTCGTGACTGTGTCTGGTGTGTGTGTATTGTGTGAACAGGTGCCCGCCTCCAGACCTCATCCATCCTAACTGAGTCTGTTTTGTGTGAACAGGTGCCCACCCCCAAACCTCATCCATCCATGTCTGTTTTGTGTGAACAGGTGCCCACCCCCAAACCTCATCCATCCATGTCTGTTTTGTGTGAACAGGTGCCCACCCCCAAACCTCATCCATCCAACTGTGTCTGTTTTGTGTGAACAGGTGCCCACCCCCAAATCTCATCCATCCATGATTGTGTCTGTTTTTTGTGAACAGGTGTCCGCCCCCAAACATCGTCCATCCACAACTGTGTCTGTTGTGTGTGAACAGGTGCCCACCCCCAAACCTCATCCATCCGTGACTGTGTCTGTTGTGTGTGAACAGGTGCCCGCCCCCAGACCTCATCCATCCTGGAGAAGCTGAGCGAGCTGCAGGCGTCGCAGGAGGAGCTGAAGACCAAGCAGCAGCAGCTGGCCGCCATCGAGGCTGAGCTGGCGTCTCTCCGCAAGGCAGCTGACAAGTGAGTCTTCGCAAATTCCGCTTCTCTCTCTGTCTGTCTCTCTCTTCCTCTCCCCGATGTTTTTTTTATATATATTTTTTGAACATTTTTTTTTTTTACCTGTCTCCTGGGCAAGCACGTTTCTGTAGCCACTGGAAGCAAACAACACATTTACATTGCAAGTACTTTTTAAGTTTTGTTGTTGTTTTGACATGGGCTGAAGTTGAACATTGACCATACTGTTTGCAGCACATGCAAAGCAAAAATTCAAGTGCTGTTCGTAGGGGGATTTTGATCTGTTAATCAGGTCAGTGTCAGTGTCACTCCTGAAGAAATCTGTTGTATCACTGGTGCTGTACCTGTGATGTGTGACCCACTGGGTAATGAACAGGTGTATTTCTGCATCCCTGTTTGAATTTAAAAATCATGCATAAACACTGCCTGTGTAGAAGTTGTCACGTGTTGGCTCCCCCAGGTATGAACAGGTGTATTTCTGCAATCCTGTTTGAATTAAAAACCCTTCAGGAAACTTGCCTATAATAATAATAGTAAAGAGAATTTCTAGAGCGCCCATCTACCACACAAGGTGGCAGCAACAGAGCGCTTTACAATAACACTAACCACACACACACACACACACACAACGCAACGCAATGCAACGCAACGCAACACAACACACACCACGCACGCACGCACGCACACATGCACACGCACACACACAACGCAATGCAATGCAATGCAACACAACACAACACACCACGCACGCACGCACGCATGCACATGCACACACACACACACACACACACACACACACACTCACACACACCACATACACATACACACACACACAGCCTGAGGGTATGGGCAGGGCTGTGAAAAACAGTTTAGAAATAATTATTATACAGGTGCGTCTTGAGGGCGGCTTTGAAAGACAGACTTGAGGGCGGCTTTGAAAGAAAGACTATAATGTGACCCCCCTTTCCCAGGTGTGAACAGGTGTAATTCTGCAGCCCTGTTTTGAGTTAAGAATCCAATAGGAACCTTCCTGTGATGTACCTGTGACATGTGACCCCCCCCATTTAAACCCCAGGTACGAGCAGGTGAAGCAGCAGTACGACCTGAAGTGCCAGGAGGCAGAGCTGCTGAAGACTCGCCTGGAGCAGAGTTCCCACCACCAGCAGCTGGAGGAGATCAACGCCCTGCAGAAGTCCATCGGTGAGGACCGCTTGAACTTCCTCTGCTTTTCCACGGACCCGCTGGGGTCCTTGGGATTATCGTAGGATTGACGAGGATTCGCATCCCTTAAATTTCTGTTTGGTCTTTTCTCCCTACTTCCCTACTACCTCTGGGTTTTTTTTCTCTCCTGACTACCTCTGAGGTTTTGGTGCTATAATGTGTTGTATGCTTCTTCTTTTTTCTCTCTTTCTTTGTGTGGCATATTTATAGTGAGTTTTCGTAAGGATTCTACTTTGTATACTGTGCTGTATTGTATTTGAACTGTAGTGTGCATATTTTAATGTCCATTGTAATAAAATAAAACAACCTTGATTTTTTTTTTTTTAAATTATTTTTAAATGGGGAGACTGCAGCCCTTGGAGAAATTGGGGAAAATTGACGTGCAATTTTGAAGGCCTTTCAAAGTTTTGGGAATTAAAGTGATGAGTCATTTTTTAAGTCCTTGAAAGTCTATGGAAAATTAACCCCTTCACTCCATGATGTCACTTGAAAATGACCAATAAAAGTACCAAATTTGAAACCCTTAAGCCTTTTTGTCTTCTTTTTCACACCAGAATGTGAAACGATTTTCATCAAAACACATAGCATTGAAAGTAGATGTGCTGTAGGACTGGAAAATACAATGTTTACTGGTGCATGCGTGCATTTTTCAGCCTGGCAATTTTACATGCTGGGGCAGTTAAGGGGTTAATAAACCAACTGAGGCCTAGAACTAAACAAGACTTTTATATTAACTCAATGATTATGGAGCGAGTGTTTACGATTGAAAACAAAACCTGACTGGCAGAGGAGCAGAAGGGCATTCTGGCGGAGGCCAAGACAGTGCAGGAGAAGGCCACGAAGAAGGCCAAAGAGCTGGAGGAGAAGATGAAGAATGTCAGTGCTGTCCGCGAGCGCGAACTCAAGGAGGCGGAGAAGGAGATCACTGCCAGCAAGAAGCGGATGGAGGCCTCCAGCAAGAAAGCACGGGAGATGGTGCAGGTATGTTGTCCCGTGTAGACATGGCGGATCCGATTGGCATCTGATTCGGATCAGCTCGGAAGCATTGGCCAGAAGGCAGGCTCGATGATTCTTGCACACAGGCTTGCCAAAACCTGACACAGCCAGCCAGAACCAAATCGGATCCGTGCTGGTTTTGCACATGATCTGGGCCATCTGTGGAAGAATGCAACTGAGTCTGAAAGTGGGAAACTGACAGCAGGACAGTTGTATCCCGCCAGAACAGGGGGTTGGGGGTGTGGGGGGAATTACTTAAACTTTGTTTAACATCGAGTTGTTTCCGAAGAGGTACTGGCAGGGACCGAGATCCCAGGAGGTGGGGGAAGTGGGAGACTACCGAGCACTATGCTGTCACCACCAGAATGATTGTGCATTGCATTGAGGTGGGCAGTGATCGAAATTGTCACATAAAAATTAACGCAAGTGTAGATAGATATGGTTAATTAACTTAATATTCAAAAAACTAAACAGCAGCAGGGCACATTAGTCGTTAGGAATACTGAGCCTAACAGAAAATTGTGGGTACATATCTGTTATGTGTGCTGATTTTTGTTGTTGATTTTTTTGTGTGTGTGTGTGTGTGTGTGTGTGTGTGTGTGTGCCTGAAATGTTCAAATTCATTCCTGAGATTTGTCCCTGGGTCACAGTAATGGCGCTGTCTTGCCGAAGGTTTGAACACCGAGTTCGAACTCAGCTTATTTGCCTCAGGAGGAAGACACCATTCGACTGGACTTGGAGGAGCTAGCCAAGGAGGCCAGTAACTACAGCAAGCAACTGGAGGCTGTTGAACTGGCCATTGAGCAAGCCAAGAACCCTGAGCAGTCTACAGGGGTGCTCAGCATACTGAGATGGCAGCGAAGTTTGGGATCACCAGGTAGATAGTTTCTGACAGGATGCATTTTCAGCTTACTGAGATGGGAGGTAGGGATCCGAGAAGGATTTGATGGGATGCAGCCAGAGATGAGATAGTTTCTAACAGGGGTGCATTGTTCAGCTTACTGAGATGGGAGTGATAGTTTGTGGATCACCAGGGTAGATAGTTTCTGACAGGGGTGCATTGTTCAGCTTACTGAGATGGGACAATTTCAGATAGGGGTGCATTGTTCAGCTTACTGAGATGGGAGCGATAGTTTGTGGATCACCGTGGTAGGTGGTTTCAGAAAGGGGTGCATTGTTCAGCTTACTGAGATGGGACAATTTCAGATAGGGGTGCATTGTTCAGCTTACTGAGATGGGAGCGATAGTTTGTGGATCACCGTGGTAGGTGGTTTCAGAAAGGGGTGCATTGTTCAGCTTACTGAGATGGGACGAATTTGTGGGGTCACCATGGATAGATAGTTTCCGATTCAGAAAGGGGTGCATTGTTCAGCTTACTGAGATGGGACGATTTCAGATAGGGGTGCATTGTTCAGCTTACTGAGATGGGAGCGATAGTTTGTGGATCACCTGGTAGGGTTTCAAAAAGGGGTGCATTGTTCAGCTTACTGAGATGGGACATTTCAGATAGGGGTGCATTGTTCAGCTTACTGAGATGGGAGCGATAGTTTGTGGATCACCGTGGTAGGTGGTTTCAAAAAGGGGTGCATTGTTCAGCTTACTGAGATGGGACAATTTCAGATAGGGGTGCATTGTTCAGCTTACTGAGATGGGAGCAATAGTTTGTGGATCACCGTGGTAGGTGGTTTCAGAAAGGGGTGCATTGTTCAGCTTACTGAGATGGGAGCGATAGTTTGTGGATCACCATGGTAGGTGGTTTCAGAAAGGGGTGCATTGTTCAGCTTACTGAGATGGGACAATTTCAGATAGGGGTGCATTGTTCAGCTTACTGAGATGGGACAATTTCAGATAGGGGTGCATTGTTCAGCTTACTGAGATGGGAGCGATAGTTTGTGGATCACCGTGGTAGGTGGATTCAGAAAGGGGTGAATGAAAGAGACAATAGTACTGTTAAAATTAGTCTGATCAAGAAACTATATGCATCTATATTAAAACTGTTTTGATTACTGATTTACCTGTCTGCCCAGGATGAAGTGAAGATGATTACTTGTTTACCTGTCTGCCCAGGACGAAGTGAAGGTGTTGATTACTTGTTTACTTGTCTGCCCAGGACAAAGTGAAGGTGCTCAGGATGAGGTGAAGGTGTTGATTACTTGTTTACCTGTCTGCCCAGGACAAAGTGAAGGTGTTGATTACTTGTTTACCTGTCTGCCCAGGACAAAGTGAAGGTGCCCAGGACGAGGCGAAGGTGTTGATTACTTTACCTGTCTGCCCAGGACGAAGTGAAGGTGTTGATTACTTGTTTACCTGTCTGCCCAGGACGAAGTGAAGGTGTTAATTACGCATTTACCTGTCTCCCTAGGATGAAGTGAAAGCAGCCCAAGGGGAGCTGAACAAACACAAAGACCTGCTGAAGGCACGCAACAAGGACATCACCGCCGCCGCCACAGAACAGCGAGCGCTACAGAAGGAGTCCAGTGCTGCGCAGCTCAAGGTTCAGGAGCTGCAGCACAAAGTGACCAAAGTTCAAAAGGACTCGCAGGATGCCGCTAGACAGGTTAGGAAATGCATTGAAGGGGGGGGGGGGGTGTCAATATATTTGTTCTCATGAAGTCGCAATGCAGCTGCCTGCATCCTTTGATTTGAAATAGAAGTGTCTTTTTGTGCCAGATCCTTTAGTGAACCCAGGAGTTGAAAAGGATCAGAACAAACAGCAAGCCATGAATATAACTGCTTTAAATTTTTATTTGAGATGGTTATTCGCATTGAGGCATTTTGATAATGATCTGTTTGTCCTATTCAGTTGTCATATTTGCTTGTTTGTGTGTCCTTTTTCTTTCCTTTTTCTTGTCTCTTTCTTTTTCTCTCTTTCACTACTGGTGCTTGCAGTTCTGGGCCAACAATGTAAACACATTCAAATGAACCCCATGTCTTTCTCACCGACAGGTTACTCTTCTGTTAGAGAAGTACGACTGGATCGCAGACGAGCGTCAGTTTTTCGGACAGCCCAACTCTCCGTACGACTTTTCTGTCAACGACCCCAAAGAAGCCGAGAGACGCATCCAGAAACTGACAGAGACAAAGGACAAGCTGGCGAAGAACGTCAACATGCGTGCCATGAATCTGCTGGGTTCTGCCGAGGAGCAGGTTGGTCCTCGTGTAGACTTCTGTGTTGTTTACCCGTCATACGGGACTGATCAAAACTGGGTAGGACTTATGCCTGTACGCACCTGTGTCGCTGGGTGTGCCAGAAATGAGTGTGCCAGAAATGTGCCTTCAGTAGGTATAGATATAGATAGATACATATATATATACCTACTGAAGGCAATTTCTGCAACTATATTAATATTATTAATATACTACCCAATTATATATAGGTAGGTAGTGTTGCTTAATGTCCTCAGATATCAGTTGACATATTAGGGACAAGCTGAGACCAATGCCGAAGCATGGTTCAATATAGCTTTACGTCCACGGAAACCAGAAGGCTCGTTAGGATGGACAGCCCAGGACGGCCACCTCGACTCTCACACAGCTCCTGAACTATGTATATATATACACACACACACACACACACACACACACACAACTGGGGGGCATCCTTTTCTTCAGATGTCCCTCTGGTGGAGTTTATATACATTGTATTTACTTGCATGCCAGGTGAGAGTTATTGTAGGCGGCTCAGGTCTTTGTTGTTGTGTTCATACGCTCTAAAACGCTGCTCGCAGTACACAGACCTGATGAAGAAGCGCAAGATCGTGCTGAACGACAAAGCCAAGATTCAGGCCGTCATCGACGAGCTGGACAAGAAGAAGAATGAGGCGCTGAAGAAAGCTTGGGAACAAGTCAACAAGGTGAGTTTACTGCAGCAGCAAAGCACTCCTAACTCACAGCTTTGTTGTAGATTATAACTGTAATTCAGTGGAACCCCTATTTTAAAGACCACTGTCAAAAATCAAGGAATGTTATCTTGAAAAAGGGGTGGTCCTTGGCCCTGAGGTTTATTTGCACAGAAATCAGTCCTTGGTCTGGGGTTCAGTTGCATGGAAATAGGTCCTTGGTCTGGGGTTAATTTGCATGGAAATAGGTCTGTGGTCCAGGGTTCATTTGCATGGAAATAGGTCCGTGGTCCGGGATTCATTTGCATGGAAATTGGTCCTTGGTCCAGGTTCATTTGCATGTAAGTAGGTCCTTTGTCTGGTGTTCATTTGCATGGAGATAGGTCCTTGTTCCAGAGTTTATTTGCATGGAAATAGGTCCTTGGTCAAGGGGGTTCACTTGTATGGAAATAGGTCCTTGGTCTGGGGTTCATTTGCATGGAAATAGGTCCTTGGTTCTGGGTTCACTTGCGTGGAAATAGGTCCTTGGTCCATGTTCACTTGCATGGAAATGGGTCCTTAGTCTGGTGTTCATTTGCATGGAAATAGGAAAGTGGTTTCAGAAGAAGTGGTCTTAAAAGTAGGGAGGTCTCTTATCAGGACTTCCACTGTACTAGGCTGCTAATTTTGGGAACACTTTTTTTTTTCTTCAGCCGTGCATCTCAGAGTGAAATATTCAGCCTGATTAGAATTTCAGTCCTAGTCAGAAGTTACTGACACTGTAATTTTCTAGTCAAGAAATACAATTAAAAGCAAAAATATGAAATGAGAGAATAAACTAATTACTGAATAATAATTTTTAAGAAGAGAAAAAGAATGAAGAGATATGTGGTCTGCACCATATGTGCATACAAAAAATCCACACAAATTAACGCACGTTCTCAGCAACAGGTGCACACACAGATGCTCTCGCAAGATGCTCTCGCAAGCTATACTGATAAAAATATAATTAGAAACATCTGCTCAGGACAGTTACCTTCAGAAAAGGCCCTGCACCAGCAGTACTACCAAGACAACGATACATGTGTTGTTTTTTGGGGTGTTTTTTTGCAGGACTTTGGGTCTATTTTCTCCACGTTGCTGCCGGGAACTCAGGCCAAACTAGCGCCCCCTGAGGGCCAGACAGTGCTGGATGGCCTTGAGGTCAAGGTCGCCTTTGGGGATGTGTGGAAGGAGTCCTTGAACGAACTGAGCGGCGGACAGAGGTAACGTTGGCGTGAAGGACGGATAACTACTGTCACTGTACTTGTGACCCTTAAAGGAGAACCAAAGCCAAGAAGCAACCTTGGCCCCATCGGTAGAACTAGAAGCAATACAATAAGAGACATGCAGCAATTTTTCACTCATTTCTTTTTTGTCATGTTTTGTTAACCCTTTCACTGCCCCAGCCTGTAAAATGTTTAGGCTGAAAGATGCACGGATGCACCTGCTAACAGGATATTTTCTGGTCCTATAACATCTATTATCAGTGCTATGCATTTTGATGCCAGTGTGAAAAAGACAAAAAGGCTTAAGGGTTTCAAATTTCAGACTTTTATGGGTTGTTTTCAAATGACACCATGGCAGTGAAGGGGTTAAACAACGATATGCAAACACATAAAAGGTTAGAAAGAATACTATTTATTAGGACAAAAAACAACATGCGAATTTTGGGGTAATCTCCTTTTTCAAGCTACAAAACAACACTTAGTTAAACAACAGTTAAAGGGTGAAAAATGAGATGTAGGATACTTATCTGTTTTTGGCTGAGCTGTTTTGTTATGTTTAACATTTGTAAAAAAAAAAATTATATATATATATATATATATATATAAATCAATGTTTGAGAGCAGCAGAAGCACAACTGTGAGTGCTGCCATTTTGTGCCCAGCAGTCTGTAAAGACACGAAGAAGGCAGGGAATCTGTGGCAAAGTATCAAACACACTACGAGCCAAACTACTCCCGTTCTTCATCAGTTAAGAGTAAACAACCTGGCGGCATCCTCAGGAGCTCAGATTGAAAACAAAAACCTACTTCTTTTGGATAAAATATTGACGGAACAACCAAAATTAATCACTGTGCAAATGAAAATATTGGCACATTTTCTTGGCTTAGAGCTACGTCTTCGAACAGTCCAAACCATGTTCGGCGAACTAAAAGTTCAAATAAACAAATCATAGTTCGTCGAACTGTCCGAAGTATGTTCAGCGAACAAACATTCACCCAGTTAAGAACGGGCTTTAACTGGTGGAGTTTAGCAGTGTTGTGTCACTCAGCTGTTTTCACAGTGTCTCCCATTATGCTGGAAGACTCAGATTTGCTGATACTATTGTTCAAGGAAATTCTTTGTTCAGTGGCATGGGACTAGAATTTGCCAAGATTGGAACACGTGATTTAAATTTTTGTGGATTTTCAAAGCAGTGTTGTGGTCATGTACCCATGACATTTGCCATGTGCTGAAATTAACATTTTTGTGGACTTTTAAAACAGTGCTGTGTACGTGTATACATAACATTTGCCATTGTGCTGAAATTAATAACATTTTTGTGGACTTTCAAAGCAGTGTTGTATACATGACATTCGCCATGTGCTGAAATTAATAACATTTTTGTGGACTTTCAAAGCAGTGTTGTATACATGACATTCGCCCTGTGCTGAAATTAACATTTTTGTGGACTTTCAAAGCAGTGTTGTATACATGACATTCGCCCTGTGCTGAAATTAACATTTTTGTGGACTTTCAAAGCAGTGTTGTATACATGACATTCGTCCTGTGCTGAAATTAACATTTTTGTGGACTTTCAAAGCAGTGTTGTATACATGACATTCGCCCTGTGCTGAAATTAACATTTTTGTGGACTTTCAAAGCAGTGTTGTATACATGACATTCGCCCTGTGCTGAAATTAACATTTTTGTGGACTTTCAAAGCAGTGTTGTCTACATGACATTCGCCCTGTGCTGAAATTAACATTTTTGTGGACTTTCAAAGCAGTGTTGTATACATGACATTCGCCCTGTGCTGAAATTAACATTTTTGTGGACTTTCAAAGCAGTGTTGTGGGCGTGTATTCATGTCATTCACCTTGTGCTGAGAGGCAGTGCCCAAGTGTTACTAAACTACACTGGATAAAATTCAATGCAATGCTCAGTTCTAGTGCATTTCGTCACGCTGCACTCACTCTTCCTATTGTGTATCTTTTCTTCAGGTCGCTTGTGGCGCTGTCTCTGATCCTGGCCATGCTGCTCTTCAAGCCGGCGCCACTGTACATCCTGGATGAGGTGGACGCTGCTCTGGACTTATCCCACACCCAGAACATCGGCCAGATGATCCGATCCCACTTCAAACACTCCCAGGTAGGGATCTCTTGGCACAGGGATGCAATCCTTGTGTGTCAGTGAATGATATAAAATTTAAAAAAACTTATTGACACATGTTAGTTTCCAAACTGAGCAGCGCGAACATAAGAGAAAATAGAACAATGTAGAAAACCTGGGAATGAAAACATTTGCACATTTTCTATGTTTTCAGCCAACTTGCGTCTTCGCTTGGGGTCCCCTTTAAGCAGAATTTCATCTTGAAGGTGTATGTTACAGGAGGGTCCCACTGTTTCATTAACAATAATAATGTTAATGGGCACTTAGCGTTGCTAACCCTTGATTGCCTTAAGCGCTTAGTGTGGGTGCGCACACACAGTCACACCGTCTCACTCACTCACACACTCATTCCCCTCACTCACCCCCCACACACAAACACACACACCCACTCACATACACCCCCCCACCCCTCACAGCCCCCCTGCCCCCCAACACACACACACATTCACTCACTGAGCTAATAGGAAGGAATGTTCAGGTAAATAAGCTCTGAAAGGTAGATGGGGGCTTGATCAGGTATGATCTTAAACTAAAGCAAAGCAATGTCAGTTTGTATTCAGTTCTCTGCTCAGAAGGTAGCCAGTGAGGAAAGTGAAGCGTAGGGGTGACATGGGCGGATCTGGGGGTTCGGAAAATGAGCCTGGGAGCATTGTTCTGGACCTTTTGGAGTCTTGAATGAAAATACTTAGGACAGCCCGCCAAAAGCAAGTTGCGGTAATTTAATCTTAGCAGTAGGACTGGCATCAAACCCATCCTGTTCTGATCCCATCTCTTGCTTCCTTTCTCTCCCCCAGTTTATCGTGGTGTCTCTGAAGGATGGGATGTTCAACAATGCCAACGTTCTCTTCAAGACCAAGTTTGTCGACGGGGTTTCCACGGTGACGAGGCACGTGCAGCAGCAGGCGTCTCGCCACACTAGCTCCGCTGCCGCAGACAAAGAAAACGAGGGTGCCACTCGCAAAAAGACCTCTGCCTCCTCCAAGAGGCCTCGGGTCGAGTCCGCTGCCAGCTGATCTTATTTTGACGGAGCCTTGAATTAGTTCTGTACAGAAAAGACATTTTTTGCTTTTTGATAGCTGAACTTGTAACCCACCTTACTGATCAACCCACCAGATTTTTTGCTGTCCGAACAATATTTGTTACCAAGGTTGAAGTCAGGTCTATTCAGATGTGTTTATCGTTTGGCATGCATAGAAATTAAAATGACAGTCAGTGACCTTTTTTTTTTTTTTTTTTTTTTTGATGCAATGATTATTATGAGCCTCCAAAGGTTTCAATGGCTTTGCGAGAATTGTTTACTGAGTTGCTGCAACAATCTTGACACGGGCTGCATCTGCAAGATCTAGAAAGCAGATACAAATAAATAATATATACATGCATATATATATATATATAGATTCATTTAGAATCATTGTCATGGTCATTATTTGATATCATCTTCATTATTTACATTGTACTGTTTATTGTCAGGTATTCGTTATAATTGGAGTTGTTAGTGTCCATGTAAGTATACTGTCTTCATTGCTAGTGTTCAAATTGAAAAATTAAAATATGTGCCAGGATTATGAGAAGAAAAGGGATCAAAACACAGATGGTTAAACGATTTTTGGATTTAAAAACAACAACTGACAGTATATTACAAGGTGCACATTTTCATGGTAGACTAGACCAGATGACATACAGTACAGGACAGGCAGAACTAGGAATTGGACACAGCATCATCAGAATCTCAAAAAGAAATGAAAATTCGTAGCAGTTTTGTGCGTTATTACTAGGCACACAACGGAGGGTATTTTGCCGCACAAGGCGACAAACCTTGCTTATTTCTGCCTCATCCTGTCCCTCATCTTTCTTCAAACTGAGCAACATGCATGTATTCAAGCACACGGACACTCTAACTCAGTCACTTCCCTTCATTGATTCTGTATAGTACAAAGTACAATGAAATGTGTTTTTATTGTCTGTAAATACAGCAGTCTAGATTGGTTAAACGTTTTCTTTCTTTTGTTTAAATGTGTGCGTGTATCTCAAAAATAAAATATAACAAAAATGCATTCAGTTAACACTGCAGACGAAACTATTTGCACACTTTGGTTCCCCTCCCTTTAACAAAACTGAAGGTAAAGCATCTTTAAGCGTCAAGATTTTATAGGGGCTGTCAACCCAAGGCACTTTTAAAACCAACAACACAAACAAAAAAGAATCGAGACATGGGTTTAGAATGTATACCAAACAATGGGCGGTAACGAAACAAAAATATGGCTCAATCGATACAGATACATTAAAAAAAAAAGTTTTACGGACATGCCTGCAGTGACTAGCGTTCTGCACATGAACACCTGTGTGAACGAATCGTCCTGGAAATCGATGCCACGTAAACGAGAGAGTGCTAGACCAGCCTTGGCGGGTGGAGGGCAGTAGCTGTTCAGTTTCACGGTGAAACCGAGAAGTAGCAAAACGTTGAGGGGGGTGGGGGTGGGACCGAAGAGTCGACATGGAGTCTAGGCTGGATCGCTTCAACTATAACAGAACAGGGCGTATATGGACATACACTTTCTGGACCTGTAAATACCATAGTTGAAGCGATCCAGCCTTGACTCCATATCGACCCTGTTGACGATATTATAGTCTTCAAAACTCGACCACACACACACACAGCCAGAGAAAAAAACAAAAACTAATCCCGAAACAAGGATGAATGGTAGCGTTCTAAAACCAAATTCAAACTCATGAAATATCAAAATCAGAACAAGAACACCACCACAAAACAACAACAACCCAAAACGCTTATTTAATACGACGCCACACAACTTGCGAATTTTCGGGGTAATTAAGTCCAAACAAACATTTAAACAACATAGTAACCTACATTTCATTTTTCACCGTTTGACTGTGTTGTCTGTCGCTTGAGAAAGGGGCTTACCCCGAAAATTCGCATTTGGTACAGAGACCCTGTATAGTCTCGCATTAAATAAGGGTTCTTTTTAACCTTTCATGTGTTTAGGTTTACTGAGACTAACCAACAAGAAGCGAATTCTGTTATCGTTGAATTTGAAACGATTCAGTCTTGAATCTATATTTACCCATGGATCCATTGACATAGCCTGGTGGTTGGGCCCGTTGAGGGACTGGAAAGAGCATGGGACCTATGGTAAAGCGTCGGACCGGGAACTCGGGCACAATACTGACACGGGTTCGATTCCTCGGTGCGCCAATTTAAAATAAAAAAATAAAAAAATAAAAAAAAATCCCCTGAGAGAACTTTTGGTGCAGATTCACTAACGGTATACAACAATCGCATGCTTCAACATGTGCAATCGCATGCTTCAACATCTGCGCGCGCGTTCAAAATCCCAAGCACTGTCGCGTTCTCTTTATTCATTGTTTGCACGCACGAAATGGGTAGCGCTGTTCTTGCGACTGCTATAGCCTTATCAGAGACTTTCAACAATGATAAGTGTCTCTAGCATTACATAGGTAAAGCGACCTGAAAGGAATTAATGTGTGTGTGTGTGTGTGTGTGTGTGTCGTGCGTGCGTGCGTGCGTGCGTGCGTGCGTGTGTGTGTGTGTGTGCGTGCGTGCGTGTGTGTGTGTTAAAAAAGATACCAGCTGATTTATACCCAACAAAAAAACAACAACAACAAGACAACACACACCCCAAAACAACAAAACCACACACACTCTCTGTTTCTCTCTCTCTCTCTCTCTCTCTCTCTCTCTCTCTCTCAAAAACAACAACACACACACACACACACCCAAAAACAACAACAACAACAAAACCACACATTCTCTCTCTCTCTCTCTCTCTCTCTCAAAAAACAGCAACACACACACACAAAACACATAAAGACACTGTCTTGCGACGGCTACAGCCTTACCACTGCGACAGTGACAAGTCACCGGGTTTAGATTCTCACGCCGTCGTGCTGCACGTGCAACACGCCTTGACACGCTGCTCTGATTACACCACAGCACTCTGTGTACCTGTCGCGTTCTCTTCACTCCCAGCTCCGTCTTCCGCAGTGCACTTAAAGGAGCAACAGCGCCTTAATTCTCACAACACATAGTTCAGGAGCTGTGTGAGAGTCGCGGTGGACGTCCTGAGCTGTCCGTCCTAACGAGCCTTCTGGTTTCCGTGGACGTAAAGCTATACTGAACCATGCTTAGGCGTTGGTCTCAGCCTGTCCCTAATACGTCAACCGACATCCGAGGACATTAAGCAACACTACCTACCTAATTCTCACAATGAGAGCCCAGGAGAGATCAAGAGCAGGGAGGTGGAGCTGGGCTCTCATAGCAGGATGGATTGCCTTGCTGCTGAGTCAGTTGTTCCTCGACAGCTGCTTCTCGGACGCTGTCCTTAACTGTGACTGTTCCGCAACAGCCGTTGAAACAGCAGTTAGCGAAGTACACATGTTGCTTCGTGCTGGGCGGGGTGCCCTCCTCCTTTATTATTGTGTTGTTCTGGCGGTGGCTTAGCTGTCTCTTCAGTCTTTACGGGTCGTAGCGCGCGACTGAACCCCCCCCCCCCCCCCCCACACCCCCTTCATCCTCCCCCATTTTCCCCGTCCTTAACAAGCCTTATGGTTTCTGTGGACGTAAAGCACCATGTTTACTTACTTCTCACAACGCGCTTTGTTCCAGAAGGCCAGCCTCCAGGAGAGAGAGAGAGAGAGGGAGACTGAGAGAGAGATGGAGACTGAGAGAGAGAGAGAGAGAGAGAGAGAGAGAGAGAGAGAGAGAGAGAGAGAGAGAGAGACTAATAACAATAAAGTGAAAGTAATAGATAATTCTTATAAAACACTATTTTTCTAACACGTGTTAAACTCATTACACTGTACAAACAACTCGTGACAAAAACCATTTCGACACTATAAAAATGCCGTGAATGTATGTATCTCAATGAGCCTTCTGGTTTCCGTGGACGTAAACTATATTGGACCATGCTTCGGCATTGGTCTCAGCTTGTCCCTAATATGTCAGCCGACATCTGAGGACATTAAGCATCACTTCATCATCATGTATCTCAATTTAAAAAAAAAAAGACGAGAAAAAAGACAAGAAAAAAAAAGACGCTCAGGTAATTTACACTGCAGATGGAAATATTTACACACTTTGCTTTCTCTTTAAGAAAACTGAAAGTAAATATTCTTGTAATAAGAAAGGGCGCTCTAAGACCCAAGACCCTACTATTGTATATGTATTACATTTTTTTTTCTTCTCCCTTCTTTCTTCCCTCTGCGTCAGAATATATCAGCTTACTTTGTGTTGTGTTCACGGTTTTAGTAGGCCCCCGTAGCGCGTTGTGACGCACTGTAGTCTGTGTATTTCAGTGTAATATATGTCGTTCAAATCTCTCTCTCACTCCCCCCCCCCCCCCCCCCCCCCCCCGCCTACATTAAAAAATAAAATAAAATGGTAACGATTTTTTTTTTAAATCCAGGGATGTTTTGTCTGGCTTTTTCAGACATGTTTTAGGGAGTTTTTTCTCATTACATGCCCCCCCAAAAAACACACAACAACAACAACAACCAAAAAACCAAACACACACACAAAATCACACACGCAAAACAACAACAAAAACAAACAAACAACAACAACCGTAAGTAAGTAAGTAAGTTGGTGTTTTACGCCTAGTCGACCAGTGCGGTTATATTAGGGCGATAACACACAAAACAACTAAACAACAACACACAAAACAAGACACCAAAAACAACAACAACAACAACACACACACACACACACACACACACACACACACACACACACACACACACCACCCCAAAAACAACAACAACAACAAGAACAAACAAACAAACAAACAAAAGCCTACCCTCAGCATTCAGCCATTTTATTTTCACACAACATCACAGCCGCAGAATGAATTATCAGAATCACAGTGTCTCCTGTAAAACTGTACACATTTTACAGTCGGAGAAGCCACCTTTTTGTATTCGCAGGCCTAGTACGCAATTTTTGTGCCACGTTGACCTCGTCTGATGCTATTTCGAGTTGCCCGCAAGATAGAGACTGGAAACTGAAGCAGCTCGGTTATTAAAGTCAAACAGCGAGTGTCTGGTGTCTGAAGATAGACGAGTTTACGATTTTCGGAAGAGTTCTGCCGGTAGGTCGTAGAAAGGGGAGGGAAGCTATTGAAAATGGCACGGACTCTAGATTTAGAACGTTCATTTACCTCGCGCAATCTGCTATCTTTTCTGCATGGCTATCGCTTTTGGTCTTATCCCATTTTCAACAACCTCTTTTTTTCTTTTTTCTTTTTTTCCATTTTCTTTTTTGTCAGATAGACCTATTTTTCTCAGGTGAGATTTACCCTTGGAGCAAGACATTGACTCGTAAAGGTGAAATTAGTTGGGGACTACTTGTTCCAAGTGCGGATGTGTCAGCTGGTGCAGTGAGGCGCACTGGCAACTGTCGTCTGCGCCAAAGATTCAAAGCCGAAGCGGTAAGCGAACAAATCGAAGAAAACATCAAACAGCCTGATGTAAGTTTAGTATGCGTACGAAGGAGAAACATAGCACCGCATTCTTTCTTCCTTTGTATAGTTCCATATTTATACTCGTGTGGTTTTAGGAATGAAATTAGGCAAGTCATTTTCGCGATGACGAGTGTCTGTCTTAAACCCGAAGTAAGCTAACCTTTCATATTGTCGGGGGGGGGGGGGAACAGAGCAGAGGATAGTTCGCAAAGTCTGCTGTTTTGTATATTTTAGCAGTATTTTGAAGAAGAAAAAAAATGAAAAAAAAGAGAGAGAAAAAGAAGCTTTCGTATTGTATGGATTTGGCCTCTCGAGTTAAAAAACAAACAACAACAACAAATACTTAGACAAGAACGACTGCTAGCCGTTCTAAAATAAGATCCAAACACATAAAAGGTTAAAAAGAACGCTACTGATTTTTTTGTTTTGTCAGAATAAATAGCAATCTTTTTAACCTCTTGAGTTTTAATTTTGATATTTCGTAGCTGTTGAGCAAAGCCTGTTTTGAGAAGGCTCACAGACGAGTCTGACGAACAAACCCGTGGGTGTACATGTGAGCCGGTTTGGCCTAGCGGTAAGGCGTTGGGTTGGTAAGCAGAAAGACCTCGGTTCGATTCAGCTTCGGCTCTCCTCTCTCTTCAAAAGTAGTGGCTTCTGGACACTGTCTTTGTGACTTTTCCCCCAACAATTAATGAAACGTTAACATAGCATTCACCGCTGTCCACCGCTGTCCATATTGTGCAATCATTCCCGTGACGTCAATGTAGTGTTAGGTATAGTCTCTCTCCCCCCCCCCCCCCCCCCCCCTCTCCCCCCACACACACACACCTCTAGGGATTTTGGTCAGTTCAAGATGGTATCTATGCGCTCAGAAAAGCCCATATGCGCTCTACCACGTCTTTCGGTAGTTTCCCCAACGTTGCCTTTGAAATGGTTCCAACGTTCGTTTGACAGACGATGGCACCCGCCAGCACCTCTCTGTACGCAAATCCGCGTGAAACGGGTTTAACCGAAGAAGGGTGCAGACTTCTTAGTCTGCGACGGGTTATACGTTGGAAACACGTTTCTTAAATGTGCCCCGATCAGACTTTGAGTCGCTCTTCAGACACACTGGCAGAGGAGGTTGCAGCCTGAAACTGACACGACCGAATTCACAATAACCTGACTGGCTGCAGATGAAATGCTTTCAGCACCCTGCACAATCGGCACCCGGAATGGGCTGCAGGTAGGCTATATCTATACACATATCTATACCCCTGAAGGTTCCCAGGCCCTGTGGCTTGGCACATCCATCTTGAGGGTGTCGGGCCTGCAGCAGACTTCCTGCTGATGCAGGTTGTTTTGGTTTTGTTCGTTTTTTGTTTGTTTGTTTTTTGTTTGTTTTTTATGTGCGCTGCTTTTCTGGCTTTGGCTGTACCGTGACAGTTGACTGATGCAGCATCCTTTGATCAATCGTGGCCTGCGAGGGGAGGAAGAACGAAAGCGTCTAAATGCCGGAAAACAGGTACCTGATAGCCTATCTCCAAAAGCAAGACTGCTTCCTGAAAAGCAAATTATGAAAAGTGTCTGCAAAATCTTTGTCGGTGATTCTCAGCTCAAAAATGATTTAGTGGCAGCGCTACGCACGTGTCCACACCCGAGTAGTGAACTTCTGACAGTCTGGTTGAAGGTACATGACCCAACTGTTTCTTTCCTTCAGCCTGGAGTAGATCAGAATATAGCCTTTAATGCTTCACCTACTGCCGTGGATTCCGCTTGTTTAATTTTTATCATCTCATCTCAGTCAACCTCGTTATCTTCGAATCCTCGTTAGTCACGAAATGATGTACTTGTAAAAGGAACAGTGAATCGCACTCTGACTCGTGATTTGCTGACTTGTATTTCGCCCTGACCTGACCTGACCTGACCTGACCTTTGCTGTTGACTGGGCGTTAGATTTGACCTGAGAGTCAACAGTCTGCAACAAACATCAGGCATGCTTCTTCCATCAATTCTTTCCTACTGCTCTAAAAAGTGAACCATTTGCGTCAACAAAATACGGAATTTGCCGTTCAAATGCTGAAGGGAGGGGCGTTAACACTGTACTTTATATTTTATTGCGTGTGTGTGTGTGTGTGTGTGTGTGTGTGTGTGTGTGTTGTGTGTGTGTGTGTGTGTGTGTGTGTGTGTGTGTGTGTGTGTGTGTGTGTGTGTCGGGGGAGGGCGAGGGGTAGGGGGCGTAATTAAAAAAAGAAAGAAAAGACTATACATGTGCAATTATAGATATCATATGCATATATGTGCATGTCAATTATTTGTCCATCTAGCATTAGTCATTGTCTGTTATTTGCCATTGAGGGAGATGAGGCAAGCCTCGAGATGAGGTGCTCGACAAGTGTTCGTTATCATTATTATTGACCCCTGTCCTCTCTCTTCCCCTCTCTCTCTCTCTTTCTTCCTTTCTCTCTTTCTTTCCGTCTCCCTCTCTCTCCCTCCCCCTCTCTCTCCCCCCTCTCTCTCCCCCTCCCTCTCTCTCTCCCCCCTCTCTCTCCCTTCCTCTCTCTCCCTCTCTCCCCCCTCTCTCCCTCCCCCTCTCTCTCCCTCCCTCTCTCTCTCCCTCCCCCCTCTCTCTCCCTCCGTCAATCTCTCTCACGCTCTCTCCAGAGCATCATTTCACGTCTCTCAGCGACACGGTTTATTCTCGAACACATTATGCACATTCGGAAGAGAGAGAGAGAGAGAGAGAGGGTCGAGGAGGAAGAGGAGGGAGAAGCTGTTCCAAGGAAACGACCCTGCACTGACACTGACACAAAGTGGGTTTGCCTGACTGGAAGAAGAAACACCCCCAGATAAATCGAGACACAGGGCCGAGCCTGCTCTCCGGGGCAAAAGCCTCTCTGGCCCCACTCTCTCCCAGTCACTAATCTCTTAAACCACAGACACACGACGAGGACAGCATCTGCAACGCGCAGCGAGAAAAGGCTGTATTGGTTCATGGCGGCGAACCCTAGACTTTAAAATCGCGATGCAACCCTTCTCGGTCGCCAGTCGAACGTGCATGTAAACGCAATGTGCGTGTATTTTGGGCCAGGTGATAATACATCCGCCAGCGGGTCCAAAAAAACACAACGAAACCTCTGTAGGTGTGAGAGATATAGTTTCATTACAAGTTTTGCATCTTCGACATTTTGCTTTCGTTTGTTGTTTTGGGTAAATCGACGACTGCTGAACGATGACGAACACTTCTGAGAAGAGGTAAGCGGAATCGTTTTTTGTTTTGTTTTGTTTTTCTCTTCGTCAGACCTTTCGTATACTTATTTACATTGTTTGAACCGTTTATGTGTTTGCATATTGTTTTTTTCTGGGGGGTTTTCCCGGGTTTTTGGCATGCTAACTTGGTTTTTGAGCTTTGTTTCTTTTCTTTTAGCAAGATTTATAAATAGAATTTTTTCTTCTTTTCTTTTCTTTTTCTTTTTTACATCGCTTTCTTCTCCTTCTGCCTAATTCAGTATTTTTGTTTATTTTTCCTCGTTCATTTTTGTCATTGGTTTTTATGATGCCGTTCTCTGAAGAAAAAAACAAAGACAATCATAATATGTGATTATAATCATAATGACATATTCGCAGAAGAAATTGGTAAATGCGGATAATGCTGACGGCACTAACTTACGTAATAACCTAAAATTTCAAGTGTAGCAAGTCCTAGGTCATCGGTTTAATCCGCCCCCTCAACACACACAAACACACACACACACTCTCTCTCTCTCTCTCTCACACACAACACTTACGCACGTACGTACGTACGCACGCACGCACGCACGCAAATACACACACACACACATACACACACACACACACACACACACACACACACACACACACACACACACACACACACACACACACACACACACGCACGCACGCACGCACGCACGCACGCACACAACACACACACACGCACACACACACACACATACACACGCACAAACAAACAAACAAAACTAAAACACACCGACACCTCACAAAACAACAACAACAAACAAGACAAAACAACAAAAATCGCAGAGCTAAACACTTTCGAGACGCAACGTTAATACGCCGCTTGCCGACTACCCACATAAATAACAACCCTTCAAGTTTAAAACGGCCATAATAGAACCTCTGCATGAAAACTTGATAAGAAATTAGACGTTTTGAATGAAATGTTCCGAGACCGCTTTTATTTTATTTTTATATTTTTAAAGAAGTACTGAGAGCCAGAGAAAACAAACTTCACGAACTTCAAAACTGGAAGAAAGGGGGAGGTTGGGGAGGTGGGGGGGGGGGGGGGAGAAAAAAGAGAGGATTGAGTGAGAGAGAGAGAGAGAGAAAATAAAAGAGGTTGGATTCTGTTGATATTATTATTTTTATTTTCGTCTGCACTCAGAGGTTCATTCACCTTGCAGAGTTCCTGCAGCGTGTTAACGCAGACGCGGAGATTAAGGTCTTCTCTGCCGAGACCACAGAGTTGTTGTTGACCGCTTTTATACAGCACCATTCTCTCCTCTCGTGCAGACTCACTGCGCTCATGTCGCACGTGATTCTCAATGAGTGACTAAGATATTTATAGCGCGTTTTTGAAGATCCACCAAAGTGGTGTTCTTACAGCGCTGTTTGGTTGTTACATGACTGGTGCCAGGTGAAACTGCTGCCGTCTCGGCGCGTTATGCGTACACCATCCGCCCATGCACCATGTCACATCACTTCATGCAAAGCAACATACACAGGGTGCATACGCATTTAGCTGGAACTTGCCACCTGCACTTTTGGCAGAATGGCCGGGATCTTTGAAGCCTGTAGTAGGTTTATGTAAGAATATAGTCTACCCGTTTCGCCCTGATACAACCGGCATGGCTGACTGAGCAATAATTAAAACAATGAAATTTTCTCCCTTCTGATATCCGCTACATTCGGTCCTCCACGTGCCTTCAAAACTGCGTTAAAGCTCACCTCTACAATCAATACCATAACAAGTGATTTCGAATTCTGTCTTCTGTCTTTTGACCCCCCTCCTCCTTCTCCTCCCCCTCTCTCTCACTGCCCGTTACTTTATTTCTCTCCTCCCCCTCTCTCTCACTGCCCGTTACTTTATTTCTGTGCACCCGTGTGTGTGTGTGTGTGTGTGTGTGTGTGTGTGTGTGTGTGTGTGCGTGTGTGTGCGCGCGCGCGTGCGTGCGTGCGTGCGTGTATTATGATTCTGTATTATTTTCCAGGTTTTATGTATACATTTTTGTTGACCTTGTAAAGCGCGGTGTGTTCGCCCTTGTCAGTGAGATACGGCGCTATAGAAATGACCGTTGTCATCATCATTATTATTACTATTAAGTTTCAAGTTACTACTTCTCCTAGGGCTATTGCCCTGAAGGTGAAAGTTTTGCGTGACAACCGTTGTGCTTCAACCGTTGTGTGCATTCTGTGGAAACTCAACGGGTGCAGACAGTTTTGTAGATTGACGAGAGATTTTCCTTTGGTAAAATGCCTTGTGTGTGTTTGTTTTGTTTTTCCCTCTCCTTCCTCCCCCCCCCCCCCCCCCCCCTCCCCCCAGCCCTCTGTTTTCTTGTTTTCTTCTCAGGCATGAATGGGTTTTTTCCCACCCCATAATGTAAGATCAGTCTATGTGAAAAGACTTTAAAAAAAAAAAAAAAAAAAGGTACAAGAAGAATGCGGCATGATGTTTAACATTTTGTTGTAGGAAATTATCGAGCTCTCTCGAGCTATGAGAATTTTCGTCTAGCAGGCACAACGATAACACGCGCTTCAAGACTGAGACTCCACCCCCCCCCCCCCCCCCCCCCCCCCCCCCCCCCCCCCCCCTCCCGTTCCATCTCCAGCACATGGTTAGAAGTGGACATGTTTTCACAGCTCAGCCTTCTCTTTTTGTTGCCAAAGTAACTTTGCTTAGAGCTTTGACGATAGAAACTCTTTCTAACCTATTGTGCCATCTCCATCATTCCATAATGTCTGCTAGAAAAGGGATGGTGGTGGTGGGAGGGAAGGAGGTGTGTGTGTGTGTGTGTGTGTGTGTGTGTGTGTGTGTGTACATTGTGTGTGTATGTGTGTGTGTGTAGATGTGTGTATGTGTGTGTGTGTGTGTGGAGATGTGTGTATGTGTGTGTGTGTGTGGAGATGTGTGTATGTGTGTGTGTGTGTGTGTGTGTGTGTATGCATGTTTGTGTGTGCGTGCGCACGTGTGTGAGAAGGGTGGAAGGGGGTGGGGTGGGAAGTTCATTTAAAGTAAAAGTCCAAGGTTTTTAAGTATGCAAAATGACCATCGAAATGATTGACAAATGGGACACTAGTTTCAGATTTAATGAAATAAAAATTAAAAAAAAAAGTTTAATTGGGTTTTTAATCGATTTTATTTTCTGTAGGGTGGCCGAGACTACAGTCTCGGGTTCTCCATCAGTCACGTGACTTTCCCGGAAGTGACGTCAGTCTGGGGAGTCAGTGCGGTTGCCATCTTAGATTCTTCAGTAAACTGTGTATGCGTATGGTCGACAAAAAAGTTAACCTTGCTGGCCTACTGTGTTGCTGCGAACTGTAACAATTCGCAGACGACCCCAGGTATAACAATGCACGAGCTCCCGCGCAATCGACCCGCAGTGAGGCGAAAGTGGATTAAATTTATACAATTCAAACGAGCTGATTTTCTTGCTGCGCCGCATCACGCCCATTTGTGTAGCGAACACTTCAGTGAGTGCGATTTCGCAAACCCCATGGAATACCGCATGGGTGTTGCTTCGAAGCTGACACGATGTTCCGGTACTCTTTCAAAATCCTGCCTGACAGGCTCAAACTGATACGGCTGTATCCTTGTGGATCTCTCGGGCAAAGTATCAGTTTCGTCTTCGGAGCTCGAGTTGGCCATTTTGCAGCGACTCCCAGAGTGACGTAGTAGGCATATGGTCACGTGATTTGGGCGTCATGGCGACGCTTTCGGTACGACAGAAAATGTCTTTTTTCCGTGCAGTTATGACCCTCAGATCACAGTTTCACCTACATCATCGTTCTCAGCGAGCTTTAACGGAAATCGTGTCAAAAATCACCCCAAACCTTGGATTTGTCCTTTGACGTGGTACGGCAGTTTTTAAAAATATTTTTTACCATAGTTAACTGAACATATGCGGATCGGAATGAGTAGAAATCTAACCATTATATGTCTCTGGCGCAGGTGTCAGATTTAGTATAAGGCAGTTAAAGCTGCCTGCTGTCGCCAGATTAAACGTTATGTCAGTTGCTGTGGTGCTCCGTCTTCTAAACTGACACATTTAGCACCATTACTGAGACACGGATGCTGGTAGCATTGCCACGCTGACGCCAGATTCGACGTTACGTCAGTTGTTGTGGTGCTCCGTCTTCTAAACGGATCAATCAATCAATCAATCAAAATGGTACTTGCATGGCGCAAATCCCTGTACGTTCTAAGCGCCTCACATAATGCAATACATATAGTATGATAATACAATACTATAATACAATACTAAAGGAACATAGACCCACACACATATATGCCCTTAACGTAATATACAATTATACATAATAATAATACAACACACACACCACACGCATCTCTCTCTCTCTCTCTCGCTCTGTCTCTCTGTCCCTGTCTCTGTCTCTGTCTCTCTCTCTCACACACACACACACACACACACACACACACACACACACACACACACACACACACACACACACACACACACACACACACACACACAGAGCAGTAGCTACAGGAAGATTATTCTCAGGGTTGTTAATCGGTAAAGTGGACGGTGAAAAAGTAGGACTTAAGTTTGGATTTGAATGTGTCTAGGGTTTTCGCATATCTGATGTCTGAAGGGAGAGAGTTCCATGATTTAGCAGCAAAGTAGGAGAATGAGCGGTCGCCCATAGTTTTGCTGACACATTTAGCACCACTACTGATGATGATGATGTAGAGCTTCATGTCCTCGGATGTTGGTTGACATATTAGGGACAAACTGTGACCAGTGCCGAAGCACGATTCAATGTTGCTTTACGTCCATAGAAACCGTAAGGCTCATTAAGACGGAACGCCCAGGACGGCCACCTCGACTTTCACACAGCTCCTGAACTCTGTGGTGCACCAATACTGAGACAAGAGTGGCGCTAAAACTGCCACGCTCTAGCTCACATTTTTGGAAAGCGACACTCCTGTACCATGAACAGCTTGGGTACAAACTCTAAAACCATGCCCAGTTTGGGAATAATAATCGCAGTATATACGGTATGAACACGTTGGATGAGCGCAAACACTGTGGCTAGATTAACGCCCAGTCAACCATGACGGTTATATCATGGTGACACTGACAATGTGGAAAAAATACCGAGACACCAAAGGGTTTTAATGGGTAAGTCTGGGTCATTCCCTTTAAAGACATTTCAAGTCCGAAATACAGTAGTCACTCTTCACTGGAGTCAGTAGCGCACCGATTAAGAATTGGATTACCTAGAAAATGAAGGATGAGTTTTTAGTGACAAGTCTGGGTGCGTTCCTTTAAAGGCATTTCAAGTTTGAAATGCAGTAGTCATTCTTCGTTGGAGTCAGTGAGAGTTGGATTATTTGAAAAATGAAAAATAAAAGTTTTTAGCGGCAATTCTGAGTTCATTCCTTTAAAGACCTTTCAAATTGAAATACGGTAGTCGATGAGTCAATGAGAATTGGATAACTTACGAATTAAAGATAAAAGTCTTTTTCTGGGTCTGGGTCACTTCCTTGAAAGAGGTTTCACTAAGAAATGCAGTAGTTACTCTTCATTGGAGTATAAAAGAGAGCTAGATAACATAGAAAATAAAAGATTAAAAAGTTTTTAGCAATCTCTGGGTCCGTTCCTTTAAAGATGTTTCAAGTTTGAAATGTAGTAGTCACTCTTCACTGGGAGTGAATAGCGCACGAATCAAAGAGTTGGACAAACTTACAAAAAGAAAGAGAAAACCGAGTTGGAGGAGAGAGAGAGAGAGAGAGAGAGAGAGAGAGAGAGAGAGAGAGAGAGAGAGAGAAGCTAGAAAACAGACAATAAAAATATCACTGACAAAGCATTAGCAAAATTTACATGCTTAAAAAAGGAGTCTCTCTTTTTCGCATTAGGCCAAAGGGAACAGTGTTTACCTTTCGGCACATCAAACTCTGCGGTCTATTTTTGAATGGAGCAGTTAGAAACGAAAGTGCGAGACAACTGACAGAAAAGACGAATCTTGTGGCCATCAGTAAATACTCCAGCTCCATGCTCCCATATTCACCCCCCTCCCCATCGCCTAGCCCCCAACACACACAAAACTGACAGGAAGGATTCGACACAGTGAATCTGCCCAAATCTCTCTCTCTCTCCCTCTCGCCCTAACCCCCCACCCCAGAAGAAACTACAGGCGCATGGTCACCATCAGCAACATCATTATCAAACACATTATGCCCGTCGGCTAAGTCAGTGCGATAAGGAAACACAGTTACTGTCTAGACTGAGATAAAACCAAGAAAAATGTCAAAAAACCAAAACAAAACAAAACAAAAACCTCGTTTCTCTCTCTCTCTCTTTCTCTCTCTCTCCATAATAATAATACATTTATCATGCGCTCATCAACGCCCTGAGCGCTCACACGATACATATTAACCTAAATATGATATTCTATACGATATTCTCTCTCTCTCTCTCTCTCTCTCTCTCTCTCTCCTCTCTCTCTCTCTCTCTCTCAAAAACAACAACGAAACAAAAACAAAACAAAAAACCCATAAAAAACCCAACAACAAACTGAAAATCCAGATGTTTTGACTTTGGTACCAACTACCAGTTTTGGCCAGTTCAGTTCAAAAGGTGGTATGTATGCGTTCGGAAAAGCCCATATGCGCTCCACCCAGTCTGTCAGAGGTTTCCCCAGCGTTGCCTTTCAAATTGATGACGTGGTCAGTTTCTTGAAGTGACACTTTCTGTCAATTCTATAAATATTTATGCAGAAGAAGTACTCTTTTCTTTTCTTCGAATTTGAGTTCTTCGGGCAGAAACCATGTTGGTTCGCTCTTCACCAATGAAGAGTAGATAAAGGTTTGCTCGTGACGTATTTGATACTTTCGTCACCCACGCCGGTCGTGTTCTCATGACGTCATTGACACAGATTGCTGAGAAGTGGCAGTACTCACGGTCGTGTTTTGGCGGCTTTCAAATGTACGTGCATGCGTGCGTGCGTGTGTGTGCGTGTGTGCGTGCGTGCGTACATGCGTGCGTGCGTGCGTGCGTGCGTGTGTGTGTGTGTGTGTGTGTGTGTGTGTGTGTGTGTGTGTGTGAGTGAGTGAGTACGAACAGGACTTGAAATCGAGTGAAAAACTGCTGTGTGTACAATAGGCTACGACCTGAAATGCTTCTTCCCTTCGGTTTCCCTTTAACCAAATCCGTCACTGAGCGAGACGAATACAGCTTCTGTTTAGTCTGTGGAACTGACCTTATTTTAGTATCCGTTCAACGCCCGTGTTACCGCAGTAACGGCACGCACAAGATCCTGGTCATTCTGCCAGAAGTGCAGGTGCCAGGATGCAGCTAAACACACATGCTTCCCACGTACGTGGCTTCAAATAAAGGGACACTAAACTGGTGCATGGTTGTATGGTGTACACAGAACGTGCGTCGAGACGGCAGCTGTTCCACGTGGCACCAGCCACGTAACAACTAAAACAGCGCTGTAACCACTTCGGTGGATATTCAAAACTTGCCTGTGTAAAGCTGTAGCCTTCACTGAGCCTGCTTTCGGAGCTCTGAAGCTGTGTGAAAGTCGAGGTGGATGTCCTGGGATCCCGTCCCTAATAAACTATGGTTTCTGTGGACGTAAAGCAACACTTCAGCATCAACAAGCTGCAGTCACGCACTCCGGCAGAATCGCATAAGACTAGAACGCAGTGGGCCTGCTCCGAAGCACACAATAGCGCTGGGGCTCACGCTCATCTAAAGATGAGGCGATCAACAAGTGTTCATATATATCAGGGTGTGTGGGGGAGGGACGGAGTGGACGATAGAGAAAGGGGTAATGGGAGTGGGTGAGGATAGTTCGGGGGTGAGGGTGGGGGTGACAACTCAGAAGCCGAGATGAACTCTTTGTGAACAGTTTGTTCGGTCTTACAGTTCGTGTTGTTTTTATTCATCGAGTTCTAGTCGCCTGTTATTTTAAGAATCGTTGTGTGAACTGTGTTTTTACCCACGTTCAGTTGTGAAACAAAAAACTTTAAAAAAGAAAGAAAAAAAAAGGAAGGGGGGGAGGGGAGGTAGTCGCCGATTTTTTTTGAATTTTAAGCCAGCTTATTTTTCTTTGACTTTGTCAACACTATAACAATATATAACTGGTCCCCAGAGATGTACCAGTCACTGCGTGGACTACACAGACGACGGCAAACTCCTAGCATTGGTTTACGACATCCTCCCTCCAGGGTGGAAGCACACTCCGAGCATCGCTTTCCGGCACTAATAGGACTGTGGAAGCAACATGGCGTCCAAGCACGTGCGTAAACAGGAGGCCGTGTCTCCGCCCCGGGTATAGAAAGAGTTCCGTCTCGATAGTAAGTAAACATGGTGCTTAACGTCCACAGAAACCGTACGGCTTATTAGGGACGGGGAGAAGGGGGGAAAGGGGTATGGAGGTGGGGAAGAGGGAGATTATATACCTATCGCTACACTTTCACCACCAGAATGATTTCTGCATTAAGATGGGCAGCGATGAGAGCCATTTTAATGTTTCAGTAGGAAGTGATGGACAAAGTCACAAGACAGTGTCCACAAACCACAACCTTTTTGAAGAGAAAGGAGAGCCGAATCGGTATCGAACCGAGGTCCTTCCGCTTACCAGCCTAACGCCTTACCGCTAGGCCAAACCGGCTCACTACCGTCTCGATTCAAACGATTTTAGTTTTATTTGTGCTGGCGAAAGCAACCTGGGCGGTTATATCAGATACGCCTGATATAACCTGACTTGTCTGTTACACACTTACTGCTACTGAACAGCAACGAAAAACTGTCCGTTAGCTTACAGTTTTTCGAGACCTGTGGCGTAATCAGTTATGGCCGTGGTTGGAAGAAGGATGTCGTAAACCATTGCTCGAAGTTTGGCGTGCAAGGTGCCAGAAAGAGAGGCTTGCATGCAGTGTTTGGCGGTGGCTGCCGTTGGCTGATCGATGGCTGAACGTCATCGGTGTTGCGTTTGGACCGGAAGCAGCTGGCGTCTGCTGGGTGGAAAGAATGGATGTCTGTTGTAGGGGAAGGGAGGATTCGGTGAAAGGAACTGCAGGTGGCGATTTATTCGTTTGCTTTTTGCGTGACACTTTGCAATTCATGATTCGCTCTTGCATGTAACGCCCTAACTCTTAATCATAATGATAATATTAATAATAATAAAATAATTCTTATAAAGCGCAATTTTGGAACCCGAGCTAAATTCGCTGCACTGTACAAGCAACTCATAACAAACAAAACAAAACAAAACAAACAAAACGACAAAACCAAACCCAATCAACAACAAAACCAAAACACAGCAAACCAAAACCAACCAACCAACCAAACCCCAAACACAAACAAACAAAGCCAAGAACCCCCAACTCTTCAATAACACGTAAGCATTTTGACAGGTGAGATCATGATGTTGTTTGTTTGTAATGCCTGATAGCGCCCTCCTCCAGCATTCAGACCCGCATACAACTAGAGCGCAGTGGACCTGCACGGAAGCAGAGAACAGCGATACAGCTGCAATTGTGAAGCGCTTAGGGCTCATCTGGAAACAGGAGTTCATAAAAATAAAACAAACTTCAGCCGATGTTGAGCGCCTGTGCAGAGCTTACCACCGAGGCATCATAATAAACATCGAACTCAGGGGTAGAGCAGCTGTCCAAGTATTCAGACCTAACTCCCAGTTTCTCGTCTTCGATTTTTCCGAGTGTCGGATATCAGCTGTGGCCGAGCGAAGATACTCGGGTAGCTACATCAGACAAAGATGTAGAGATAGCCTGCCGCCCGGAAAGATGCTAAGATAGTTAGTGAGAATGAACAGGTTGCAGATGCTGCTCTGTAGAAACTTCGTGATATGTGTGTGTGTGTATATCTATCTATCTATCTATATATCTATCTTGTATATATATATATATATATATATATATATATATATATATATATATATATATATATATATATATATGTGTGTGTGTGTGTGTGTGTGTGTGTGTGTGTGTGTGTGTGTGTGTGTTGTATTATGATAGGAACTCGAACTCGAAAACTTTATTTTACATGGTTTACAAGTTTAGGTTCAGTCAAAAACTGTTCTAACAACTTGTTCTTGCTAAGCTACTAATGATTAAAAACAAATGAGAGAAAACAGATTTAAAGGATTAACGAACTCAACTGATGTAACTTGGCGGAACGTTCACCCTTTAGGATTTAAACATTTTCACGGACTGGTACATGTTGTAAAGTTACACTCTTTTTATCGGCCACGCTCTTAACGTTAGCCCTGATGTAACCCTATGTGGTTGACTGGGCTCAAAGGTGAACCTATTTTGGTCTAGCGGTAAGTAAGTAAATATGGTGCTTAACGTCCACAGAAACCGCAAGGCTTATTAGGGACGGGGCGGGGGGGGGGGGGGGGGGGGGGGGGGTAGGGAGGTGGGGGGAGAGGGAGATTATATATACCTGTCGCTACACTTTAATTACCAGAATAACTCCTGCATTAAGATGGGCAGTGATGAGAGCCATTTTAATGTTTCATTAATTGTGAGGGACAAAGTCACAAGACAGTGTTCACAGCACACTCCGAGCATCGCTTTCCGGCACCCTCCTCCAAACTCTGCCAGATTTAGTTACGCCATTGAAGGGGTACTCTTTATCTCCGCGCAGCTGTCCACCGACGCGGTCAGCGCCCTCCGAAAGGTTCGGGTACTAATATGACTGTAGAAGCAACCTAGCGCCAAAGCACGTACGTAAACATGAGACGCATCCACCCCAGGTAAAATAAAGAAAGAAAAGAGTTCCGTCTCGATTCAAACGATTGTGGTTTTATTTGTGCTGGTGTAAACTTTGTTGGCGGCTATAAATAACACACCTTGTTTTATTTGAGTTGTTTGTAACAAACGTACTACTGTTTGAGCACCAACAAAAAACTACTCGTTAGCTGTCAGTTTTTTTTTTTACCCTATGGCGTAACTAAATACGGCAGTGGTTGAAGGAAGGATGTCGTAAACCAGTGCTTGGAGTTTGTGTCCACAGATCACAATTTTTTAAGAGAAAGGAGAGCCGAAGCGGATTCGAACCGAGGTCCTTCTGCTTACCAGCCTAACGCCTTACCGCTAGGCCAAACCGGCTCACGGCCTAGCAGTAAGGCGACAGTGGTAAGCAGAAGGGCCTCGGCTCGATTCCGCTTCGGCTCTCCTTTCTCTTCAAAAAGGTTGTGTTTTATAGACACTGTCTTGTGACTTCGTCCCTCACAATGAATGAAACATTAAAATGGCTGTCATCGGTGCCCATCTTAATGCAGGAATCATTCTGGTGGTGACAGTGTAGCGATCGGCATTTATAATCTCTTCAAATAGTTTTTTTAACTTTTTTTTTTTTAAAATACTGTCTTGTGACAGAGAGATAGAAAGAGAGAGAGAAAAAATAATAAAAGAAGAAGGAAGTAAAGAAGCGGATGGGCAGCGATGACAGCCATTTTAATGTTTCGTTAATTGTGAAGGACACCTTCACAATTAATGAGACATTAAAATGGCTGCCATCGCTACCCATCTTAATGCCGGACTCATTCTGGTTGTGACGATGTCAGTATATAGCGATAGGTATATATAATCTCCATCTTCCCCCACTTTCGTCCTTAATACGTCTGATGGTTTCTGTGGACGTAAAGCACCATGAAAAAAGATGGGCTCAAAGCACCAACTAACTAACGCTCTCAACGTATACTGTAGCTGGCTAGGCGTTGGAAACCGTGATCAATCTTCTGTCGAGTCTGGACGCAAGACATCCTTCACCGGCAATGGAGGATGAAACGACAGAAAGATGCATGTGGGAAACGGGCAGTCGTGCCGTGGCGACTGCACATCCATTAGCGTCCGTTGCTAGCAGACTGCACCCAGTGCTTAGGGTTTCTTTTGGGAAGAAGAACTATCAATAATTTATTAAGTAATTCATAGGTATATAGACTGACGCCCGAGGTGTGCTCTGAGTTTTGCCAAGCGCATTCACAAACCTAAGTAACTGATTCTTTGTCGTCCTGAGGCTGACCAACTATCATTGGCGGGAGCTGCCACAATTAAAATTTTTGTCGCAACAAAAGTTTTGGTTTGTCGCAACAAAACATGTCTTTTGTCGCGACAAAAGTATGCTTGCCGTGACAAAACTTTTGTCGCGACAAATGTTTGTCGCGACAAACACGTGTTTGTCGCGACAAAAGTAAGCTTGTCTTGTAAGCAAAATTACGTTTGTCGCAATAAATATTTGTCCCGACAAAAATATGTTTGTCGCGACAAGCATACTTTTGTCGCGACAAAAAAACGTGTTTTGTCGCGACAAAAATGATAATTGTGGCAGCTCCCGCCAACGATAACCAACCACAAGTCAGCAAGAAAGCGAGCGACGAAAACAACCACCCGTTTCTCACTGTGTGACTGTACATTAGAAACATTCCTTCTGCCGGAAAATCCCAACCCACACGTTATTTCTCACTGTCCAACAGCAGTCCAATTACCGACACGTCATTTCTCACTGTCCCACAGCAGACCTCCGTCGCCTGACTGTCCACAGTTCGTCCAGTTCTAAGGACGTCTGCCTGTCATGGCGGATAGACAGACCTAACTGGCATTATCCAAACACATAAACGGCTCAGAAGAACGCTATTTATTTGGACAAGTCAACATCAGCAAATTTTCGAGGTAATCCCCTTTGTCAAGCTACAAAACGACACTTGAACAACAGCTAAACCGTCAAAAACGATGAAAAAGGAAGTGAGAAGCTAAATCACTTATCTGGTTTTGGTTGAACTATGTTGTTTTCACTGTCCGGAAAAAGGACCCTGGGGGAAAGATCCTTTCAATACATTGGACCTGTGCTCTGGAACTCCCTTCCTCTCTCTGTCAGGCATTCGTCTTCACTCTCTTCTTTTAAGTCAAAACTGAAAACCCATCTCTTCTCCTCTGCATACTGATCTCTCGTTTGACCAATCCATCACCAGTAATGCATATCTATCTATCTATCTCTGTATATATCTATCTATCTCTATATCTATCTATCTATCTATCTCTCTCTCTCTCTCTCTCTCTCTCTATATATATATATATGTATATATAGCGTGGGTGTGTGTGTGATGAAATGAGTGTATCCATATGTCTTTGTAAGCGCTCCGGGCTCTAACGACATGGGGCGCCATAAATAATCGATTATTATTATTATCATTATTATTATTATTATTAAAGGTTTGATGCTTTCCTGGGTTGGGATTCGCTTGCGACAGTAACAGCGGCATTATGAAGCTTGTGCTTTGATAACATTTCGGTAGATCACCTGTGACGACTGTCACTCGATCTCGCTCTGCTCTTTATTCACCATTATAAACTCCCGTGGAATCTATTGTCCTTTTCATTTAAGTGCCATAAGTCGTTGATGATTTAAAAATGATCTGCTCTTGTTTGTCTGTCTGTCCTTATGCCGATTTTTCGTTTTAAATTTATTTTGGGCTTTCTTTCTTTTCTTTCTTTCTTTTTTCTTCTATTCCTTCTTTTTAGTTTCTTTCTTTCTTTTTCCTTCCTTCCTTCCTTCCTTACATCCTATCAGCAGCTTCCATGACGACAGGAGTCGTGATACTGTGAGATATTTCAAGTATGGCAGCAACGTCGAGAAATAAACACTCAGGCACCTAGTTGCCCTTTTCTCGACTTCGGCAGGAAATATTTGTCACAGTTTGACGTGGAAGTGCTTTAACAAATAAAGGATATCCGTTTTTGTTCTGTCAAGAAGAAGAAGAAGAAGAAGAAGGAGGAGGAGGAGGACGAGAAGAAGAAGAAGAAGAGGAGGAGGAAGAAGACGAGGAGAAGAAGAAGAAGAAGGAGGAGGACGAGGAGAAGGAGACAAAGAAGGAAGAAGAGGAGAAGGAAGAAGAAGGGAAAAAGAGGAGGAGAGAAGGAGAGGAGAAGGAAAGAAGAAGAAGAGGAGGAGGAGGAGGAGGACGAGAAGAAGAAGGAAGAGAGGAGGAGGAGGAAGACGAGGAGAAGAAGAAGAAGAAGGAGGAGGACGAGGAGGAGGAGAAGAAGAAGAAGAAGAAGAAGAAAACAGCGATCGCATAGCGACCGAGGTTTAAAGGAGAATATTCAGACACGAAAACACAAACAGGGATGACAAAAAGAAAAGTCAAAACTACATATCACAAACATTCCGAGATAGGGAGGTCTTGCTGAAGGCTGCAGAGTACAGATATGCGTGTGTGTTTTTTCCTGATATTTGCAGACAGCTCCAGACGGCGTGGCTGGTGTTGACAGTGACACTGATTGTGGGCGGGACAGCCGTGGCCACTGGTGCACGTGATGCTCGCTCCTTGCTTCATGAGCGGCCTGTCGAGAAGCTGCTGCTGGAGCAGCACAACATCTTTAGACAGGAGGAGAAGGCTGCCAACATCTTCAGGATGGTGGTGTGTGTGTGTGTGTGGTGTGTGTGTGTGTGGGAGAGAGAGAGAGAGAGAGAGAGAGAGAGAGAGAGAGAGAGAGAGAGAGAGAGAGAGAGAATACGCGCGCCCGCGTGTGTGTGTGGTGTGTTTGTGTATATGTGCGTGCGCGAGTGTGTATATGTGTACGTGCGCGCGCGCGCGCGTGTGTTTTTGATGTGTATTGTGTGTGTGCTTGTGTATCAGTGTGTGTGTGTGTGTGTGTGTGTGTGTGTGTGTGTAGAGAGAGAGAGAGAGAGAGAGAGAGAAGGTGCGTGTGTGTGTAAGGGTGTTTGTGTAAGGGTGTGTGTGCATGTGTGTGTTCGCGCGCGCTATGGAAGTGTTTTAGGAACATAATTTGTAAAATAACAATTGTGAGTCACAGCAATCTGAACCAACGTGACGCAAAACGCTTTAGATGCGACAAAACCAGAACTTTTACAAACCAAAAACGGACCGACACAATGAAGGATTGCGCGCCATACCTAGGAAATGGCCTAAAAATTCGACACTGCACATCGCAGTTTCCATACATTTGCTTGCTCCGTTTGTTAAAATTCACTGTTCGGAAGTCGCGAAAACACGACCGTGGGTGCCTCCATTTTATGCCCTGCAGACAATGTCAGTGACGTCATGAGCAAGGCCGGTATGTGTAGCAAAAGTATTAAATACGTCACGAGGCATCCCATTTCTGTTCTTAATTCGTAGAGAGCGAAGCTCAAATTCGTGCAGATATTGATAGAACAACCGAATGAAGCTAGCTTGCATCTGCAGGTTGTTCTAGCAATATTTGCCGGAAATATGCAAATATTTCCACATTTTCGACGTTTCATGGCCAGCTTTCGCCAGCACTTTGGCCGTTCCTCTTCAAACGTCTCCCTGATATAATCGCAAAGGTTAACTGGGCGTAAAACATTAAGTTACTTACTTACTCCCTTTAAACTCGTGCATCAGCAGTACGTTTCCCGTCGGAGACAGCTTCACATGAAGCCAGTCAAAGGAAATGCCATTACGCCAGAAGAACCAAGTAACCCCGTCAACGAAAGAAATCCGTTTATCTCTCGTAAAATGCAATAAACATCAACCTGTTTCTGCAAGCTTTTTTCTCTCGGCGCTCAGTGCAGACTATAACTTGTCGGGCCGGGGCACTCCTAAGCCAGTGAGCCGGTTTGGCCCAGCGGTAAGGCGTTAGGCTGTTAAGCAGAGGGACCGCGGTTCGAATCCGCTTCGGTTCTCCGTTCTCTTCAAAAGTTGTGGTCTGTGGACACTGTCTTGTTTGTGACTTTGTCCCTCACAATTAATGAAACATTAAAATGACTCTCATCGCTGCCCATCTTAATGCATGAGTCATTCTGGTGGTGACAGTGTAGCGACAGGTATATAATCTACCTCTCCCCCCCCCCCCCCCCACCTCCATGCTCCCTTCCCCCGTCCCTAATAAGCCTTATGGTTTCTGTGGACGTTAAGCATCATGTTTACTTACTTACTCCAAAGCCTCGGTTTTCGGTACCCTTCCTCCATCCTGTGCCGTAATTTGTTACGCCATTGAAATGGCACTCCTTATCTCCTCGCGTCTGTCTACCGAAATCGACTCTCCAAGTTTCATGCTGTCAGGGCCCTCTGTGTGAATTGTGCTTAACCCCTTCACTGCCCCAGCCTGTAACAATTCCGGGCTGAAAGCTGCACGCACGTGCCTGCAACAATATATTTTCCGATCCTATATCATGTCTACTTTCAATGCTATGCCTCTTGTTTTGGTAGAACTATGCTCTGCATGTGTATAGAATATCATATTTAGGTTAATATGTATCATGTGAGCGCTCAGGGCGTTGATGAGCGCATGATAAATGTACATTATTATTATTATTATTGATGAAAATCCTTTCACATGCCAGTGCAAAAAAAGAAGACAAAATGGCTTAACGGTTTAAAATTTTACACTTTTATTGGTCGTTTTAAAGTGACATGGCAGTGAAGGGGTTAAAGTTTCGGTACTACTGAAAGCCGTGAAATAAAAATAGCGTCGAAGTACTCGTGTCACAGTCCGCCGCGGGCAAAAATAGATAAAAATCAAATCAAAACAACAACTTTCGTCTCGATTAATCCGATTTTGGTATTTTGTAACGACTCGTGAAACCAAAGAGGTAAGCAATTAGTTATGGAAGTGGTGGAAGAAGCATATTTCGCAAACCAATGCTCCGAGTTTGCCTCTCGCAAAACCATAGAGGTAAGCAATTCATTATGGCGGTGGTTGGAGGAAGCATAGTTACATCGTAAACCAATGTTCGGGGTTTGCCTCTCGGGAAAACTGCAGAGGTAAGCAATTCATTATGGCAGTGGTTGAGGAAGCATACATCGTAAACCAATGCTCGGAGTTTGCCTCGCGGGGAAAAAAGAAAGAAATAAGCAACGAATTATGGCAGTGGTTGAGGAAGCATACATCGTAAACCAATGTTCGGAGGGATAAGCAATTGATCATGGCAGTGGTTGAAGAAAGCATATATATCGTAAACTAATGCTTGGATTTGCCTCTCGGGGAACAAAAGGATAAGCAATTCATTATGGCAGTGGTTGAAGAAAGCATGTGTATCGCAAACTAATGCTCGGAGTTTGCCTCTCGTGGAAAACAAGGGATAAGCAATTCATCATGGCAGTGGTTGGAGGAGGCATATATATCATAAACTATACTCGGAGTTTGCCGCAGTCTCGGGAACTCGGTCAGGACCGGTGTGAAGACCCGCTACTGTTCAGCCAGTGAGAATGTATAAATAT